>JAMLFY010000008.1:600000-765098 GCA_030441495.1 Dalbergia oliveri
AAATTTCAACCCGCCTAACCTCCAGGCTAACCGTCAGTTTAGGCGGGTCAAGGCTTGGCCGTGGTCAAGACTTTTGTATTTTTTAAAAAAAATTCATAATTTATTGGTTAACAAGTAAGAAATATATGACAAAAAAGAAAAAAGTAAGAAATATATACACTTGCTAATAAGTATCACTGTATAGTTGATATTATTAACTCAAAGTTAAAACTTAAAAATAAAACAGTGTCATAACTCAGATAACACTATTAACAATAACATTTTTAGTCAAAGTTACTGTATAATTGTTATAAACTTTGAAAAATTGGATATACATAAATAAAAAAAATTTACCAAAATATTAAAAAATATTTTTTTTAATTTTTGACGCTGCCCCAAACCGTCCTAAAAAAAAAACTGACTTTAAACAGATTTTATTTGGCCAACCCCATTTTTACGAACTTTTGGCGGGAATAGGCCATTTTGACATCTTAATATATACAGTTCAATTTTATCCAAAATTGAGGGCACAAGCTTCAGTCAACGTATATAAAGTATAAACTTAAATCTACGACTGTACGAGCAAATAACCTGACTTGGGACAGAGTCAGTCAATCAACATAATTGTTCTTTTTTAACGATACAACAGTAAAAGAAATAATTAAGTGTATTAAGAGTAAGAAAAAATATTTATTTTAAACTATTTATTAATTGATATATAAGTTTTATGGGATATTATCTCCTATTTTTCCTATATTAGTACAATAATATGACGTTGCTCGGAGTATCACATATTATATCACGTACAATAACACATATTATATGAATTCTCAAACCCTTGACTAGGGACGGATTTTAGTATAGAAAATGGGAGGCAATTGCCTTCAAAAATTTGAAAAAATTAACTTATATTAACTTAATAATTAACTTATATTTATAAGTAAGTTATCTTTTAGTTCATGTAAATGGCTTTTCCAATTTAAAAGTCTATTAGCTTTTATTTTAAATTAAAAAAATGAAAAAAAAATTATATTCATATCATATCAAACATCATTTTAGAATAGAAAACACTTTTTGTTATAATAAATAAGTAATTATAAGAGTTGAATAGCAAATATAATAACCAAGTAATAGATTTGTTAATTTTAAGCCTTGGTTTAATTTTAAAGGATGTTTACAAAATTTTTGACGTTATTAAATGTATGTTTTGGAATGCAAAAACCAATATTCTTTTCAATATAAAAACTGTTTTGAAATAATTTCACGCGCCTAATTAAAAAGTTTGAATGGATTATAAAAAAAATTAATCTAATTTTAAGTGCGAAATCCATTTATAAATGAAAGTAGATTTTTAAAAAATTAGATATAAATAATAGTTGATTATTTTAGAATTATAATATTTTTTTACCAAAACAACATTGTGTATAAAATATTATATTATAAATAAATCATTTTAATATTTTATACATTTTTAGTAATTTATGAAAAAACAATTATTTTTATACAATACAAACAGAGCACATGAATTTAAAATAATTTTTTAGATATCAAATGTAAATATAAACTTGACTTTAAAATAATCGGTTATAGAAAATAAATTATACTTACAAATTAATTAATGAAATAAATTTAATCTCTTTTAATTTAAACGCACTAATATTTTTCGTGGTAACTATTTGTTTTTAAATACATAAGAGATGTTTAGTTGATTTAAATTTTAATTTAGTTGTCATCATCCAATTTATATATTATATTCTTTGATCCCCAAAATGTTTTCTTCAAACTACGCCACTATCCTTGGCACCACTCAATCTACAGTTTCTTCTTTATTTTCACAAATCTGAAGTGAAAATGATGTCCTTTAATGTTATTATAGGGGTTAACAGATTCACATTAATAACTTAGCGAAACGCTCGAAATATTACTCAATATCAACTTAAATATTTAGTCTTTCTCTTATTTAATGCAAAACATGATATGTTATTAATATTAGTGTTCAATTTCGATTACTAAATACTTTTGACTGTACCAAAGATAAGAAGAATGAGAAAACTAATTCTCGAAATCATTTTGGAGGATTGCTAAGCATAAGTAGAAAAATCAGTAGTTGTTCTCCCAACTTTCTTAGTCCTTCAAGATTGTTTTACAAATATGTAATGCATAGACCTTTTATAAATACCATATAATAATACAAGAGTATATACATCTCAAGATAAACATACACAATAAATATATTATCAATGTATAAAAATTAAATTCTAAGAAAATTTATTTTTTAACCAACTCGATTGAATTACTTGATATCTAAGTAACAAAGATTTAAGAAAAAAACACAATTCACTAACAAAATGTTGATTTAAGTGGAAAGGGTTCAAGTGTTGAGGCATAGGATTCAATTATATAATTATTTGCAGGAGTCTTTGCTTAGGTGTTAATTGTTAACTTGGAAGAATAGTTTCTTATATGTCAGTGAAAAGATATTCTAAAAGGAAAAAAAAATTCATTATTTCATCAATCACCCTAATTATTACAATATATTAAACGAAAAACTACTAAAAAAGAAAGAAAAGAAAGTAGTATAAATAAGAAGGAAGTACATAAAAAGGGAAGTATTTCTAAAGAAAAATATTATCTATTCCTCATAATGTGTGAGCATAATCCGACTCATATTATATTTATTATTGGATAGAGCATTAACCTTCACTGAATGGGATCTATATCAAATCAATAATAAATGAAGTGTGAATTGACACAATATCTATATAAAATAAGTATAAATAACAAACTAGTCCTACCAGCACAAAAACTACGTAAGTGATTTGAAAAGAGTTGAATAGGCAAGGCATAAAGTTATGAAGGTTGCATTGAGTTGATAAGTTTTTTGTTTTTGGCACATAAACGGACGGGGCCAGAGGGCCAAAGGAATGAAAACGAAAAACCAGTGATGCCCGTGTTGTGTTGGTACCCCTTTCTTCCTGCTTTGCATTGCATCCTTGTCCAGTCCAGTCCAGTCCAGTCCTTGCGCCAACAGAAGCACAACTCAATTGAGAGTTGGAGTGCCGCGCCAGCCAGGCAGCCAGGCACCAACACCTACAGGCCACTGCAGCAGCCGCCGACATACATACATACGTTCCACAACCACAGCCTATTATTTCTCAACTCAACTCAACTCAACTCCCAGTAAGTAAGTAATCAATCTCTTTTAGTGCTTAGGGTTTCTGCTGCTTCAATCAAAAGCATTGGCTCAATGGGTGATGAGCACAAAGGCAAAGGCAAGGCAGGGAGGATGAGGAGGAACCAGAGCAAGCATAACAAAGGGACTGATTCCAATCAACAACCGCCCAAACACACAAAGCCTTTCAACCATCAAAACTCCTCTGCACCTCAACCATCCCGCATTAGGTGTGCCTTCCTCCTTTCCCTACTTGTTCAACTTCAATCTTGTTCCTCTTTCTTTGCATCTCCATTCTATAATAGCATACTAACCCTACAGAACGTGATAATAATAATAACAATATTATTATTATTTGCAATATTTGCAGGAAACAGGTTGACCCTGAAACAGCTAAATACTTCTCGGATATTGCTAATCTTTTTGAAAGTAGTGGTGTTGAATTGGATGAACGGGCCCTCATATGTGGCAATGCTCTCGAGGAAACCAGGGGAATTGAATTTGAGATTGCAACCGATTATATTCTTAGCCACACTCTGGAAACCATCCTTCAGGGCTCTGACGTTGAGCATCTTTGTGCCTTCCTTCAAAGTTGTGCCAACGACTTCCCTTCTATTGCAATGGATAGATCAGGTTCTCATGTAGCTGAGACCGCCCTCAAGTCTTTGTCTGCTCATGTTCAAGATGACGACGCCCGCCCTCAGCTCGAGGAGGCTTTGACCACAGTTTGCAAGGTGCAATGCATTTAATGCTAGTTATCACATGGAAATCAGTGTTCATAATATATTGGCTGTCAGATAATACTGTTCCGTGAATCCGTGATTGCTGGCTATTGCTTTGTTGTATCGATTATGTACAATTGGCTTGAGTGTTGTTAACCACCAAGATTGATAGTTGATGTTGGGCGCACATATTTTGAATCATGTCAGCTCGTTTCCAAAGATATCTGTTGTGCTGTAAATGTGAATTCTTATACATATACTTGTCCTCTGGCAGGTGGTTGCTGCTAGTTCTGTTGATGTGATGTGTAATTGCTATGGTTCTCATGTGTTTCGGAGTCTTCTTTGCATCTGTAAGGGAGTACAACTAGATAAGTATGAGTACTATTTTTCAAAACCAGCAAGTATACTAGCAGGGCGGTTGAATTTGAAGGAATTCCCTTCAAAGAAACATGATGCGGCAAATTTTCAGTCTGGATTTCCAAATTTACTCGAGTTACTTGTGTCAGAGATGTTGAAGCATGCTAGAAAATCCATCAAGACCCTACAAGTTGACCCATTCAGCAGTTTGGTTTTTCAGGCATGTTTTTGTAATATATATTGTTATTTTTAATTGATTCAGTTTTTGCTACTAGGTTAGGGGGCAGTCTCATTAACAGTGGACTGTAGTTGAGAACCTGATGAAGCTCCGTGAGATATAGCTTTATTTTGTGTAAAATTTCCCTGGATTTGCTTGCTTTGTAATTCTATTATATTTTGAAGAAATTCTGATATTCATTCTACCTATTGGATTTAAACATCTTCTGTGTCGGCTTTTATCTGCTAACTGTTCATTTTTTTACTTTCATCCCTGTAATCTCACTGCAGTTTCTTTATTCAATGGCAGACAACTCTAAGGGTGCTGGCCAGCAACGATGAAGAGTTGTTACGCGTGATTCCCATCCTTCTTGGCTGCAAGGATAAGAATAATTTGGAGGGTAATTTTATACAACCTACAGTGGTGCCAGAGCTGATGAATTTGTTAAAAGAAGCTGAATTTAGCCATCTAATGGAGGTGAGCAACCAATAGATGAGGGAATAGTGTCCATGATAGCTTAGAGTAGTGCTAGAGCTTGTGAACAACGAAGAGAGAAGTTATATAGAAAATACTCGTAATTAGTTAAATACGATTTGAAGAGATTTTTCATAGTTTGGATTTTTCAAACTGTCTCTGACAGACTTGAATGTTTGCTATAGCTTTTCAGTATAAAAGCAAACTAGCATTACATATTTTCAAATTAACCTTTCCACGAGTATAATCTCAAAGAAATTTCAGTACTACAAGTCACTAACTATAGCAAATAATGTATTATTATTGATAAGATGTGTTACTCCCTAAAAAATGTCTTGGTGGACAACGTTCTCAACATTAGATATTTCATGCTTGTAAATTGTTCTGCAGTACTTTATACAACCTTATTGTTAGAAATGAGGAATTGAATAAGGGTACAAATGGGAATTTAAAAGTGAATTATAGAAAAGGAAAGAAAACCTATTAATTAGGATTTCTGTTATTAGTAAGTTAGTTTTCTGTTTTAGGGGATAAGGGTGTATGAAAGCTTTGTAACAGAAGTTGGTTATTCCAATCTTCTTTAAATAGGATCTCTGTTTTGTAATGAAGACACCCTATCCATAAGGTCTTGAGCTACTGCCTCTACAAGCGTTTCTCCTGGAATAAATCGAGCCAAAGAGGGGCGGCCTTCCGTAGACCACTTCAAAAGGGGTACATTGAGCTGACACCTGAAAACTGGTATTATACCAATATTCTGCCCATGGAATGAAGTCTGCCCAAACCTTAGGTTGTTCTGAAGTAAAGCACCTGAGATAAGTTTCAAGCGTCCTATTCAACACCTCCGTTTGTCCGTCGTCTCCGGATGGTACGCTGTAGACATCTTGAGTTGGGTACCTTGTAATCGGAACAACTCCTGCCAAAAATGACTCATAACAGTAGGATCCCTATCACTAACAATAGACATAGGGATTCCATGTAGTCTGATGATCTCTTTAGCAAAAACATCAGCAATACTTCTGGCTGAATAGGGATGTTTTATCAAAATAAAATGCCCATACTTACTCAACCTATCCACTACAACCATTATAGCATCAAACCCCTTGGGTTTTGGCAATCCACGATAAAATCCAAGCTGATTTCTTCCCAAACAGCATAGGTAATGGCTGTAATAGGCCGGCCAGGGATGTGGCTTGATATTTGCTTCTTTGACATACGTGACATGCTGCAACATGGCTAGTAACCGTGCCTTTCATACCGATCCAGTAAAGGGATTGAGCCACCCTTCTATAGGTTCTATAGATACCTGAATGTCCTCCCATTGGTGAGGCATGAAACTCCTGTAATAATTTGGGAATCCATGCTGATGTGGCTGATAAAACTAACCTCCCCCTGTAGTGCAGCCTGTTGTTTTCCAGTGTATAATGCTGATGCAAGTTGGAATTATTCAGCAAGTCAGTTCTGATTTTTGCTGACTCCGGGTCTTGCCGGACCTCCTCATCAATTTCTGTTAAGTCTTGCCAAAAGGGTCTGGAAATTGCTTGTAGTTCCTTGTCCTCTTCAATTCTAGATAGGGCATCCGCCACCTTGTTTGAGGCTCCAATTTTATAAACAATATCAAATTCGTAACCAAGAAGCTTGGCTAGCCAGTTTTGTTGGTTTTGAGTGGTAATCTGCTGTTCCAAAAGATATTTTAGGCTCTTTTGATCGGTAAAAACTGTAAATTTCCGACCTAGGAGGTAGGGGCGCCAATGTTGAATAGCTAAGACTAACGCCATCAGCTCCTTCTCGTAAATGGATTTTGTGAGGCTTGAATCAGCTAATCCTTTGATGAAAAAAGCAATGGGCTTCTTGTTTTGAGTCAGAACTACTCCTATTCCCTTTCGGATGCATCACATTCAATTTCATAGGGCTTGGAAAAATCAGGCATTGATAACACTAGGGCTGTTGTGACTGCTTGCTGTAGCTGTCTGAAAGCAGCAGTGCTGTCTTCATTCCACCCAAAATTCCCTTTCTTCAATAGATCGGTCAAAGGCCTAGCAATCTTGCCATAGTCGCAATGAACCGTCTATAATATCCTGTAAGACCCAAGAAACCCCTGAGTGCTTTGACACTTTTAGGGAGTAGCCATTGGATGATGGATTCAATCTTTTGTGGGTCCATAGAAACCCCATCTTTTGATATGATGTGTCCCAAGTATGCCACCTCAGTTTGCCCAAAACAACATTTTTTTTATTAGCAAATGAGCAATGCTCTTGTAACTTAGCCAAAACAGCCCTCAGGTGTAGCAAATGAGCTTCCCAGCTGCTACTATATATCAAAATATCATCAAAAAATACTAACACGAACCTACGGAACGGTTTGAATGTGGAGTTCATCACACATTGGAATGTAGCTGGTGCGTTGGTCAAACCAAATGGCATTACCAAGAACTCATAGTGTCCTTGGTGAGTTCTGAAAGCTGTCTTTAGGATGTCAAGTTCATACATTCTTATTTGATGGTACCCGGCCCGCAAGTCAATCTTGGAGAAAAAAGTAGCTCCCTTGAGTTCATCCAATAATTCTTCTATCATGGGATGGGAAATTTATCAGGTATTGTGGCCTTGTTCAGAGCACGATAATCTACACAAAACCTCCAGCTGCCATCCTTTTTCTTTACCAAAATAACGGGACTCGAATATGGGCTGTTACTTGGTCTGATCAGCCCCGCAGACAGCATGTCATTCACCTGGGTTTCAATCTCATTTTTCTGCAAGTATGGGTACCTATAAGGCCGCACATTGATCGGGTCCACTCCTGCTTTGAGGGGACTCCTATGGTCAACTTCCCGTTGAGGTGGCAACCCTTTGGTTTGAAGAAAACTTGGGTAAATTCTTTCAAAACTTGCTGCAGCTGGACTTCTTGTTCTATTGCAAGCTTCTGAGGTGTGTCTCTATTTTTCTCTCCCAACCACAACATAGCCATGGCCTCCACTTCCTTTTGGTTCAGTTTTCTCAAGGCTTTAGCAATGATCATTTCCTTGGAAAGGCTTGGGTCTCCTTGGATGGTCACATGCTGTCCTTGGTACACAAAATCCATTTTCAGATTTCTCCAATTTACCTTCACCTCTCCCAGGGTCATCAGCCAAGCTACCCCTAGGATTACATCCACTCCTCCAAGATCAAACAGGAAGAATTCACTAATCATTGAATATTCTCCCATGCAGATTTCCAGATTCCTGCAACTTCCTTGAGTTTGTTTGCGATTCCCGTCTCCTAGCCTCACATAAGAAGGCTTTGCTCGATCAATCTTGAGGTCTAACCTTTCAGCCAGTCTATACGAGATAAAGTTATGGCTAGCGCCGCTATCAATTAACACCACAACCTCTTGGTTTTGCAGCTTGCCCTTGAGTTTCATGGTTTGTGGGGTTGTTAATCCTCTTGCTGAACAAACCGACAAATCAAGCCAATTGCAATCTGTGGTTGTGAGGTCTTCTTCCCCTCTACACTTAGGCTGTCCAAATCAACACCCTCTTCATCAGCCAAGATTATCACCTGCAGATTCTTCTCCGGACAGCAGTGCCGGAGCAAAGGCTAACCCACAATGAAAACATCTGTTTTCTTCCTTCGCCTTATGTATTCACTACAGGGTAGGCTCTTAGTCCCACGATTTCTGGTTGGCTGGAAATTGTTGCTTCCCTGTTTGGGTCCGATTGGTCCAGAGGAGGGCGATTTCCATTCTGAAACCCGATTGTTATTCCCAGTTGTGGCAGCAGTGCTGCCAGTGGATTCTTCTCGTGAAACGGTGCCATTACTGCCTTGGTATCGAACCCGAATTCGCATTCCTTCCCTGAAAATTCCCATAATTTCGAATCTCTTTCATGGCCTCCTCTATATTGCGCACAACCTCCATGGCGCGATACAAAGTCTTCGGGTCATGAGGGTGGACCTGGCCCCTAATATCAGCACGCAGTCCAGCCAAGAAATAGCCCAAGACTTGCTCTTCAGAACTAGGTTTGGCCTGGGCCACCAGTAATTCGAATTCTTGGACATAATTTTCCACGCTGCCTGTTTGTCTCAGGGATGCCAGCCTTTCATAAACAGTACGACGCCCATTTTCTCCATATCTCTTCATTAAGGCCTCTGCAAAATCTTCCCAAGAAGGATTCTTGGCTTTATCATGCTAGAATTGGAACTAGTGGCATGCATTTCCCTCCATGCTGATGAACGCGACGTGCAACCGTTCTGCCGATTTAACTTGGTGTGCTTCGAAAAATTTTTCTACGGGTAAGCCAACCAAGGGATCACTGCCTTCAAACATAGGCAAAACCACTTTCTTTAACCAAGAATGCGTTGGGCGTCATCTTCATCCCCTCTTCCTCACTAGAGCCCGTCTTCGTGGTGCTGGAATTCCCATCATCGTTGTTGATGGGTTTCTTGGTCAAACACTCCATAATCAGCCCCGCATCTGATCCAAATCTGGCAGGTTCTCTTTGATGTAAGCCACATCTTTTTGCAATTCTGCCAATTTGACTGCATGATCACTGGTTGTTTTCTCCACGGTCGCGACGTTGCTCCATCGCGATAATTCAACCTTGGGGACAAGGTTATTTCAGAGGGGAGGTATTGTTAGAAATGAGGAATTGAATAAGGGTACAAATGGGAATTTAAAAGTGAATTATAGAAAAAGGGGAAGAAAACCTATTAATTAGGATTTCTGTTATTAGTTAGTTTTCTGTTTTAGGGGATAAGGGTGTATGAAAGCTTTGTAACAGAAGTTGGTTATTCCAATCTTCTTTAAATAGGATCTCTGTTTTGTAATGAAGACACCCTATCCATTCTATTAGGCCAAACTGGACAGATCCAGTTAGAAAGGAGTAGGCTCCTTTGTGTAATTGTTCTTTCTGAAAAAATCAATAAAGTTAGGGACGAATAAAGCCCTTTTTCCCTTCTGTTACATCAAGAATCCTAACATTGTATGATGTCTATTTTCACGGTCCTTTGTATGCTTGATAATTTTATTTATTTGCTTTTATTTATGGAGGCATCGATGAAATTATTTTTCTAGAGACATTTGGAGGTAAGCAAATTTTCTAAATATTTTGCAGGTTGTTTTGGAAGTATCTCCTGAGGCCTTGTTCAATGAATTGTTTGCAAAAGTATTCAGGAATTCATTGTTTGAGTTATCGTACCATCAACATGGGAACTTTGTTGTACAAGCATTGATTTCCCACACAACCAATCAAGACCTGGTATTATCCCTACTGCTGCCTAGTTGATTTTTTAAATCTGAAGACATTGAAACTCACTTTCCTTCTTGGTCCTGATTCCTGAACATATTGCTCTTCTTGCTAAGGGTGGTCACTGATTTATTCTAAATGTAAAATTGGTTGCATGGCATTGCATATACTGTACTTGCCTTTAGCATGTTTTTCCACAATGCCTATTTGTGGTGTAATTTTCTCTTTGTGGATTTTTTTCCGGCATGTTTGTTTGAAGCTTTTTAATTGTTTGATAGATGAAGTTGATCTGGGATGAACTTGGATCAAATATGGAGGATCTTTTCAAAATGGGAAGGTCAGGAGTTGTTGCTGCACTTATTGCTGCCAGTGAGAGGCTTCATATAAATGAGCACAAGGTTTGCACTTTAGTTGCAGTTTCTTTGATGAGTGGGTTCCTATGCACTTATGTGTTTAAAATTCTAGACTATTTATCGCTTCTAACTCCTAACTACATGTCTACAATCAAAACTGAAAAGTAAATGGTATTACACTATTACTTCATTACATGCTGGGGTTATGCTTCTCATCTTTGTAAAAACTTCATAGCCTTTTTGTCAATTTGTGGCAGTGCTGTCAATCCCTTGCCGAAACAGTGTGTTCAGTAGATGAATCTCCAAAATGGATTGTTCCACGACTACTGTTTCTTGATAGCTATTTCTCTCGCGAAGATAAGTCCAGTTGGAGCTGGCAAAGTGGTGCTAGAATGCATGTCATGGGTTCTCTGATTCTGCAGGCAATATTCCGGTTTAGAAGTGTAAGCAACTTTCTTGAATATGGATACTTTTGATGTTTTATTGATAAAAAAGTAGGAGAAATGGTTGGTTTTTTTTTTTTTTTGGGGGGGGGGGGTAGCACATCTGTGATATTAATATGAATGATCACTGGATTCCAAACTTGACTGGATACCTTACAACCATTTAGAATTGGGTTTTCTTGGGGTGAAGGGCATCACTGTGTAGTGGTATTAATATGATCACTGAAGAAGAATGTCTAACTTTATCATTTTGTTGGAATCTTTTGATGCCACCTAGCACAAGACCTGTTATAGGTTATTAATCACCTTCCAACCATATTACTTAGTTGCAGATCTGGCATTTGTTGCTTACAAAGAAAAATCTTCATTTGTTGTCATAAATCATGAAAATCTTGATCAGCTTTTAAGTGCTGTTGTAGCCTTGTAGGATTTGGAAGATTAATGTTTGGGGAGTTGGGGCTTAGGGTCTCCCAGATTTTTGAGATGATTTGTTCTTAATGTGTTTCTTTGCCTGAGATAATAATGCACATTGAGATACTGGTAGTGTGGTGAACTTTCAATTATGCTAATTGTGGGAGTCATTGGAAACATCCATGCATGGATTGCTGATTTTGGTTATTTAAACAAGTGGTACTTTTAAAAAGAACTTATTTGCAGATGGTTTCTCTTGTATGCTTCAAGATTGTAATTTTTTGCATTATGTTGTACTGCATTTTGTTTTCACAGGAATATATACAACCCTATATAACCAGTATAACATCCATGGAAACACCTCATGTGCTTGAAGCGGTGAGAGATGCAAGGGGATCACATGTTATTGAGGCCTTTCTAAGTTCAGGTGCTTCCGGGAAACAGAAGTGCAGATTAGTTAAGAAGTATGTCTTTCAACTATATCTGTTGAATTTACATCCATTGGAAAATTCCTATTTATGCCAGAGGGGTAAATGCATAACATGTTTTTAAATGTTTTCTATTTCTATTCAAAACTCCAAAATCTTTCTATGCCGCTAGCTGAGCTATCAAGAAATTTATATGTAATAGATTTCAGAATCGCTACTTTATTGAGTGTCTATATCTTTTCCCTTCTTGTCTTTTGTAACTTATTGTAGACTACAAAGTCATTTTGGAGAGGTAGCATTTCACTCATCTGGTGCTTTTGCCATTGACAAGTGCTTCACTGCCTGTAATCTGACACTACGAGAGGCTATAGTGTCTGAGTTGTTGGCTGTGCAAAGTGAGCTTTCCAAGACAAAGCAGGGCTCCTTCCTATTAAAGAAACTAGATGTTGACAGGTATGCTGTTGGCTACATATGTATTGTGGAATGGCTTGATTTATTATTTTTCATTGGGATTTTCTTTTTTGTGGAATCCCTTGGCTTCTATAAATGAAAAGGACATAAATCAAATCTCATTGAAACACAAGGATTTTACAGACAGAAGTTTTTTTGGTTCTCACCTCATCGGATGGAATGTTGTAGTCCTGAATTTTGTTTGCTTTTAAATTTGAGTTTATCAAAGTTAGTCTTCATGATTTATACCTTTGCTTCATGACAACAGATTTGCTGCCAATCCTGATCATTGGAAGTCAAAACAAGCATCCAAAGAATCTGCTTATAAAGATTTTTATTCTACATTTGGCTCCAGTGATACAAAGTCAACAAAAAATGATGGCTTTCTTGCTGGCACTGCAAATAATAAATCAAATCCAAAAACTGTGAAGGAGGTGAGAAAAGAGATCAAACAATCCCTAGGTACTGCTGCACCATTTCTGAGCAAGCATGGCTTCAAGAGAAACCCGAAAAAAGCGAAGCTGAAAAGTAAGAACAATGCTCAAATTGGTGATTATGATAACTCTAGTAAGAAAAAGAAACTGTCTAACAAGAAAAAGGTTGAAAGTGGGCATGATACTGCAGCTACAGTAGCAGTCAGGAAGTCTATGAAGAAACGGCAAAGAGGTGGTGATGCATCTGAAGCCTCTCTGAAGAAAATGAAGGCATCAGTTGAGTAGAGTGGAAGATATTTTTTTATTTTAATATTTTTAAGCATGGCCAGACGGCCTCCAAAGAGCTGATGGAAGAAGGTTTGCTTTCCTCGTTGCTTCTGATTTTTGCGTCATTTACAGCGTATAATAAACTATGTAACCGGAAAGAGCTATCAAATTGAGTGAGACAGGTCGTTAGTTCTAAGTATGAAAGTTTTTCCCAATTGCCCTCCTTCCCACTTCCTCGTTCACCCCAATATATTACTTTGCGTTCTTCTGAATGTATGTTAGTTGGCTACAAATCTTGAGATAATTCCCTTTTTAGAATACAAATAATATAGATTTAAGTATATCAGAGAACTCAACTAGCTCGGTTAGCAAAACAGTGAAATACAATGTAAATTGTAGTACATGTAATCATTGGCACTTGGCAGTTGGAAGGTGAAAACCAGTGTACACTAACAGTTGTTCTGTTTGCTTCGAAGGGGCAATAAAAACAATATGAAAGAGATAAGAAGAGAAGCAGATGGATTTGATATTGCAGAGTTTAATCTGTCGTTCAACCATCTGATGGAGGATTGAACCTGCGATAGAAATATGGTGTTTCTGTCAATCATAGGCGGCTGCATACAATGGAAAGGCTCGAAACTGTTAACAGTAAGAGTTACTTGTTCTGTATGGGATTTGAGTTGCTTGGAGGTATCCTTCGGAAGGACGAATCCACCTGCTTAGGAGGATTCTTCCGATGTGCGTGCAAATCCTTTAGGGCTTGATGAGGGGATGAAGTCTTGCTTAATGGCAAAGAGTGCACTTGTGCGGATGGTTGAACCTCAGCTTTGGTTGATAATAACAGTGATAGTGTGAGAGCAAGAGCAGCCAGTGCTAGGGACCAGCCCTTCATGGTAGTGGAGGAGGATCTTGGTTCTTATGGCTGTGACGCTTGTTGCATTTTGAGCATAGTGTTGAAGCTACTGATGCGATGTTGTGCGGATGAATTCTGAGTTAGTGTGGATTCATTATTTATTACTGTCTGAAATGCTGAAAACTTAATAGGGATCTGATGCCATTGGGATCATGTGGGATCATGTGCTCAACTTTTGACTACTGCACCTTGTTTGTATTGCCTGTCAACCCTTTGGATTTGGTGAAAATGGAGACAGAAACTTCAGAAAGGTCATGTGATCAGCCACGTGGTTTTACTGTGTCTTTAAGCTTTAACTTTGTTGGAGAAGATAAAATTGTTATTAATATTATTTAGTCGATGACATCAGGAATCTGATGGACCCATTAGCGTAGAAAAGTAGGCAACATCTGAAAGTGAAGGTTGAATTATTCATGCCCGGATCCTCGTTGAGCCATGTAGGACGACCACGCTCGCTCAAAAAAACCACTTCCTTTCTCCTTATTTGTATGAAACGGAAACAAAAAGAAGTAACAATGTTATTTCAGTGTGAAGTTTGAATGATTGTTTCGGAGAGCTTTCCAATTTGGACGCGAAAACAGTACTCACTTTACGGTTTAAAATTGCAGTCTATGAACATACTTTTTTTTGGCTAAAATATCGTATGGTAGCAGCAATTGTGACTTCCAATCTTTCCCATGGTAGTAGTAACTAAAATAGATTGTCATCGTGATTGTAATCGCAATTTATAATCATGCAATGTACTTCTATTGTTTCATTTTTCATTTTTTTTTAACTTGTATTTGGAAGAGTATACTGCCGTTTTGATGATGCTCATCATGTCATGTGGGGTAACTGGAGTGCATCCGATTTGAAAGTTGAGGTTGAGACATTGCTAGCTAGCTTAATGGAGATCATCAATCATGTTTGATGCCGTTTGAACAAAGGAGTGCTCTAATATGGGCTTCGAGTTCAACTTAAGAAGAGATACTTGGTTGGTAGTTCATAGTTGGATCATTTTCTGGAACCTGATACAGATTCATTCTTCCATGCTCTTTAGACTTTAATATTGATATTGATGATTAATCACGTATCAAGGGCGTTAGCGGATGGTCGCCAGATACGGAGAAATTTATCACCACTATTATTGGACCGACGTACGTTATATATCTTGTCAAAGGTACTTTACTTATATACAGATCCGTCAAAAAAAAAAAAAAAACTTCTTGTACAGATATTTTAATTTTTGAATGCTATCTTTTTTATTTTTTATATGATAGGGATAGAGACCATATTCAATGTAAGAAAATGCTCACATGCTTACAAAAGGGGAAAGAAAGTAAATACAAGGTAAATGCATATTCTAATTTTTGTGGACGTAGCAAATATCCAAATAATAATAGCAAATGAATTGGCTGGAATGCCCTCAGTTGGTGAAGGCATGTTGGGGAAAGCAGAGGGCTAAAATAGTCTTTGAATAGTGAAAGCGAGTAAGGTTCCTTATCAGTGAGTGTCTGTGGCGAATGAGTTCAACGGCACCGTTTTAGTGCGTTGCGTGCCTCCCAGTGCCATCCATCCACGACCCACCAGCAGCACCACGTTTCGGTTTCGAGTTCCGAAACGGCAATAACCAACCCCCCTCCCTTTCTGGTCTCTTTACTCCTTCGATTGCAACAATTGGGAACCTGAAATCTCTGTTGGATCTCTCCCACATCAGCTCAGCTGCACCTTTCTGGTAATTTCGTTTTTGATTCTCTCATCTCTTACGTTGTACGGTCTGATTGAGGCTTTATTTTCGTTAATTTTGATATCTGCACTTTACCGTACTTGGTTGTTTTAGAGTTCAGAGTTCTAACCTTTTTCACAGGGAGGGAATGCACTGCCCATTGTAGAATATTCTCTTTTTCGTTGTGTGGATCAAGCCAAGCCAGCCTGTTTAGATTGATAGAATTTCAGTTGGTTGTGTTCTATCTCTCCTTTTGGGTTTGTAGCTAGCTACTGGTTGGAGGTCCTTTACTATTTGGAGAGAGAGTTTTGATTCCAATTCTCCTTCTCAAACTCAATTAATTTCCACCAACTCCAATATTATACAGAGCTTATGGCATTTATAATTATTATGTGTGCCTATGACTGAGTTTGAGTTGACTCATTGACTCTAACTCATTCTTGTAACCCATTTTTGAAATCTTAACTATAGTGTGCTGAATTACAGGTTACGTGCTCGTCTTCATAATACTCTTGCCCTGTGGAAAAAAGTTGATTGCCTTTTCTACTCTGTGCAGAGGTTGCTTGCCTATTCCTCATTGTGATTTTCTGTTATGTTATCTTCAATTTAATTTATTGATGCTTACATGTTGTTTACCAATGCTTAGCTGGTAATACAAGTCACTGTTGGGAATTAGAGAAACAAATCACAGCGTAGGAGGGCCTGTCTCTTGATTCTGTTCACACGTCATTGGATGGCAGAGAAATCGTGTATTAAGCGCCTTCAGAAGGAATATAGAGCTCTTTGTAAAGTACATAATCTTTCTCTTCTCTAAAATTGTGTTCCACTGTTTTTCTTTATTCGCATTTTGCTTGCTCTCTTATCATGTTGATTTACAGTCATATAGTTATGCTGTTTTTCTGCTCTTTATACATTGTGTCTGTTTAATTTTTGGTTTGTGCATTCTCCATCTCCATTAGTCTATGGCTGTGCTAAATTGCTATAACTTTGGTGGGGTGGATTGTATAGCCCTGCTTGAATCAATTGTCGGGAGCTTTTGTTTCAAAACAAAAAGTAAACAACTGATGGTATTTTAAATTATATGCCATGCCAGCTGGATAACTCTTAGTTTTAAATTTGAATTTGCAGGAGCCAGTTTCCCATGTTGTGGCTCGTCCTTCTCCAAACGATATTCTTGAGTGGCGTAAGTTTGTTTTATACTATTACCTCTTTCTATTCCCTCCCCTCTTCCTCTCCTCTTTCCCCTTCTTCTTTTTCATATTCCTGGCTTTACTTACTTCCTTAGATGGGTAGTCCTTGCAAGTTTGTTGGGAATAGACCTTTAGTCAGCTGATATGTCTTGTGCTCTCATATTGTGCTATCAACTACTTAATTTTAATTTGTTTGTTAGGGAGTTATTGATACTTGATACTTATCTCATTCTCTGTTAATAACTCAGATTATGTGTTGGAGGGAAGTGAAGGAACACCTTTTGCAGGTTTGTTAATTTAGTGTTGTCAATTGTTGACATTTTACATATTTAGTCCTTTTATGCTTAGTCATTATGAAATATCCCAATTTATGAATTCATGTATCAATTTTTTATGGTATTTACATCTTCTTATTGTTTGTCATATTTCTAGGTGGATATTACTATGGAAAGATCAAATTTCCTCCGGAATATCCATATAAACCTCCAGGAATCAGGTGATGCTTCTTACAACAGTATTCTTTTCAGTCTTCATTTCAGTTATATGGTTTATTGCTATTTTGGCTAAGCGAATGCTTTTGGTTGAATAGCATGATTACACCTAATGGACGGTTCATGACACAGAAAAAGATCTGCTTGTCTATGAGTGACTGTAAGTACTTTTAGTGTTGTTCATTAGTGTAAATCATTTATTGTCATAATTAACCATTTTATTACAAATTAATATCTGTGTGGATTTTTTGCCTTTGCAGTTCATCCAGAAAGTTGGAATCCTATGTGGTCTGTATCAAGGTGGGGTAAATTCAAGTTTTGAATTTCCTTTATGTGCTTTAGTCTGGTTTCTTTTATATTTATTCTTTGAACTTTCAAAATGTATTTATGTAAGCCTTTGCATCTGAGAGAAACAGTTGATGTAGATTATTACCTTATAGCTTTATACTGATATTTACAATTGATGAAATATGAATGCAGCATACTTACAGGCCTTCTTTCATTCATGGTAAGTATGTTGTAGCTTCTTTATATTGTAATGAAATTATAGTTTCTTCCTTCTCCTACTTTTTATAACAAGGCATTTGTCCTGTCTTGTTTAACGCACTTTTTGCACAATTTTCTGGTTGGATAGCACCCCCATTTTCCATGTAAAATAAGTGCTAGTTGTGGGTTGATAAAATATTATCAATTTAATGTCAGTATATAGTTGATACTGCACCCTGTATGTGGTGCTTTCCTGAGAGCTTTTCTGCTTTGGGTATTTGATGGACTTATTTTGCAGATGGACAACAGTCCAACCACTGGCAGTGTAAACACCACTACTGCTGAGAAGCAACGTCTAGCAAAATCTTCCCTTGCTTTCAATTGTAAGAAGTAAGTCATTGTATCGGCAATTCATGATAGAGGTTGGCAAGGTCTTGATAATTGGTGTTTCACTTTTAATTCTTGTGGGATTTTATAATTTTCTGTACAGTGCAACATTCAGGAAAATGTTCCCTGAGTATGTTGATAAGTACAACCAACAGCTACTTGCTTATGAGCAGATGTCATTGGAAATGTCTAATGATGAAAGTTCAAGGCCAGTTTTGCAAAAGGCTTTAGATTCGGTGCAGGGCATGAATAGGGTAGATGGGTTGAAGGACAATAGAAAAAACAAAAAGCAACCATTTCCAACTTGGATGATGTTATTACTCTTCTCCATCTTTGGGGTGGTAATGGCATTGCCTCTGCTTCAGCTGTGATGGTAGGCGACGATAATCTTTATGGGTTATGGGTCCATTAAATGATCTCCTGGGACTGGTTCTAATGTCCTGCTTAAGTTTTATCATGCCCAATAGCATTTGTATAGGGAATTGATGTACTTAGAGGCTGCATTATATGATCTGTGGAGTCTGGACCGATCTTATTCCCGTGTTTACATTGCCAGCTTCTTGTTAATGGATGCTAGTAAGTTGGATGCTTGAATCTTGTGTTGTGCTCCTCTGAATCTTTTTTAGGTTTGTATTCTGGGACAGTGTGGGTTGTTAAACAAACACTCGACCTCCCTTCTTCTCTCTCCCTCTTCTCTTCGGAAATGGGTAATATACTACTAATATAACGTGTCTGACTAAATCCGCATATTTTAACTTCTAATACTAGAAATCTAAGTAATGACTAGTTTCTTATTCAAAATTAATCATTAAATGACTGTTAATTATAACGTGCTGAAGCTCAAAACAAGGTCATCAGTTCGGAGACACTGACATAAATGGCAAGAATGACAGTGGAAGTGCTAGAGCATAGATGAGGATGTCTGCTATATTTATATGTCAAGAGTTCCGCTTCAAAATGGTGCAGAAAAAAACATACAGGGAGATGTGCGGTTTGGTTTGGCACGTAAGTGGGTTGTTCTTTTTATCTATTTTATGCCACTTTGAAATTTTCAGAGAATCTTGCGAATCCTATCGGTGAGGCTTCTCCTTTACTTCAGGGAGGACCAGCTTCTGGTCCGGTCATGGCTTCTCCATGACTTCATTTTCAGAATAATTGGTTAAACATTTACACGTATCTCAATAATTAATTATAATTAAAGGTTATTAGCTCAAGCGCTTCTTTTAATAGCAATACCCTTATAAGAGTATTTTAAAGGATGCGTTGATTCCGCTGCTCAGTTTCTTCAAGAATCTTTTTCTTCATTTTAAAATAAACTATCGCTGATTTCTGATTGTTTGGTAGTATTAGACACGTAGATCACTACTAAGCTCGCTTAAACTGGGAGGCAAAGATGAACATTTTTTATATAATAAACCTTAAAATACTGTAGGATGATTAAATGTGGGTTCCTGAAGAAGAAAGAAAATGTTATAATTCTGTCACCTACTCTTCCGAGGAATATCAGGATTTTTGTTTTACAAAAAATAAAATAAAATAAAATCTGTTCTCTGGTTTGTTGGTTCACACTCAACTCTGCATTGATATGTAAGTTTAATATATCGGGATGGATTTGATTTGGACTTCTGTGATTTTTTCCATTCTCTTATTGACATTATTAGCGTAGCCGTTTGGACTTGTGCCGAATATCGTGTATAGGTTTGGTTAGTATAATGTTTGACATATATATATATATAAGAAAATCCAATCGCACATCAGTTCACCTTCCGATGCACTCCATTTCTTCCTTAATAAGCAAATGTGAATGAAAAGGCTGCAACTACACTGCTATCTCAACTACCACAGTTTGTCATCTCCATAACTGGCCCCTTTCTGCAATATTTGTAATATCTTTACTAGGAGCTGAGGTAGGAGCAATGGTCTATTGATCGTTGCCTTTTGTGATTCAAGCTAGAAAGTAAATTCAACCAAAAGTGGGAACATATCTTTGCTGATAAGGTTAGAAGCTACTATTTTCCATTTCAAGCCTTTCCTCCTCGTTGAACCTGCTTTTCTCTTTGTATTGAAATGCAAAATGCCCGAATCAAGTTGCAATTTCTCTTCTATCTCTAGACTCTAGGGCATTCTGCTTAGCTTTGCTGTTGGGCTCAAGTTCAGAATTTTTGCTGATAATGACGAAGCAATCTCCAGTACATCAACAATATCAGCCAAGGTGTTATGAAGCCTATGAGTTTGATGATCTGCAGGAGGATTTTTCCCAGGTACTAATTATTAACTGTTTGATTGACTGTTGGTTCTGTGTCCGGTTACTGCACTTTATGAACTTATAATGTTTGAGTTGAAGTATGTGATATACAGTGCATGTTCTCTAAAGATTCATTTCAACAAGTATGCTTCAACTGATGTGATAGATAGAACACAGGATCATTAAAATTGTGCACTGGATGGTGTACTTGGGCTGTTGTGACTTTACATTTGATCACGTGAGTTACTTGATTCAATCCTTTGAATATATATGCATATAGTTCTTGGAGGAAGCAAAGCTCCATGCAAATGAAGCGAAACTGAGAAGTTCATCAGTGCACCCGGAAGAATCTGGATCTGGGAGATCAGGATCAGCTAACGAGAAAAGGCCGAAAGACAAGAAATCTTGGAAAAGCTCCCTAATTTCATGGTTGAAAGCTGGCAGGAAAATCAAGCTTAGTGGGGAACCTGCCGGCAATTCTCAACCGAAGGTTGCTGCTGGGAAAAGGAGGGTGCAGGGTCATGTTTCTGGTCCAATATATAGCTGTGGCAATGGTCCTGATGTGAAGCACTGTCGTCCAACATCAGGGCCTCTCACAAGTCCGTTCAAATCAACAAAGAGAAAGGATGAGAGTAGCATACCCTATATGACTTTTCGCCAACAAAACGGCCCTCGTGCTGTGCACAACTGTGGTCCACTTTATGTGGTCACTTAGAACGTGTGTATCGCTATCAGAGTTGCAAGTTCTGCTGACTGACTCTTCCGAGATAAAGTCTTCCCTCAATTTATATTTGACTTTTGATGACGGATGGTATTGTTTTGGCACGCAGTTGGATCATTGAGGTTAAGCAAAAATTGAGAATAGGTCCTCCTAGTTGCTTGTAGCACACTCATGCTTGCATCTCAACTTCTTTCTTTCTCAAATTCTAGGCTAGCATTATCTTTCTTTTTTTCTTTCCTTCCTTTGGTACACATCTTTCATAGAGTAAATTTTCAAGTTAATCCTACAATTTCATGCAGTAGTTCTAGCAATTGGAAATTACCCACTTGATCCGTGACAATGTCAATTTTCAGACACCAAGTAATCCCTGACGTTAAATTCAACGAATTGATAACAGTGGCAGAAGTGGTGCAAACTTAACCCCCAATTTCGCCTTATCCCTTGAAAGCTTTCATTCCAGAAGTGGTGCCTGGATTGCCAGCACCTCCGCCGGCGGTGAGAGTCTCAGGCGAATACAACAATTCTCAAGATAATGGTAGAATGCAGCGAACACAAGGCGAGCAAGTATACTGAGTGACTACATGCCAAACGAGAGCCTCAACAAGTGGGTCTTTGACAACCCACCGAAGCTTCCAGAATGGGAGCAGAGGCGCAAGGTACTTGTCGACATGGCAGAGGGGCTTAACTATCTCCACCACGGTTAGGACCAGGTTGTTATCCATAGGGACATCAAGTCCAGCAACATTCTTTTAGGCTTCGACATGAGGGGGAGGTCAGGGTACTTCGATCTCGCAAAGCTCTATCAGCAGGGTGTGGTTGGCACGTTGGGGTACCTTGCTCTGGAATTGGCGACCGTTGCAGTGCCGACGTTGGCGAGTGATGTGTACAGCTTTGGGGTGGTGGTGTTGGAGGTGGTGTGTGGGAGGAGGCCGATTGAGACGTTGGCGGTGGAGGAAGAGGTGGTCTGATTGATTGGGTGAGGGTGTTATACGCGAGGGGGTGTGTGTGTGAGGCTGTAGATTCGAGGATTAAGGGGGAGCACGAGGTTGGGGATATGGAGATGGTGTTGAAGCTTGGGTTGGCTTGTTGTCACCTTGAGCCTCAGAGGAGGCCTACCATGAAGGAGGTTGTGGCAGTGCTTGTTGTCGGATTTGGCTGGTCTAGTTGTGTAAAGCAAAATTAATTTATGGTTTTGGTCAGCAAGCATCTATAGTGTAATGGGGCGGTGAGAGTGGGGGCAGTGGCGGTGGGGGGTGGGGATAGTGAGGGTAGGGGTGGATGCAATGGAGTTGAGGGAGTACAGTGGGTTGGGTGGGGACAGGACTATTTTAGGGGATTTTAAGCCTTTATTAACTTGCTATGTCATCAATTCATTAGATTTAATGCAAGAGACTGCTTGATATTTGAAAATTGATATTGAAGGATTAAGTAGGTAATTTTCAATTGTTATCGATAATTTATCCAATGTTAAAATTATCAAGACAAACTTGAAGGTTTACTTTTTGTTCGATGCTAAAATTATCAATGACTAATGTAATTTTGATGAAAGTTTTGGAGTAATCGAAAGATTACATGGACAGGAGCGGCTCCATGGGAGACTAAGTGGAAGGATACATGAATAGAACGATTACACAAATGAGAGGATCTAGAACTGTGTCATTATGACTATACAATTAAGAGGCTTATATGAATTGATTTGTCCTCCTCTCCAATAAGATGCATCTTCTTTCAATAGTAATGAAAGAAATAGTTCAGCGTCCTTCTTGAAAATTTTGTGATGGGTGACCTCTCTGAAAGTTTTAACTGAATAGAGTAAGAATAAAACTGAAAATACACATGTTTGTTTATGGGCAAGTTGTCAATTAATAAAATAGCAGATGTTACAACTAACTTGGAGGTTTATTTATTTATTTATTTTTACTTTAATTATTTAGTTTTCAAAACGTAGTTACCGCTAATGTTGAAATCGTGGTAGTGCTAGAGTAATGATATGTGAACACTAAAACAGTGTTACACCTATGGTTACACCGTATAAAAAGGGAAGAAAAAAACAAAACAGTAGTATCAATATAAAAAGGTCACTGAAATGACAAAACAACAGTATCAATACAAAAAGGTCATGAAAAGAAAAAAAAAGCCACATTCTCTCTCTCTTCTCTCTCTCACTCTTAACTCCCGTTCTCTCTAACAATAGAAGAAGATTAACAATAATAACATACATCTGATCAATTTCTACAACAATCTTGTTTATAAGGTATGTGGGTTCTCATTTTCACTTGCCTCTCTTTTGATGTGTATGTGATGTTTATATTTATAGTTCATTATTTATTTGGGGTTTAAGCTAAATGTGATTGTTGAACAGAGAATGAATGATTTATTATTTAAAAACTAAAATGACTCTAAAACTCATAAAGTAATGCTAGAAAATGATTTACAAGCTTGGTGTAATTGGTTTACAAGTTTTCATAAATAGTTTACAAGTTTTTTGCACTATGTTTATAAATTTTAAGGACGAGTTTACTTCTTGTAAAATAAGTACAAATAATTTGTAAAACTAAGTATTACTTAAAACCTATAAATCAAGTGTAAAACACTTGTAAACCAAGGGAATTAAACTTATAAACCCTTGCTTAAGACTTACAAAGTGGTTCTTGCACAAACTTGTAAATTTGTAAACCAAATCTCTTGCACAAAGTGGTTCCTCAAAGTTCTAAAGTGGTTGTAAATAATTGGAATCTAATGCTAAATGATTTAAACAAGATTTACAATACAATGTAATTGGCAAAGGGTTTTAATTTGCCATTAGTTTACAAGTTTTTGGCCTTTGGTTTACAAGTTTTCACTACGTTTACAAGTTTTAAGCATAAGTTTATAAGTCTTGTAAACCAAGTGTAAAAACTTGTAAAACTAAATATTGCTTAAAACTTATAATCTAAGTTCAAATAACTTAAATAGAAGCACAAAACTTGTAAATTTATGCTTAAGACTTACACATCAAGTGCAATAAACTTTGAAAATCAAGTATTTTTGCACAAAATAGTGCTACAAAGTTCTGAAGTGGTTATAAATATTTGAAATTACTTGATTCTAAATATTGTGAAAATGGTTTACAATATATTATGGAAAAAAATTTCCATTGATTTTTGTCATTGGTTAACAAGTTTCATGCACTTAGTTTACAAATTTTAAGCATGGGTTTACAAATTTTGTAACCAAGTTTAAAAAAATTTAAAACTAACTGTATAAGTTTTAAATAAAAAGATTATAAAAATTTTTGAACCAAGAAACTCCAGTTACCCTTCCTGTTTTGAGGTTCCTGATTTTGCTAAGCTTAGACACGCCCTTGGGCTATATATTAGAGCTATTCTAAGGAAACCCGGTAATTGTTCAGAGAAATGAGTTGAAGAGATTTTCAACGATTTTATGAAACCCTCAAGTACTTCATTTTTAGCCTTAGTTATAAAATCGTAAGATTTTTCAATTTGAACTAAAACCTAAAAATGAGATTTTGATTTGTTGGGATTTTGATTTTTCTAATATTTTATTTGAATCCAAATGGGATATTTTCCTATTTACATTTATATTTTAAAATTAATGGAAAGAAAACAAATGATAAATGTAAATAAGTGAGTGGTGGAATAGTATAGTCCAATACATACCAGGATTGGAGCATCTGAGCTTCTGAGACCACCGGTATGTGACCGCAGGCGATTAACAGAGTGAATTTGGTGTTTGGCTAAGGGCCTAGGCAATCAAATGACGCCAACGGTGACAGAGAGTAAGTGCGTCTAAGGTGACTGTAAGGCGGTTAACAGTGAACATAAAAACCCCATTTCAAGGTCCAAACCATTCCAGACTCACCTTACTTCCCCCAACTTCTCTCAACCTCGAATAAACACCCTTCCAACCCATTTTTCACTCATAAAACTCCATTTTCTTCCAACTCTTTCAAGTTTAACTTAGAATCTTCAATCCTCCAAGCTTAAAGGTATATTATTTTGCTAGTTTTGCTTATTTTCCTTCAAGATTTCTTAGTTCAAGGGCGGTCTCCATGCTTTAAAAGAGATTCTCTACCTTGTTAGAGATTGAATTTGAGTATCTAGAAGTTTTAGAGGTTGATTTTATGTTCTGTTGCTTCTATGATAGAGACAGGTGTCATCCCTACCTCCCAAAATCCAGTTGGTATTGTTTCTACGTCTTCCACCATTCCAAGTGAGTGGGTTCTAGCCTATGACCTCTGTGTTGGTCATTATAGTTACTTTCAACAAACCATAAAGAAGAACTATGATTCTATAGTTTATTTTGTAAGTTGAGATTTTTGTTATCATGAAACGTTGATTTTTGAAAACAATATAAAAGGTGTTCTTGAAAAATGCATGGGACCATATTTGTTGAGATGATTTTATATAAAATTGTTAATAACTAAACTGTTGAGATATATGGTTTGTTAGCATGACTTTTATGCTTAACCAATTATGAAATTAGTGACTATTGGAAATGCTATTGAGGTTTTGGAATTCCCAAGTCTATGAAGGTTTGATATTTGGAATGGATTTAGAAACTTAGATATAAAGAGTTTTAGCATATGAGTCTGTGTATGACTGAAACTTGACGGTACATATCTGTGGATTGAAACCATAGTGTCTTTAACGGTGATCCCTTGGGCACGGTTTCACAACCACTAGTATGCTAAGGTCAAACTTTAGGGTTACATGGATTTGAGCTCTTAAAGTAATTAATGATTTTATGATTTTCAGAATTGTTTATTTCATGAGATTAGGATTTGAACCCTAGGATAGAGGACTTCATGAAACATTGTGAAAAGACTAGTTAAGAATAAGGAATTTCTAAAAGGAGGAAGCTTGAGTTAATGACTAAATCGTTAACCTTGGTATCAAGGCTCACGAGGGCAATTTATCCAGAGAAAATCAGACGAGACGCGGTCAAGGGATCCATTAATATTCATTAGGGCTCTTGTTCACGGGAAAAACACCATTTCATTCCTGATAGTCTCCTTTGGTAATTCTTTGAGAATATTATGCTTCTATGGTTTTAGTAAACTTATGATTTTATTGCTATTATGTGAGATAAATATAAATGTTTTGTGAAGGTTCATTAACGGTATTTATGTATTTTCCTTCCCTCCATGTATGGTTGTGGGTGAGGATCCACTCATTGAGTTTTGGTTACAAAACTCACCCTCTCTTATTTCTCCTATTTTCCAGGAGTAATTGCTACAGGTTTTACCCAACTCCTCCTCCTTCTCCATAATAGTTTCAGTTGGTAAGCTTCACACGGGTGAAGCCCTCTAATATAGCATAGGGTGCTCTAGTGTAGATACATAAGGATCTGGACCATAATGCATGATATATGTTATGTATATGTGATTATGTTGGATTTAATATATGATTTTACTACTTATAAAGTTTTTATATATGATAGACTTTCTTTATACTTGTTGACCCCATGAATTCAGACTTTAGAAAACGGATATGACTGAATTTTGGAAAATTATGACTATATGTTTTAAAGACAGGTGATTTGTATGTAGAAAAGGTTTTATGATTTAAACAATTTTATAATTCCTACATATAGAGGATAACGGACTTACGTGAAATAAATTCACGTGCCTTACGTGCCCGACGGGTCGTGACATAAACATTGCTTAAAACTTATAAATCAAGTGTAAAAAACTTATACACCCGTGCTTAAGACTTGCAAACCTAGTGCAATAAACTTATAAACTAAGTTTTTTGCACAAAATGGTACTATAAAGTTCTAAAATAATTGTAAGTACATGGAATTTAATTCTAAATATTGTGAAAATGATGGTAAAAGGTTGATACTTGGCACAAGATACTTGTAAACTGGTTTAAAATTTTTGAAAGGATTCTAATAACTTGTAAACCTAGTGATAATATTATATATATATATATATATAGGTTTTGTATCACAATTTTATTATAATTTATTTGGTTTTTTTTTTGTAGGTTTTGTATCACACTCCATGTGTAAAGTATGGAGGATTCAATGACTATTGATGCGAATTTTGACGTTGAGGTTTAGATTGATGACAATGATAGGAATTGTGACTTCTTATGCCTGTGTTGATTGATATTTAATTTAAAAAAGAAATAAAATTATTCTACAAAAATTACTCAAATAACAAAGGTTTTAGGTTTAATAAATTCATTAATTCAAGAAAGAGGTTGAGTTGACAACTCTTATCTATTGATTTATCATTATCACCAACTAATAATGTATTCTTTTGAAATAAATCATTGGCACTATTGATGCCTTTGTCCACAACAATCTTATCATGTTTACATCTCAACTTGCCTTCTTGGGATTATGTCTTGTTTTCCATTTGTTTTTTGTTCTTTACTTTTAAATGCGTCATTTGGTTATGTATCTATACAAAAAAAGGATACAAATAAGTTTATTTATAATCTATATCAAATAATAGCAGAATTTAATACGGTAACCAATTTCAAGTAACCAAAATCAGAGTAATCTCCTGAAATCCATGCTAAACTAAAATATAATTTGTAAACACGTGAAAAAACTTGTAAATTAGTGGACAAAACCTGTAAACTCGTGCTAAAAACTTGAAAAATAAGTGCAAACAACATTAAACCCATGCTGAAAACTTGAAATGATGGAAAAACTTGTAAATCATGCTGAAAACTTGTAAATTAAGTGCAAAAGCCTTGTAAACTGTCCTAAAACTTGTAAATCAAGAATAGAAAACTTGAAGTGCTTAAAACTTATAAACTAAGTGTAAAAAAACTTATAAACTAGAGCTTAAAGTTTATTGTAAATCCGTGCTTAAAACTAGTAAATATAATGCAAAAAACTTGTAAACTAAGCCAATAAAACATGTTAACCAATGACAAAAACCAATGGAAATTTTGTTCCCTAATATCTTGTAAACCATTTTCACAATATTTAGAATCAGATTTCAGGTATTTACAACTACTTCAAAACTTTGTAGCACCATTATGCGCAAAAAAAACTTGGTTTACAAAACTTATTACACTTGGTTTGTAAGTCTTAAGCATACATTTACAAGTTTTTCACTATTTGTTTATAAGTTTTAAGCAATATTTAGTTTTCAAGTTTTTACACTTGGTTTATAAGACTTGTTAAGTTGTGCTTAAAACTTGTAAACATAGTTCACAAAACTTGTAAAACAAGGGTCAAAAACTTGTAAACCAATGGCAAAACCTCTCCAATTACATTGTATTGTAGATCTTGTTTACACCATTTAACCTCATATTGCAATTATTTACATCCACTTCAAAACTTTGAGGAATCACTTTGTGCAAGAAATTTGGTTTACAAGTTTACAAGTTTATGCAAGAACCACTTTGTAAGTCTTAAGCAAAGGTTTATAAGTTTAATTTCCTTGGTTTACAAGTTTTTTAAACTTGGTTTAATTTTAAGTAATGTTTTACAAATTATTTGTACTTCATTTACAACTTGTAAACTCGTCTTTAAAACTCGTAAACATAATGCAAAAAACTTGTAAACCATTTCAAAACTTATAAACCAATTACAATAAGTTTGTAAACCATTTTTTAGCATTACTTTACGAGTTTTAGAGTCATTCTAAGGTTTATTAAACAATAAATCATTCATTCTCCCTTTAACAATCATATTTAGCTTAAATCCAAATAAATAAGGAACTCATGAACATAAACATCACATACATATCAAAAGAAGGCAAGAAGTGGATGTGAGGAACCCACATACCTTATAAACAAGATTATTGTAGAAAAATTGAAGCAGATGTATATTTATTGTTGTTAATCCTTTGAAGTTGAGAAGAAAGCGGAACTGATGCGGGAGTTAAGAGTGAGAGATAGAAATAAATGTGGTTTTTTTTTTTCCTTTAGTGACTTTTTTATATTGATACCACTATTTTATCCTTGCAATGATCTTTTTGTATTGATATCAGTATTTTATCTTTTTCTTCTCTTTTTAAACGATGTAACCGTAGTAATACTGTTTTGGTGTTCACATATCATTACTCGTAGTGTAAACATTAGCTGGGAGAAAAAAAGTACGTAGTTTGTCATATATGATTTTTGGGCTATTTCATTTTAAATTCTATCATTTTCATTTTCTTCCTTCCTTTGAGTTCTCAATCATTGTCCATATTTCATAGTCGTCTCCGGCCAGACATAATTAAAACAAGAAAAAAAGATAATCTCGCATATACGCGAAAAAGGGATCTACCATAGGCTAAGATTTTTTCAATTTCAGATGTCATGATCATTAAAAATAATGAAGCCAATGGCTGAAACAAAAAGCACGTTTTTGGGGCGGGCAACACAGCAATGTGCTGTTAAGGCCTATCCACGCCATTATTATATGATACAGCCAGAAATCATGTTAAGTTACCCTTTTCCAAGCCAAGGAATGGGCTCAATATAAGATCATCCAATCCTTTGGGTTAAAGACCGCCAAAAGTCAGCATCAGCAACAAGAGTGGAGGTGGGATCAAGTTGCCTGAAGAACCACCCACGAAGTTGAGACTGAAGAAGCACCCCTACATGGAGGCCGGGACCATTAGTCTCAAAATTAGACTTGCAAAATAGAGTCAACCAGATGAGATGAGGTGGACCACAAATAGGAGGAAAGCTTGGGACTTGGAGTGCCTAGAAAAAAAGCAGCATGCTTGACAAAACTTGGTATACGCTGTTGCCTGCCACAATCTAGGCAACCCAATTAGACCGAATGCGTCTAGACTTTCATTGGGTTTGGGTTCCTTGAGGAAGGGGAAACTAAACAAAAGGGCAGCATGCATAGTTGTGTGTTTGTTACTATTTTTAAAGTGAACAGGCATATTTTGCGATTTTCCGACTAATTAGTATCATTTTAAAACTATTTATTAATATAGAATTCTTTCAAACAATTATTTTGTTTGGAGTGGTTTTTGTTATGCCGCAGCTACCTTGAACTTTTTTATTTTAAACAAGTGGTGCTACTATACTATGCACAAATGGTTGCCACAAAGTACCACTTGGCAAGTGACACTAGCCCGACATAACAAAGATCACTCAAACTTGATAACTGTTTTCAAAGAGCAAATATATCAGTAAATAATTTCTAAAATTACACTAGATAGGTGAAAAATCCACATTCTGCAGTAGATTTTTTAGTTAGCATAGGAAGTTCACTATTTCAATGATCGTAAAATGTTATTAGCATATGAAAGCATTTCGTGACTTTCTTTCTCTCCTTTTACGCCTCCTCTTGAGGCTGGGAACGATAAACCGTCATTTTTATCATCAAATTCTGTTCGTATTTAGAAGCATTCGATCAAAACCTTGCATCTCAAAAGCTTTAGCAAGTTTGGACACAACTAAAGAAGATCAGCTTTGTTATTGATATCTTGTTATCAATCAATAACAGCAGGACCTCTGCTTCTCTAGCGAGTGGCAAGTAATTGCGTTATCAATAATGCCTACCCATGGAAAATCTGTATCGCTCACAACTCACAAAGATTTCTTTGAGCAATTAAAAAAATACAATGAAATTCATCTTCAATACAAAAAGTGGGTCATTCTACTCTATTACTACAAAGAAACCTATATTTTTTTCGCCTTTTCTTTTTTACAATATAGACACTTCAAATAATCATTATCTTTATCAGCACAAGTATTGGAAGGGCAACAGCATAGCTTTGAGAACTCGCTCCACAGGAGGAACTCTGACCTCTCAAGAAAGGTGAAATGATACACCTCTATGGTGCTCTTTCATACACTAAGTACTGACTTCTTTCTACAAATTTCAATCCAAAGTTGCTGCCTCGATAAATGCGGGCACATGTACTAAAAATAAAAAAATAATGAAAACCAATTGCAAATTCCTAGCCCTGTCCTCCCCCTGCTTGTTCCACATCTATGGAACTTGGACTACATGGATTCATCCTCCTGTCCCTGCTCAAAAGCCTCTTCAATGACCTCAGCCTTGCTGCCATTGGCGATTTCAGCTCATCTTCAGCAAACCTGCTCGCAGAAGGCGATAAAGAAGACAAAGTGATCTCGCTTGGTATATCAATCACCAACGTTCCATTGAGTCTATTATTGCTACTAGTACTAGTACTAGTAGTAGCTGCTGAAGAGGACGAGGAGCATGCTGGCTGAGAAGAACTTTCTTCCAAAGAAGCACCATTAGAACTAACTTGTGCCTGGTTCCCCCAAATGAACACATTTGTGGGAAAAACTGGAGATTCTGTGCCACCCATATCAGCTGAAATCTCTGCTTCAGATGTTGACTCATTGTTCCCTGAGGCATTTTGTTCACCATTTGGAGCTACCGGGTTCCTGCAAAGAGGGCAAGTGGAATGGGACTGGAACCACATATCAATGCAATCTACATGAAACCCATGATTGCACTTTGGCAAAAGCCTTGCCTTTTCTCCTTCAACAACCTCAGAGAGGCAAACTGCACACTCCAAACCGTCCTTGAAATCTTGGGGTTGGAAAACCAACACAGGTAAGGACCTAAGCACAGAAGGCTCAAGACCCCTTCGGAGAGAGCCGTAGTTGGCAGGGTCTTGGCCAGGGGCAAACACAAAGCGGCGGCGGCGCCGCCTAGCTTGCGGGGCGGTGCTTTCTCCCATGCGCCACGAGAACCACTTGGCATAGAGATGGAGGAACAGAACAAACACAACTACCATGAACAGGACTATTATTGCCACCACCATGATCTTGCCGGTTAACTCAACAGCTGGAGACTCACCCAACTTGTCACTTGGAACCGACGAGTCACCCATGGGGACAGATAAAAGACAAAGCTTTCGGCTTCAATTTCAAACACACCGAGATGCAGAGTCACCCTGAATTTTGCAGAAAGAAACCTCGGAGAGGATGGTGATGATGGATCAAGCAAATGGGCAGCTGCAAAGTCAGAGAAGAGAGCACAACCACAATGAAATTTCAGAGCTTTTCACAAGAGAAATGAAACCCCACAAAGGTTGGGTGGTGGAGGAGAATGAAGGGTTAAATGGGGGCAATGAAGATGAAGAAGTGAGAGTGCAAAGAGAAGAGGAAGTTGGGTTTGGCTTTTGAATGAGGGAGGGTTGGAAGTGAGAACGAGATGGAAGCGTGCACGAGAGGGTTCAACGCAAGTGGAGAACCTCCACAATGGACTCAGACTATTATGTGGACTTTGGAAGAATCAATGAACGAACGAAGAGAAGAAGGTGACGGCATTGGATTGAAAAGTCTAATACTAATAAATAATAAATAGTGTAATCTTAGGGCAGGGTTGTCCTTATGCTGACCAAAGTATGGAAAAATACGATTTGAATTGGGGCTTGCCCCTTTGAATCGGAATTAGTATTTTAATAAATCAGAGAGTGATGAAGACGCCTCTAAAATTCAAGCCACCACGTCCCTTTCTTCCACGGCTCCAGGAACTTTCATCTTCTTCAAATTCGTTTGAAACCAAACCCTTTAGCCATGGCCTCTGTAACTGTTATTGTATTGAGGGAGAAATGATATGGATATTTCTTTCTTGCCATTTGACCCTTCCTTTGATTTAACCACAGAATGCTCCAATTCAGATCATTCAACGTATAAAATATGTAGAAAATGAAATATAACCGAACGGAACTGTTTCTTTATGCGAAAAATAGTGTAGCACAAGCAACAAAATATTAGACCCGATTGCCCACAAGTTGCTTTCAAATTGCCATGATTTATCTGAAACTATATGTTTGTCGTCCTGCAAATGCAAATAAATTGATACAATCATAAAGGTTATACTTTGTTTTTGGGATACATTTGTTTGAATGTACTGATACTTGAGCCTATTATTTTTATTAAACAAAATTATTAAAAAGTATTTTTTTTTATATATTTTAAATACTGTAATGTGAGATTACACTGACCGAACGCTCCGGTGTATGGATGATGGGTTTTGACTGAATACTAGGGTGGATACTTGTAAAGGGTCTTCAACGCCCAAATCATCAAGGGTGTGACAAAAGAGAAATGGATAATTGAAATAAAAATTGTTTATCCATGACAGATTTTTCCTTTTCTATTTATATTGCTCGAATATGTCCAAAATAGGTGATTCTAAGGCTAAGTTATAGTGTACGTGATGGCTGCCTACAAAAGTGTGTATAACACCGCAAGTACACTGATCGCTCAAGTAATATAGTAGTGAATAATAGAGTATTCTATCCATAGGGATTAGATAGAAATATGCTAGCAATTAACTAAAGTACTATGTTTAGGCTTAAACAATATCGATTAAATGAGAATTAAGAGAAAATAAGTAAATAAATAATTAACTAAGGAAACACTAACACAAACTAAAAACGGAGACAACCAAGATTAAAACAATTAGGGGACCTTTTTCACCCTCTATTTCACTTGAATATGCAAATTATTTAATTAAACATTAACAAGTTGGTTTTGTTAGCATGTCAATTATAGTTAAAAGTCTATATCTATGTCAATTAACCATGTCTGCTTCACCTAAAACACTAAGGGCTTGTTTGGTTTGAGTTTTTAATTTTCAGATTTTGTGAAGGAAATACTAAAACCTGGAAATGAAAATTGAAACTGAAATTTCTAGTTTTTAGAATTTTAGTATTTCCTTCACAAAATCTGGAAAACTGAAAATGAAAATTAAAAGCTGGAAACTCAAATCAAATAGGCCCTAAGTGTCCTTGTGAATTAGTGTGAATTCAACCCATTATTTACTAACATTGAGCATTTACGATGCAAGGCCAATTGGTATGTTTCCATTCTATTGACTAATCCTTACGCCTAAGCTAATTAAATGCAAAAGAACAAGCATTACCCATGCCAAGGTCCAATATCCATATTCCTATGTCTAGTTTAAGGGAATCTCCAAATCAACTTAAATGTGGTCAAATATATAAGAGCATTAAGATAAGAAATAGATAACCAAAACCAACATAATTAATATTCAAACAAGTAAATCTACAAACATCAAAGATCCATAGAATGGTTCAATGGATCCCTAGCTAAAAGCTTAGCTAGCCATTACAGTGATAAAGCAACCATCTAGTTCAAAATGCATAATGAAAATAAAAGAACAAGAGAGAGAGAGAGATAAAGGAAATGAACAAAAGGTGGTGCTCTTAGTCCTTGAAGCTTATCCAAGCCTCTTGCCTTCAATCTTCTAGATGAATCTCTCTCTAGTGTTAGTTTTTCTGCAAAACCTAGGTTTTCTCTTAAAATATTCTCAAAAAGGTAGGAAAAACAAACCCTTTTTGCTAGCTCTAAAATCTGGCTTAAAATATTACTAAAATGGGCTTAAGCCGTGTGGTTGCGACCTAGAAAAACATCAGGTCGCAACTCGAATTTTAAAAATTGCTGAAAAACTTGTGCGTCCAATAGGTTGCAACCCAGTAGAGATGTTAAAATGGACTAGCCCGAGTTGGTCCACAAAAATTGCCATTTTTAGTGGGTTAGGTTGAAGTTTGAACCGGCAAAAAATTTCAGCCTACCTAACTTGCCCCGCTTAACCTCCGGGTTTAGCGGTCAGGATAGGCTTAACCCATAGGCCAAGTCTTTTTTATTTTAAGAAAAATTCACAATCTATTGGTAAAAAAAAAAAAGAAACGTATAACCCAAAAAAAAAAAAAAAAAGAAAAATGTGTATACTCACCAATATAGTAACATTGTACGATTGATACTATTCACTTAAAATTAAAAACTTAAAAATAAAACAATGTCATAACTCACCAACAACACTATTAACGATGATATTTTTTAGTCAAAATTAGTGTATCGTTGTTATGGACCTTAAAAAATTGAATATAGGTAAATAAAAAATATTATTTTTTTTAAAAAAATCATCAAAACAATAAAAGTATTTTTTAGGAATTTTTTTAATTTTTTGTAAAATGGATTGGGCTAACTATTTAAGCCTATTTTATTTTGGTGGGTTGACCTCACCTCTTTTTTTGTGGGTTTTTGGGGCGGGGCCTATTTTAACACCTCTACAACCCAGCACGTGTTAGATCCAACTCATTAGTAAAAACTTCATTTTCTTCATTTTTTTTGTTCCAAATCTCTTGATTTCCAATAGATATGCTTCTTAAGCTCCAAAACTACAAATATCAATGTCAAAGTTCACCAAATAAGATTCTCATTAATAATATGCAATTCATCTTAATTAAATCATGAATTATGGCCTTTAATTTTCAACAAAATCTCTAAGAAACCAATAATCCATATTTCCTCATTTTTAAAGTGTTTTACTTAGAAAATTAAGGACAGAACATGCAATTTAGGTTAAATTAGAAGCCAAATAACTCCATAAACTAGAGTTATCAATGCAAATTGTACAAAATACCATTAGGAGTGTCTTGGAACTTGTACTATGATTTGCGGATAATGCACTCATTTCACGCTTGTTTCGACCTCGGGCTCCATTTTCTTAGCTTGATTGGGATAAGGTCCTCGGATTTACATCAGGGATATCATTCGCCATGCCCCCATTTCTTCGGAGCACCCAGTGCTTGGGTGTTATGAGTGGCCGCTCGAGGTGTGATGGGCGAGCTTCAAGGCTTGATTGCCTTGGGTCCTCGTGCCAGAGGGTTCGTCCTTCTAACACCTTGAGCTATTGATTGGGCTTCGAGGTCTAGTTCATAACAAATACGTTTGTGTAAAATTTTTAGTAAAAGCATGATTACTATATATATATACATATTTTTTAAAAGTTATTATTTTCATCTTCTATAAGCAAGAGATTTTTTTATGTTATAAAAATGTGTTTAAGAGTAAATATAAATCTAAATATAAATTTATTTTATATCTAATCATAATCTAATTTTTTAAAGTTGTTTTTAAAAATATTATTTAAAAAGTCTATTTTTAGAAACTAATTCCAACCAACTATACATTTCAATATTTATTTATTTTTTTGAACCCAAGATATATATCCACCCCTAAATAGTAACTAATACTCTCAAGATATAAAGCTAAAAGACGTGAATTTTACCTCTTTATGTTTCAATATTTGTGTTCATTATAAATATTAATAATTACTAATTCTTTCATTAATTATACTAATTAATGGAAAAAATAAAATATAAAATAAAATTATTATAATTTTAATACAAAGATAGTCTTATAAAATTACTTTTCTTTTAGTTTTTTACTATTAAGATAGCAAAGTAATTTATTATTTTTAGCATGTGTTTGATTGAAGGATAATAATAGGGTGAGAATTTTCATAAATAAGCTCCATGTATAATTTTACACTTGATGTTCATCCATAAAAACCTTCGCTGCATTTTTATCCTTTAACTAAAGTTGGGCTTAGTGTAAAATGAATTTTGTAAGTGTTAAAAATGATTAAAAAACAAAATTTCAGGATGAAACAAAAACGAAATAGATCTATATTTTTTCACTTTATATTATTTGTACTTTATTTCATGAATAAGCCTTCAAACTGTTAGGCAATCTGTTTTTCTTAATATATGTATAAATCCTAAAATGAAAGATAATGCAAAAAGGATGAAGTTTTCGCTCACTGTTATTTTTCTTTATATTTTTTTATAGAGTATTTTTTCTGTATAATCTTAATTATACTTGGTGTGTCATTATATATATATATATATATATATATATATATATAGTATGAAAATATTGATATGAATTAAGTTCTATAATAGTCTTATTGAAATATTTGGAACAATAATTCACTTTACAATTTATGACGAATTTGTTCATTATGTCGAAATTCCATGTAGTAAATTTAATAGAATGAAGGATGTAATAATTGAAGAATTTGAGACGTTTTTGTTTTGAGAAATTAGAAGGGAATGATTCAAATCGTAAGATTCCAAAAATGAAAAGTAAATAATAATAAACATAAATTCTTACTGATTTTTATTGTTGCCTAGAATATATGTTTAGTAACGAGAGGAGTCAATCTTCGATAATCCAGTTTCATATGAATGCTTTAAAAATTATTCTTAATTTTTTTTATACATTAAAGTTAGTGGTTTTTTTCCTCACAAATTAGAGAATAAAAAGGTGTTTTAAATTTTTTATATATATATAAAATAATTTGGGCCGGGACAACTACTTCTGTCAACCACAACTAAGGTCTGCCACTGCTTTTATCGTGAACATTATTCCATTCTATTAGTTAAGCCAGTGAATTATTACTATCTAATACTACTATTATCACATGCTTACATGAAATATGAGTAATGATTGAACACATTTTCATGCCAGTTCTGATAACAAAATCACCCAAATCCCGGGTCGTGGCACGAAAAAGGTACATATATAAAAAGCACCGAAAGAGGAATGTTTTTCAATTATCACAGCAGTTTATGTAAAAGAATACAATGCACATCATTGCCCCCCCTACAGCTAGCCTAATGAATGGCCCATGGGTACAGTTACTAATTAGTAACTACCGCCTCCCATTCTCAAACTTCTTTTGCCCTCCTTTCTCTTCTTCCCATGATTTTTTTTTTCTTGGGGTCATTTTCTCCCCACCGAAAAGATTGAATTGAAGTAAGATTTCTGTATAATCTTTGAAAAATTCTAAGTTCAATTTATTGAATGACACGGAAGATGTGTACCACTGTATATTAGCAAATAAAGCCATATAAAACGCGTTTTTTTGCCATATCTTGGAGCTTCAATTGGCTAATAGAATACCAATGTCAAAATACATCACTGGACAAAATGATTAATATTCCTTATTATGGCCACTGATGCCATAATTTTAAAATTTTTTAGAGGGCGGGAGTTTGAGATGCCGTTAATATTTTCAATTTTTTTTTAAAAAAAAGTTGTAGATGGGATACATATGATGATCGAAAGCATTTACACGAAGAATGATGATAATATAAACTCATATATTTAAGTGTGTTTATACATATGTAACAACACATTAATTATTGATTTCTATAGTGCTCATTTATATATTATACTATTAAATTATATTTTTAATGATTAATATCTTGTTATGTGCAGAATTTTATATAAACTTGAGTATATATTACCATCACTATATAAATAGTCCGTTTGAGTAATATCAAAATTAACCTGCATTATTTTTGGTGCATTTTGGATTAAAATCAAATAATTTTTTTAAGCATCAAAATTAAAAAGTTTAAATGTGTTTTTAGTTCTTATAAATATAGGCTATTTTGATTTTGATTCCTCTAAAATTTGTATTTTGGTTTTAGTATTTCTTTTTTCATTTTCTTTGTTTTTAGTCCTTATTGTTTCAAATTTTGGTCTCAATAAATATTTTTAAATATATATATTTAGTTGTTATGAATATTAAAAAATTTATTTTTACCCTTTAAATATTTCAAAAAATTTCTTTTAATTTGTATAAATATCATATTTAACACTAAATATAATTCACACAGAAGGGACTAAAAACATTATAATAGAAATAAAGAGGGACCAAAATCAAATAAAAATTTTAGAGGGGTCAAAGTCAAAATGATGAATATTTATAAGGGCTAAAAATATATTTAAGTCAACTTAAAATTTATTTATTTTTCAGGGATAAAAAAACATATTTATTTTTTTTTTGCTTAAATAAAATTGTAAAGAAAAATGATGATTAAAAGTTTTTCAGTTAGAGAGTACACCATACCACATGCCTAAGAAAAACTACAATAATATTCACATGCCAACCCAAGTTGGTATTAGTAGTTGTATAAAAAAAAAGTATATTATTAGAAGATAAGGTTTAGATGAAGAGATAAATGATCCTGCGTAGTGCGTACGCTTGTTTATGACTAATTAATGATGGAATTAGAACGAGCTTTTGAACTAGAAGACAAAAGCCACAAATCCGTCAAAGTAGATAACAGGCGACAAGCCTTCTAGTTATGGTCAAGGTCCATGGGCGTGAAAATGACTTTTTACCTTGTTAATTTTGGCGAGACATTTTGCAAGTTTAAATTACGGGTTGTAAATCTTAGTTTTACCATACGTAAAAGTAATTTTTTTACACTCATTCAAATTACATTTTGAAATTTAAAATTATGTTCAAATATAACCCCGACTATATTTTTTCTTAACATTTTATTTATAGACAAATTTAAACTCTATTTTTGCATCTCAAATTGAGATTCATAATGTGCAAACTATAATCAAAATATATTAATTAATGTGGAATGATTACTCAACAAGCTAAGTTTTTAGTAGAACCACCTATCACATTTGGTAACTAGTTAAATTTTTGAAATATCTAATCAAGAGTACTTAATCCTTGATAATATTTATGAAGAGGATCTCATGGTATTCTAAAAAAATAAATCTTGATACCTTAATCTTAATATCTACATACAGAAATTCATTGAACCTAACAGTATGATGTTATATGTATATCGGTACATTGATGTTATTTAGATATCAAAGGTGGATATTACAAGAATGAATCATATGAAAAAAGAGACACAAAATAATAGTGGCAACGAGTGAAGTCAAAATTTTGTTGTCTCTATATCTATCCTATCCACTTTTGATCTAGAATAGCATTACTGATCAATCTAATCTAATCTAATCTAATATAGTAAATAAGTGATTGATCAATGAACCAAGGGGAAACTGTCGCGGATGCTAGCTGGAAGTGTCATGTATAGAAGGGCTATCAACACATCAGAGAAGCTCTGAAATATATGAATAAGAGAGTAGTGCCTCAACATTTTGCCCTGTTTGTGGGAGCGGGAGGAGAGACGGTCAGTGACCTGGTTCCTACAAAGAGGGCAGTTGTTGTGGTCCTTCAACCATGCGCCAATGCAATCCCCATGAAAACGGTGCTTGCATCCAGGCAGCGACCGTACCCATTCTCCCTTTGACTGTACTTGGCATAGACACACTGCGCACCAATCACTTTCGTCACTTTCACTCCCCTTCCCACCAGCGTCACCATGACTGCTACAACAACGCTTGTACAGTTTATGCAACCTTTGGATTATTGCATGTTGTTGAAAGCAGTGGGGGAGGAGGAGGAGGACAACAGCAATGAATGTGATCAGGAGAAATACCAGGAGGACGAGGACGGACATCATGTTTTGTTTGCCTTAATTGCCTGTAACATGTTACGTTGTTGCTGGCTACAGATATTAGATAGATAATATATTGTTTCAATCGATCGACCAGTTGGAGTGGAGGGAGGAGGAACTCCTATTGCTTAATTTAATACTAGCTAGCACGTACTTGCCGGCTTTAATTTGTGCCCCTCTCTGATGAATATTTTAGGTTTCTAATGACGCTGATTGTTATGTAAGTGTGGCCAGGCATGACCAAAAACGATGATATTTTATAAAGCACCACCTCGCTCTCTCTGCTATTTATTGCATGCTTTGAGGAACGGCTAGCTTACATGCCTTCTGGATGAGTTGAAAACGAAATACAAAATGTGTACGTCATTGCTGTTTGCTATATGATTTCAAATAATCTATATATGCACCCGCCATTCCTTAACTTTCTCTTACCTATAATTTAATTTAATACATATCTATTAGTTTATCTGACTTGTTAATTGACTGCCGTCGCCGATTGTTGTTTTTTGCTACCCAATTTATTCGAGTGTATATACTTTATTGACATATAGCATCATTCCATTTTATTTTCAGCATCAATTAATTAATGATTACAAAACTTGACCGATACTGAACAATATTTGAGTTTTCTTCTATTTTTGAGTCTTAACTGTCACAGTTTTTTTTGTCCCTTTGAGATGCTGTTATTATTCACAAATTATTATCGTTCCAATTATATTTCCAAAATCTTTAAAACAATAATTGTTTCATGGGCAACTAGTTTATATGAACGCTTTCTTGAAGGCTTTGCATACCATTCAAACCATTGACTCTTCGTTGATGTTGCGTTCACGTGATGCACGTTGGGTTGCTTCCCTTCAAGCCTGAAGCATACATAAGAAAGGCTTTCAGGCAAGGCATGCAAGTTGTTTGAGAATTCCACCAACTCATACGGATCAAGGAAGGACGATCACATGAAATAAAGAAACTTTAAGGAAATTACACTTGGACATTATATTTTGACATTCCAAATTCTCAAACACTCAAACATCCTACTCATAAAATATGGGGTTCTTCCATTTATTTTCTAACTCATTCTATCTTCATCACTCCTCTCACTCACGTCAGGCATACACAGTGTGAGTGTCAAAATAACATTATCCATTACACTTATTTGCTGACGTCAAAACCAGCAACCGTGAGTGTTACACTGCCTGACCCATTTGTTCCCCTTCTGCTTTTACTTAGGTACTCTTCAAAGCGTTTAAAGGTGTTTGATTCAAGTTTTATCATATTAAACTTGTATTGGCATCTAAATCTCTCCATCTGACTCCTTTATGACGTTTTGCTTTTCCGTTGTGATTTTACTGACCAGCAATTTTGTTCAAGTCCCAGTTAAATTTCAATAGAACGTGGATGGATCTTATTAAGCTCAATTTCTTCTAACACAAACTCAATGAGAAAATGCCATGAAAGTTTTAGATAATGTTATGGTATATATAATACATATTTTTCAAAAAACTTGCAGGCATTTTTACATTTTTCGCATGTGAAATTGACCTTATTTGAGTTATACTTGACCCACATAGCGGAAACTTCCTTGACACTGACAATATGTCTTTTTCATACACTTGCCTTGAACTTGAGAATTGAGGCAGTCTTCATGATATAATTTTCATATTTTTTGTATTGGTTGTATATAAAATTGAAACAATCAAACTAAATAAACAACAAAGACATGATGCCAAACCATTTTTTGCAATTCGAATACATGACTAGCAAGTTGTTCAATGTAAAGTGATTCAGATCCCTTAATTAGCTTGAGATTTTGGATCGATGGATTCATGTGTATAGAAAACACCGATTGAATATTTAGTGGAATTTTAATAGAATTAGACTTTCATCTGTCAAAATTTTCAATCGTAAGCCTCAATACTAACCCTTTTTTTTTCACTTCAATCTCATTAATATATAATCGGCCTCTCTCTCTCTCTCTCTCTCTCTCTCTCTACTATGTTGGTCAAGCCCCTAGTCAAGGCTCTACTTGTATCCTTCGGTCAGCCTGAGCCTTCCTTTTTTTTTTTGGGTTTTCGGGTAATGAACCTGAGCTATTTAAAAAGTAAGAACCAAGGGATTAGTATGAGAAGGTTTGAGGCCCATAATGTTGTCGAATTTTGTTTGGAAAAAGTCCATGGGCTTGACATACCCAACCATTGCGAATGGGTATGGGTTGAATTACGTTAATTACCATGGCTATGTTACCCGTTCGTGAATCCTTACGTTATCCTGTTCCGGTTCGTTCAGCATCATTTGTGGATGTGTGGCGTACTTCGTTCCCATCATTTCATTTCATTTCATTTCATACCGTCACTGAATTCTCTCTCTCTGTGTCTGATTCCTAACTGCTAACTGAGATGCTATTGTTATCTCCGCCGAGTTATCCACTCTCTATGTTTTTCTAAATTGCTGGATTTGCTGTCTCACTGGATGAGCTCCCATGCCTTTCTTTGGTATGGTACCTACGCTCCCCTCTCTCTCTCTCTTTCCGCCAGTGGGTTTTATTTTCTCTCTTCTGCGGCTTTCGTTCATTCATCTAGTTTCCCTGAAATTGAATGTTACATGTGAAACCTGTTGAGCTCTTCTCAAAATCTTATATTTTATATGATTTCGCGTGTCAATTCATGTTGCTTATATGCCCTTAAATTTATGTTGCTTATAGCAGGTGATGGCATTTTTATTTAATTATTATTCTTGAATGTTGTGAGCAGAGATAACAAATGCACAGCTATGCTTCCAATGTCCTTTGTATTCACTGAGGGCACCAATGCCATATCATGGGAAAGGGTCATCGGTTTCTTTTGCCTTTGGTAATGAACAGTGTGTTCCTTGTGCCTGGAGATCCTTGGACAAGCTTAAAATGGAAAACTTCAATGTGGGGCGTCTTGATCTACGAAGGGGTAGGCTCCTGATTAAAGCAGTTGCAGTTGCTACCTTTGAACCAAAGACTTTCGCTGCAAGTCGAGGAGACAAATGCATGGACTCCAAGGACTTGCAGCTCGCAGTAAATCCTGACCCACCGGGGGTTCTGCTTGAAATTTCTGATCAAGAATCAGGAGAAGTTGATGAGAGGGAGAAGTTGAGAAGAATGAGGATTTCAAGAGCTAATAAAGGAAACACGCCATGGAACAAAGGAAGAAAGCATAGTGCTGGTACCTAAATCCTTATTATAGCTTGCTTTCCTTTCCTTTCCTTTCCGTGCACTTTCTTAAAATTTTATTGTATTGTATTCCAACATTAGCTCTATATCACATATGTGAGCAGAAACTTTGCAGAAAATCAGGGAAAGAACAAGGCTCGCAATGCAGAATCCTAAGGTGATGTCATGTAAGAGCATATTTATGTCTTTGCTGAAGAGGATTTTGATATTATTTCCAACGCTTGCATCTTAATTCAATATGAAATCTATTACAGCATTACCTACCAGGTTATGGCAGCCGCTGATATCACTTTTTGTGCTGAAAGAAACTGCTCAAGCGTGTGTTTGGTTAGGGGTTAAAATGGGGTGTAAATGTTCATGGATGAGATTTCATTCATGAAAATTTACACCCCATTTTTAACTCCTAACCAAACATACCTTACGGATTAGTTTTGTTTGGCAATAAAATGGGGTGAAAGTTTCATGATGAGTTTTCAATACAATTTTTCAAATCAAACTGATTCATGAATTTTTTTTACCTACATTTTTAACCTCATGCCAAATGTGCCATAATAGAGGGGGGAAACTACAGAGGACTAAAGCTCAAGCCTCAAGGAAACAAAATCTTGAAGAAACCATTTTCATTTCTTATATTCTTGACATACAACATGGCTTTATTATTATTATTTGTTAAATAGAATTTGTTGTGAAAATAACCATTCAACACTTGTTCTTTACTGTGTGTAACAACTTCTTCTCTAATGAATTCTCTGCTAGGGGCACAGTTTTTAAAATTCTAAGCAATTCACTTACTGAAGCTTTTGGTGTTTTGTCCTGACCAGATTGAGTATTTGAAAGGACACAGTATCTAATATTCAAAATTTTGTATCTCCTGTTTGTCTCTGGTTCCAAACAATTTCTTAGTAGGTTGCAATTTTTCAATTGGGATTAGTGGTGACACAATAGGTATAGATGAGGATGTGGAATGGCGATTGGGTTTTCTGATTTTATCCTCTGCCTCTGTAGTTTTAACTAATTTCCTTAACAAAGTTTGGTAATGCAGGTCAAAATGAAGTTGGTTAATCTCGGCCATGCACAGACGTAAGCCTTTCCATGACAAATGTTGCTAGTTGCTACTAATAACTGCTGCTTCTTCGTTAATTAGTTCTTTTGCACAAAGAATTTTACTTGGTTTTTTCTTCAATATTGATGCACAGCACAGAAACAAGACTGAAGATAGGTATTGGGGTGAGAATGGGATGGGATAGAAGGCGTGGAAGGAAGATGGTGCAGGAGACTTGCTGCTTTGAGTGGCAGAATTTAATTGCAGAAGCTTCGAGAAAAGGCTATGCTGATCAAGAAGAGTTGCAATGGAATTCCTATGAAACCTTGGAGGAACAGCTGAAGCAAGAGTGGTTGGCAAGCATTGAACAAAGGAAAGTTAGGAAACAAATGACAAGGACACCTAGTAGCAACCGAGCACCCAAGTCTCCTGAGCAGAGAAGGAAAATTGCAGAAGCTATTGCTGCTAAATGGGCTGATCCAGTAAGTGTATATATTAATGATACCTTGAAGTTAGGTGGTTTATGGTATTTAACTTCAACTAAATGTGTGCTAGATCTTGCACTCAGCTAGCTCAGCAGTAGAGTCTCACAAAAAAAAAAAAAAAAAACTACTTGTTTGCAATTGACTTCAAAGTAGTTAACACTGTGAATTTGTTTTCATTTTGATGTCAAACCTACTTAAATTGATAATTTTTTAACAACTATGTTGTCCCTCTCATGGATTTAGAAAACAGAGAACTTGATAATTCAAGCATATAAATTCTTTAAGAGTTGTATGTCCAATGACTTGATATATTGATAATTTGATTTTGCCTTTGCTTATTAAGCCCTTAAGATTTTGTAGTTCTGACTTGTGTCTCAAATCTATTGTGATTCATTTGTTTAGTTAACGTGGATTAATCTATTACTCCTGTTAGAAATTTTTGTTTAGCTGTGCAAACTTTCTATGTTGGCCTGTTTCACAAATTGCCTGCCAATAGGTCCTGAATATTAATATTGTTAAAAAGTTAAATCAAAGGCCATACTAAAGTTGAAGGGGGAGTACGTGCAATCAAAACAAAACCATACTAGGCAATTTATTCTTTTTACGGGTTTCCCTTAGTTCTACATTTCTCTCTTCAGGACCTCCTGTTTCCTTGTTCGTATGCTGCTTTCCTCCTAATGGCTAAACCAACAGAGCATCCATTTGTTATATACCTTGTGACTTTGGCAGTTTATACTGAATATTCCAGTTTTTTCCTTTTTGTTTTCTCGTGTGGTTGGAGGGCATTAGTTGGGTTCTTGATTCATGACCAACTTCTTTTTCTGTTATATCAGGGATACCGCAATAGAGTTTGCTCTGCTTTGGCCAAGTATCATGGCACCGAAGCTGGGGCTGAAAGGAAACCTAGAAGAAGGCCAAGTGATGGTGCACAACGCACAAGGAGTAACCCTACAATGAGAAAAGATACTGATACTAGCAAAACTAGAACTAAGGTTAAGAGTGGTTCCAAAATTAGCACTAATGTTAAGAGTGGCTCTTTGAAAAGAAGCAAATCCCCTGCCTATAAGGATCCTTTGGTAAATTCCAAGCTTGAGATGATAATGAGCATTAGAGCACAGAGAGCTGCTGCAGAAACTGAACAAGCTCAAGCCATTGAACGAGCTAGGTAATCTCCCCTTTTACTGATACGAATCACTGCAGAATACATTTTTCTTTTGTGTTCTTTTTTGATACTTGATGCAAAATTAAAACTTTCTATTTTTGATGAACTTTATTTTTTTAAAAGTATACAAATCTCTTTTCTGTTAATTTTAGTATATACAAACCTCTCTTTTTTTTTTCTTTTAATCAATTTTGAAGTTAATGACCTGTTCGTTTCTGTGATCTTGGTGGATGCACTGGACATTGGTTGCTTCTATTTTTTGCTTTTGAGATTAGCTCATAGAATACAGGGTTTGCTTTATTTATTTGATTCCGATTGCAGCAGTCACCCTGTGTACACTCATGCCATAATATGTTATCCACAGACTATTGATTGCTGAGGCTGAGAAAGCTGCCAAGGCACTTGAGGTTGCTGCAACAAAGAGTCCCATTGCGCAAGCTTCATTGATAGAAAGCAGAAGGCTTATAGCTGAAGCCATTCGATCACTTGAATCCATTGATACACAAGAGATAAGTGAGATTAATGTTCCTTCTGTTGCTTTGAGTGAGGTCAATGAGGAAGAAGGGTCAGCCTTTGAAGTTTTAAACCAATCACTTACGGCCCAAGTAAACGGACACACAACACTTTCATCAAATGATTACAAGTTCTCTGAAGATTTTGGTGAATTTTCCATAGAGATGCAAGTTAATGGTGGTGATCCGGAACTTGAGCTAACAAGTACCAATGGCTATGCTTCCTTAGCTTCTAATTTGAGTAGCCAGATATTTGACTCCACTCCATCAAATGAACAAATGGAAAGGGAAACGGAACAGGATCAAAGCAGCAAATGCAAAACAGAGCCTTCTCCATCTGTGGTGGGAATTCAGCCCATTAAAAATGAAGCACTATCTGGATCACCTGTTGTAGTAACTAAAAAGTGGGTTCGTGGAAGGTTGGTTGAAGTGGCTGAAGAGAAACAATGAAATGGGTGCAGCTAGCTCAGTTTTCAAACATGATATAAAGCAATGTCACATTGTTTGTCGCATGCTGATGCTACACAGATCACAGTAAATGCCACCAATATTTTATTCTTCTTACAGTGTCTGTGATCATTGCTTTCTCACACATGCACTCAATCCAAGTCATTACTTGAATCGTATTAGACCTTCAACTGGTAACCACGTGTAGGCCGGACCAAGGGAGACTAAAGTAGCCACAGGCATGGAGAGGATGCGCTTCTGTTAGTTCACGGGATCTTGTACATCAGTCAATCATGTTACATTAAACTACGAGTTAATGATATGAATGAATAGTTTGTTACATTGTAATATGAGTACTTCATGTTGTAGCCACTGCAGAGGTTTTGTTTTGAGCCCCGGCAGTGGCCAATTTCCCCTCAGCCAGGAAGTTTTAATTGAGTCTGGCTTGCATCCGAATTGAAGTATTGGTTGAAGGTTTACGATCTCTTTTTTATATATAACTGACGGACACGGGCTAGTTGAAAAGTGCATTCGTTCGTGGGAGGTTGAAGGTACTCCATGAAACTGGTAGGGAAAACAGCTCAGTTCTTATTCAATACAATTTGAACTTTGATGGATTAGAACATTGAGTGTGATCTTTGTACTGTTAAATGTCACAGGCACATCTATTTTTAGCTGCACAACGTTGGATTTATTTATTATTATTTTTTAATACAGAATATAAATAGATATGAGTAAGAAGGCAGTGAGTAGCACAAGGAAGGATCATTGAGCACAAGAGGAATCAGGCTTGGAGTAGCTGCCGAGATGGGACTCTAGAGCCTCCTCAATCTGTTTCCTCTTAGCTTCTTTTTCTTGTTTAGCTTTCTCAATCTCCTTCTGCACTTGCTCCTTCTGCCAAATCACAGAACAGAGCTGTCGTCACTCATCAGCTCCACCCAAAATAACAAGATTGTTGAAAAGAAGAGAAACAAAAGCAAATGAAAGGAGATAGATATTCATTGCATAGGAAATGAAAGAGTAAGGTGAGCGTACGTCGAGGATGTCAGGAACAGGCGGCTTAACACCATGAACAGCAGCCCGGTTGGAGGCCTTACTTGTTAAAGGCTTCCAACAAGCACCAGCAGGAGTGGTAGTAGAATTGGAGTTACTAATACTACCACCACCACTCAACCTCCATATCCTCCTACCAATCAACAACAATGCATGTCTGCTCTTCTCCATCTTATGATAACACCCTTTCAGCTCAAGCCAAGCCGATTCGATTACTAGCAACAAATTTCACCTCTTGTATTCTATAGCCCTTGGTGTTGGTCGGTTACCTTACCTTGCTAGCTAGCTTGCTAGTAAGGTGGATATAAATGTTCTGTTCTTTGCTCCTGAACGCCTGTGATCCACGTTAATGTGGCGTCGTCTCGAGGGTTCCATGTAAGGTGGGTGCATACGTGGCAGCAATGTGCCATGGCCATGTGTCTTCATGTTATAAGCATAGAATAAGATTAGTGGGGTAAGTTAAAACCATCATATCATGTCATATGATGGCTCCCCACCATTATCTCATGATTACTCTTGAACCGTCTATCTACAATACTCGGTCTGTACAACTATAGTAGCAGCACCCCCCCCCCTCATCCAATACTTTCGAGTTTCTATTGTGTCCGGGTTTTCTCTGTAGTCTTCTTACCTGCAGGCTATTATCACATAACGACATAAGATCACAATTTTGAATTAAATGAATAAATAATTATAATTTAAATCAAAATGAAAAAGAAAACATTAATTTCTTTGTCAAATTCTAGATATGAATGTTTTAAATACATTCAAGTTTGATTTCTTCATGATATGCTGCCATTTCCTTTCACAGCATTTTTTTTTTCCCTTCCCTCCTTCTTTCTTGGTTTTTGGTCGAGTTCTTCCGACATGTTTAGTTAGTTGATAGTTCTGACCCAAAATAAAAGTTTCGATAGTTGCAACATAGTAGGTTGTTGGGCCTGTCCAAAAGCTAGCTTGCTACTTGTCGGAATGTCCAGCAGGCTTACCTTGGCGACAGCAGCAGGGATGGGCTGGGCTGGGCTGGGCTGGTGAGTGAGTAGTCATTTTCATGCACCGACTCACTCACTTTGGTTCTGGCAATTGCTCGCTTGTGGTCTTCGTCAGTTAACTTGTCGTTGGTGCCCACCGACTCACTCACTCGTTCGTTCAGCTCGGTTCAGTGACTCAGCCTCCGGTGGACTACGCCTGCCAGCCACCGTGGCTAAGCCAGCAATGCGGCGTGATTCCTCTTCCGACGAGGAAGACGACCGCCACACCCTCATCGAGCAGCACGACAGGAAGCAGCCCCCTCCTCCTTCCACAACCACCTTCCACATCGAAGATGATTTGAGGTCCCGATTCCCACGTTGCTTGAATTTCAAGTTGAAGTTCCAAAAGAGGTATCTGTTCGCCATTCTCCCTCCCTTGCTCATCCTCCTCTTCTACTTCACCCCTGAAGCCACCCACTCCCTCTTCTCCTCCTCCTCGTCCTCCTCCCCCTCCGCTTCGATTCCCACTTCGACCGCATCAAGGAATCCCAATTGCAAGCCCTTTACCTCCTCCGCCAGCAGCAATTCGCCCTCCTCCGCGCTTGGAACTCCACCCTTCTTTCCAATTCCACTCCCCAACCTTCCCCCACGATCTCACATCTTTGCTGTCCAGGCAGATTTCCCTCAACAGACAGATTCAGCAGGTAATATTGGATCCTCATAGGGTCGGGAACTCGTTTGAGCCTGAATTTGATTTCGGAAATGCCAGTTTTGGTGCTGGCACCTATGACATTGACAGGTGCAGAACCGTGGATCAGAAATTGTCACAGAGAAGAACCATTGAGTGGAAGCCCAAAGCTGGTAAATTCCTGCTTGCTATTTGCGTTTCTGGGCAGATGTCTAACCATCTCATCTGCTTAGAGAAGCATATGTTCTTTGCGGCTCTTCTCAACCGGGTTCTGGTGATTCCCAGTTCCAAAGTGGATTACCCGTATGATAGGGTCTTGGATATTGATCACATCAACAAATGCCTGGGAAGAAAAGTGGTCATCTCCTTCGAGGAGTTCTCCAGTACCAGGAAGAACCACATGCACATTGACAAGTTCCTCTGCTATTTCTCACTGCCCGAGCCCTGTTATCTGGATGATGAGCGCCTGAAGAAGCTGAGGTCCTTGGGTTTGTCAATGAGCAAGCCCGAGCCTGTTTGGGCGGAGGATACCCGCAAGCCCAGGAAGAGGACGGTGCAAGATGTTGTGTCCAAGTTTGCCCATGATGATGATGTTATGGCGATTGGGGATGTGTTCTATGCTGAGGTGGAGCAGGAGTGGGTGATGCAACCGGGTGGCCCACTTGCTCACCAATGCAAGACCCTCATTGAGCCCAGCCGCCTTATTTTGCTCACTGCTCAGCGTTTTATTCAAACATTCCTCGGAAGGAACTTCATTGCATTGCATTTTCGAAGGCACGGCTTCTTGAAATTCTGGTGTGTATCCTTTCTTCCTTCCTTTGACAAAAGGCTATGTGAATTGATGGCTTGAGTATGATGTCATATTCTTGCTGTAAGTCTAAACTGTGCCTGCTGCCTGCATCTCGGTGTATGCTTTCTGATGATAAGTGAATTGTTGACTGTATTTTTTTAATCTTTAGTTCAAGAGTCATGACTGTAGGCTCCAAAAGTGTTCTTGTCTGAATTCAATGTGTGTCATGGAATTATGATAATGACCATGCCTGATAAGCTGTCAATCCATTTCTATAATCTTCATATTGTCTCTGACGACCCATTTTCATGTTTACAGTAATGCCAAGAAACCAAGTTGCTTCTATCCCATTCCTCAAGCTGCCGATTGTATCTTGCGTATGGTTGAAAGGGCCAATGCACCTGTTATATATCTTTCAACGGACGCAGCAGACAGTGAAACTGGTCTGCTTCAGTCATTGGTTGTGCTTAATGGAAGGCCTGTTCCACTCGTTAAACGCCCAGCTCGTAATTCAGCCGAAAAATGGGATGCTTTGTTATCCAGGCATCATATTGAAGGAGACTCTCAGGTGAGGGGTTATTGCTTCTTTTTCTTCACGCGGTTTTTCAGCTTGACTCAAGATTGTAACTCACCTCAATTTGCAAAACCATATTGGTCTTCAGGTTGGTACATAAACGAAAAGAAAAATTGTTTATGAAGTATACAACACGTGTTCATCGTGCTTCCTTTATTGCTTACATCTATGTGCTGCATCTTCTAGAATGATTTTTTCATTTTATTTTTTTAATATTCGTTGATAAGTGAGTGAGCAGTGTTGGGTCTTATCAAAAGCTCTACCGTCCAGTTAATTTGCAAATTAGGTGGCATGCTTGAGCATTATCTCTTTAGGTTATGCTTGTGAGTTTGAATTTTGGAGAAGGAAGGACTTGTAATATAAAATTTACACTACAATTGTGTGCAGAATGGTATTCCTAGGTCCTTTTAGATCAATATGACTGAGATCCTGTTTGTTTGTTTTAATGAAATGCTATAGTTCTCCTTCTATCATTCAAGCTAAACACTTTGCTTTCAGGAGAACTGAAGTTCTTTAGCAAATGAGATACTTTTTGATAATGTTACTCTCTTCCTCCATAACTTTTGTGGGATTATTTAATGCAATAAGGCGAGTGAGAAGTCTCTGCTCGTGCATATATGCTGAGTGGTTTGGAGAAGAGAAGCTTGCTGAGTTTTTGAGTGTTGCCTGTCTTCTAAATTCATATGCTGACGTGCATTATGAATGACTATTTGTTCTGAAGGTGGAAGCTATGCTGGACAAGACAATATGTGCCATGTCTAGCGTGTTCATTGGAGCCTCTGGTTCAACTTTCACTGAAGACATCCTGCGGCTAAGAAAGGACTGGGGATCAGCATCATTGTGCGATGAGTACCTTTGCCAAGGTGAGGAGCCAAATGTTGTAGCGGAAACTGAATGAAGCAGGGGAGACGGCTCATCTTTGTCCCTGTGAGGTTTGACTGGGGTTTGTCCATGACCATGTGTATTATTATGTATGATAATAGAATTAGCGATTTGGCCCATAACTTTTGCTTGTAATACAAATTCTATCACAATGAGTGTAGTTTGTATGGTCCACGCCTTTGTCCTGAATATGTACCCATCTCAAATTCTTGCTGTTCAAGGCACTATTTCTTTTTCTAGCTTTTCTCCCGGAATTCCTGTTCTTATTTCTCATTCACAGGAATGCAGCCTATTGGAACCTATGGATTATGCCTAGCGAATTTTGAATGGTTTCCCCAGAGATGAAAGGAAAAGCTGAAAAACATGTGAAAGTGCTATTGTTCTTTGTAGTGTCCCTAATTGCAGCAGCAACAACAAAGGAAGAAAAAAAAAAAAAACTAAAAAGAAAAGTATTATTTATACTCATTGGATGTAAATATTATTTGCTAACTAAAAAAACTTTGTCAAGATGGTTATCCATTTAATGCTAGTTTAATTAAATGTTGCATTAATATTATAGAGTAAATAACTATTTCTATCTTAATATTTTAAATTTGACATCAATTTGATCCTAACAAATCAATTTCATCCTAACATTTAATTTCAATATCAATTTAGTTATTTTGTTGGATTTAGTCCTCTCAATCTTCTTTTCTTGATTTTTTCAAGTTTCAACAAATACTTCTTCACGAGTAAATTCTCTTGCATGCTTATGGTCAATTAATAAATTTTCTAGTTTCTTATTAAAACATATATCTATTAAATCTTGCAAGTATTTTTTTTTAAATTTAATTTTGATGGCGTACTAGTATACGACTTAGTTTGCTTATCTAATTATGTATTTTTATGTCATTAAAAGTATCTTACTATTATAATAATTATTTTAAAAGTTATACATAATATTATATAATAATTTATTGATAGTATAAAAAAGTTTATATTGATAATATATCAAAATTTATTTGATATTTTATGCCTATTATATTTTTTTTCTATATATTATGGTTAATTTTAAGACCCAATTTTAAAAACTAATTAAAAATTTATTGATAACAATGTACAAAGTAAGAATTTAGCTCACACCCAACAAGCAACACTTTTTTGTTTTTGTAGTCTCAATTTATTATTAAAAAATTTATGTGAATTTTTTATATTTAAAAATTTATTAACACAGACACACGCACTCACACGCACACAGGTATATATATATATAAGAATTTTGCTCATCTGTTATTCTTTGTTCTCCCTTCCCTGTTTTGGTTTGGTTCGTTTTGTTGTCTTTGAATTCACTAACAGGGTCTTTGGAAACAATTAACTTGATTGAATTGAATTGAATTTCATCAAGAATTGAATTCCATTAGGAATTAATTCTTATGTTTGAAATGAGTTAGTAAATGAAGGAATTGAATTGAATTCTTTGATTTGGAATGTATCTAAAATGAATTGATTTGATTATTTTTATCATTTTATCCTTTATTAATAAAACTCAATAGTTAATTGAACATATCTTCTACCCACCTCTTCTCTTTCTCTTTTTCTCTTTCTTCAACGAACTAAAATGATACCGACACAAGAACGAAGAAGGAGGCACAGTGCTCCTCTTCACACCTTGCCTACCAATTTTTCTTTGTGGTTCTTGTTCATTTTTTTTTTGTGAATAAGTAAATAAAAACATGGCTCAGTTGCAAGCACCAAGCAAATAGAGCATAGCTACAATATGCTGGAAGAGACAGGGCTAACTTGGAGAGTAGAGAGAAGAAAAATCGAAGGTTATTTTGGTAGAACAATTTACAAGTTCAATTCCATTGGCAAATCAGACCCATTTGGTCTGATTTAGTTTTGTGCATTTTGAAGGAATTGAATTCTTGTTGGATTTCAATTCCATATCAATAATTGGTTCCAAATCAAGGAATTGAATTCCAATTCTTGAATGAATTCAATTCCTTGCCTTTCCAAACACCCTGTAAAGCAAGAAAGCTTAGGGAGGAAGGTGAGCTCTCTCTTAGCTGAGCCAGGCTGAGGCTATACAGTCTACTTCTACAACTATAACATCGATCAATCAATCCTTCCTTGGCTTTGGCTTCGGCTTCGGCTTCGGCTTCTTAAGAAAACTGAAAACCAAACCATCCTAATTTGTTTGATATCTTTGTTGTTTGTTGGTTTGATTGAACCAGAATCAGAATGGCAACTGAGCACGATGACAACATCAAGGACGACAAGAATCCCCCCTCTCGACGAGGATGATATCGCCCTCCTCAAAACCTATGTATGCACGAATGTTGCACTCACTGCTTTCTTATAAACCCTACTTCATCCATTCCCCCTGCTTTACAGATCTCCCATCTTACTTACATTCATTCTCCTTCTATGTACCCTTTTTAACTCTACTGCTGTATACTGTCTTCCATCTCTGCCAAATTAGTTTTGGGATTCCTGCTTTTGGTTGGTTGGCTGGCTTTGCTTTTCTGTAGTTGGCGCTTGTGCTTGCTGTCAATTTTATACGGTAGATGCTCCGTGTAATTGGGGTTCTTTTGCCGCTTGCTCACTTGTGCATCTTTACAACTTTTTCCATTTGATATTTTTGGGCATGAAATGCCGTGCTAGAATTATTTATATTATAGCTCTTTTGGGTTACCATGATTGTTCGTCTTCTCTTCTTTAGTGTTTTTAGTTTCCAGACTTCTTTTTATAATATATTCTGCTTTATGCAGGGTTTGGGACCTTATTCCGCAAGTATTAAAAAAGTCGAGAAGGAAATCAAAGATATGGCAAAGAAAGTCAACGACTTATGTGGTATGTCTGTCATTTACATTCTGTATCTAACTAGTACAGACAGTAATATTGAACATAGTATTCAATTTGTACTTACCAATTGGAATTCTGTTTCACTGCATCTTCTTGCGTAATAATGTCGAGTTCATCTTTGCAGAGCAGCTAATTTATGAGTAAATCTTGTTAACAAATTCAGATTCACTTGTAAATTATAGTGCCCTGTTTAGTTTATTATGTAGATGTGTTCTAGTTTATGGCCATCAGTCATCAACTGAGAACAGATGACTGTTAATAATTGATAGTTTGAGGATGTGCTGTTTTTATTGCATTTCCATGGGTTGTCTTAACTGCATAAACTGCATGTAGTTGAAAGTACATTTATTATATGTAAGCTTTCTTTTGTTATTATAGGTATCAAGGAGTCTGATACTGGTTTGGCTGCACCAAGCCAGTGGGATCTTGTTTCTGATAAGCAAATGATGCAGGAGGAGCAGCCTCTTCAGGTCTTACTTTTTAAGATTTTGTTCAAACTTCAACAAGGTGTTTTAAAATATTTGCAGGCATTACTAATGATGAATTTTATTGAACAGGTAGCTCGTTGCACAAAGATTATAAATCCAAACTCTGAAGATGCCAAATATGTTATCAATGTGAAGCAGATTGCAAAGGTAGCTATATTTTAGTCAATTGTTCCATTAACCCATTGTTCTCACCACTTCCATCATATTGTTTGTTTGAGGGTGTTAGACTAGACTTATTGTTATGAAGATATCACTTGCAAAATAGCTATGTTGTATGTTGTGTAAAATGCCAGTGGGTTGGCAAAGCTGTCGATTTTCTTTTTTTTTTTTATGAAGCTGGGAATTGGGACTAACATACCCTCTGCTTTATTTACGATAGTTTGTTGTTGGACTGGGTGACAAAGTTTCCCCCACTGACATAGAGGAAGGGATGCGTGTTGGGTATGTTTCCTATTAGTAACTTTTGATGATAAAATATTCCCCGTCTAGAGAGAAGGGGCATCTTAGTTAAGTGTATGGTGCTTGCTATGATTGACCGTCATTCTATCATCACAGGGTTGATAGAAACAAATATCAGATTCAGATTCCTTTGCCTCCAAAAATTGATCCAAGTGTTACCATGATGACAGTTGAAGAGAAGCCTGATGTAACATATAATGATGTTGGTGGTTGCAAGGAGCAGATTGAAAAGATGCGAGAAGTAAGTGATGGAAGTTTCCCTGATTTTCTATTATAATTATACTCAAGGACATAAGTCGATTGGCTCTAAAGGTTTTTAATCTTTTTCTGTTAGGTTGTTGAACTTCCCATGCTCCATCCAGAGAAATTTGTTAAGCTTGGAATTGATCCTCCAAAGGGTGTTCTTTGCTATGGTCCGCCTGGAACTGGCAAAACACTTTTGGCTAGGGCTGTGGCTAATAGGACAGATGCTTGTTTTATAAGGGTCATTGGAAGTGAGCTAGTTCAGAAATACGTTGGTGAGGGCGCTCGGATGGTTCGTGAATTATTTCAGGTGAATGCCTAAGATGCATCACTTTTGATCATGTTTCCATGATTTGTTATCGTCTGACTAAATTGTTATATCTCAGATGGCCCGTTCAAAGAAGGCATGCATCGTCTTTTTTGATGAAGTTGATGCCATCGGAGGTGCACGGTTTGATGATGGTGTAGGTGGTGATAATGAGGTTCAGCGCACAATGCTTGAAATTGTGAATCAACTTGATGGGTTTGATGCTCGGAAATATCAAAGTGTTGATGGCAACTAACAGGTTGGTTGATTTGGCTAATTATATGATTTATTGTTTTTTACGTTTATCTTGGCTACTACCTGGTTAGCTCATCATTGTTGTATTTATAGCCCATGTCTTGGTTGCTCTTTTCACCTACCGATACAGCTAACATGAGGGCATATCTTGAACCAGTAGGAAATGATTATCTCTTGTGAAAAGTATGCAAATCAAGGTTGCATTGTCTTTGCAATCTGTTTCATGGCTGAGTGGGGATAATCATTTGTGTCATTTTGTTCACAATTTCTAGGCCTGACACACTTGATCCAGCCCTACTACGACCTGGGCGATTGGACCGCAAAGTTGAGTTTGGGCTTCCAGACTTGGAGAGTAGGACGCAGATATTCAAGATTCACACTAGAACCATGAACTGTGAAAGGGATATCCGCTTTGAACTTTTAGCTCGGCTTTGCCCAAATTCCACTGGTAAGAACACCTTAAAAACTTGCCATGTTCTTGGTCTGCCTATACTTTTTGTCTGGTAAATTGTGAATATTTTTTAGTATTCTATTTCAGTGATTATGCTTTCAGCCTAAAACTTGTCCCCTCGAGGGTTCTCTTCGTGAGGCATGCTGTTAAACATTGTAGGCTTGGGTACTTCTAGAGATTGATTTTTGACCGAGATTTTTTGTCCTTTTGGTTCTTCTCCCCAGGAGCCGATATAAGGAGTGTGTGCACTGAAGCTGGTATGTTCGCTATTAGAGCTCGGAGGAAGACTGTTACAGAGAAAGACTTCCTTGATGCAGTAAATAAAGTCATCAAAGGATACCAGAAGTTTAGTGCAACTCCCAAATATATGGTCTACAACTGAGTTGTTCTTTCATCTATATTCCCATAAACCATGTTAGCACGTACAACATTTTCTCCGGTGAAAATTATTCAGGGGCTTATGGTGCATTCATTGGCAGTTTGTGAAATTCGTTGAAAGGAACGCTCACTTCACAATCTCTGTACCAAACGTTTTCATATTGTTACATCCAAATTGTTTCGTGTCTCGATGCATTAATGTGTGTCATTGCTCATTCAACGGATGAACATGTTGCAATCAGGTCTAAACACGAATTAATAGAAACGTGGCCTGCACTGGCTAGAAAAAGCATTCGTTATTCCCAGTTATTATAAACAAACTTTGGGAACCATCAATCTAATTTGAGCTTCAACTTTGCAACCGGTTAACTAATTGAATTTAATTACAAATAAGAGAACTAGCACCAAACAGTATACATTACCAATTGTCTAACTCGGTTAATCAAAGGAGCAATCAATCTAACTCAAGGACGTATTGATTGAGGGGTTAAAATGAGAAGACGAAAAAGAGATAACTACATTTTCTTTAAGAGTAGCACAAGGATCTCGCTCCCATTCACACGTCATGTATGGCTGGCTCGTCACTCCCTCGCTGGGATCCTCCTTGATCAGTTCCAAATGTTGTTCGCCTGCTCATGTTAGCTCGCTGCACTAACCTTACTAGTGCTTGAACCACTTCTGACATAGGTGGTCGGAATTCAGGCTCCAGCTGCCCCAAAAAATAATTAGAATGCATTAGAATTCAACAGTTGAATTATAACTACATACCAGGTTTGTCCGTGGCAAATTTAAAAAAAAAATCACACATCTATAAGATTGTAATCAAATAGTTTTTATTTGTATATATTTAGGAAGTATTTATTATGTTACTTTATATGTAAACCAAAAATGTATTAAACAATACAGGATTAATGTAAACTTTTATAGAGATGATATCTTTCACTCTAACAGTGAGTTTTGTAAAATATTTCTTCAATAAAAAGTTATCGAAATTGTAATATATGTACCAAGTGTTAATGGATCCCTTCGCCCATTGGGAAAGCTATTCAAATAGCCCACAAAACAAATAATTTATATAAACATTCTCTTCACAAAACCAATAAAATGTGGGGTGAACAAATAAAAGGACTGAGAATACCTGAACGCAGAGGGCAATAACATCAGCAAAACGAGACAAAGATTTAACAGGGTATAACCCTTTCAGCGCAGGGTCAACCATTTTAGCCAATGCATCAATATCATGGAGTTGAGGCGTTGCCCAATGAACCAGAGACTGCTCTGATCTTGGCCTCGAGCTGTAAGTCAGGAAATGTTTCAGAAACCCGGGGAAAAAGGTGAGAAAGTAGAACTATGCACGATCTGAAAAGTTGGCAGAATGTGTGCATGAATTTGCCCATCAACATTTAGAAGCATGTGAATGAAAAAAAAAAAACTGTTACAGCAATTAAAGGTATGGCAATCATTCACCTATCAAATGGTTTACGTCCACTTAGAAGCTCCAACATCACAACTCCAAAGCTGTAGACATCACTTTTCATAGTATACTGGGCAGACAAGGCAACTTCAGGTGCATCATATCCAGAGCCAGCATTATGGTTCAATACCTGAAAATGAGTCACAGTTAGAACTTCAGCAATTTTAGTAAGCTTAATAATGTCAACTGGGTAAAAGGCAAAGCCGCATTCGTCAAGAACGTGATCAATATTCCTGCTGAAGTGTATAGCAACTACAATATCCATCCAATGGGATTTGTCAGACAACATGCAGATTTTCTTTCTTTACTTCAAGATCATAACTTCACATATTAAGCAGTATCCATGATGTATAGGAGTTCAAAGAGAATAATAACAATTGAAATTGACAATTAATAATGATCAGCAAAGCCTACAACTATGTAAGAGATTAGCAACAGAAAGAGTTAAACTTTTTTGGCCAATCACAATCACATCCATTTATAAAAGCACTGATTCACAGCATAAAGTCCCAAAAGCCTATAAAATCACCTGGTCTGCATTTGGAATATAGCTTGCCAATCCACTGTCTGAAAGATGAGGATTAAGCTCTGTATCAAGCAATATGTTGGCTGACTTAATATTCTTGTGAACAACTGATGGCGAACAAACTTCATGTAGGTACCTAGAAAAGGAAAATAGTGGGTAAAGTCTCGTCATTGAATATTGAGGCAAACATTTAGAGCAATGCTTGATGCCCAAACATACGTTGCCACATATTGAATATCAGCTTAAAACCTCTATTGTTAGTAACATACCTTAGTTACTTTAATAAAGTGGCACTTTCCTATTGCTGATATTGTATTGACACTCTCAAATTGATAGTGGATAAAATTTAAACTTAAAATTCACATGTTACCATCCTGAACTATTTTCTTCATATTTTTACATTTTCGAATTTGAATATAAGTAGCAACAGTCCAGATATTTTATTTTTTATCAGGAAAGCAAAGAGCAAGTTACAAGAGAGATAACCTTGACTTTGAATTAGTTAAGCCATACAAGTCAGCATGCAAGCTAACCAGGAAGTCAAACAAAATATAGAAAGCAGGAAGAAAAATAGGGAAGGGAGAAAGGTAGGAGCTACTAAAACAATGGAAAGCTAAATTTTATTATAAAATTAAAATAATTTATCATGCAACGATGGAAAACTTCCTCATCAGGATCTTCTAATTTCATTAATCCACAACTAACTTACTCTAAAGCGCGTGCAGTCCCCAAGGCAATCTTGACACGGGAATTCCATATCAATGGTTTACTATATTCATCTGATAGGTGAAGGAAGTCATGCAGTGATCCATTTTTATGAAACTCGTAGACTAAGAGGTGTTGCCCATACTCTGAACAATAACCTACAAGCTCTGTCACATTTGGATGATGTAAATGGGAGATGTTTGAAACTACTTCGGTAAAAACTTCAGACAAATCATTGGGAAGAACAGATGAATCTATCTTCTTCACTGCAAGAACCTACAGCATTTTTAGAGAGAAAAAGAAACAAAGTCAAACTTATCAATAACTTCTAGGTACACGCATCGATACCACTCAGATTTGACCCACTTCCATGGAAAATTACATAGTACTGTGACACTATTCTGGAGACACTAATAGTGAGTTGAACTGCAGGAATAACAGCTGAGAAATACCTTTCCATCATTAAATTGAGCACGGTAAACACGCCGAAAGACCCCTCACCAACAAGGTGATCCTCGCTGAAGCTGCCAGTAGCAATCTGAAGATCAGCTATAGAATATGATTTCAAATTTGCAGGAGCTGTTACCGTCTTCTTGACAATGGTGGGCTTCTTTGAAAATTCATCCTCATCAAATGATTTATAACGATCAATAGGTGGGGGTTTAAGATTTATTGAGGCAGGAGCATCCAATGTCTTTAAGTCAATAACAGAGGACGTTTGCACAGACTTCACTTCTGCATTATAACAGATACTAATATGTTAATTTGGACTATTCAATGACATAGCTGATGCATGTTAATTTGGTAAGAGCAAGATTCCTAATGAGAAAAGGACAGGTCAGTTATTTATTAAAACAAAACAGAGAGAGAGACAGGCTGGTCATGTTCCAAATACTGGAGATTGTCATATGATTAATTAGAGCAAAAATCTTAGAGTAGATTTCTCTGATCTAGTGTCCACAGAGATGCCTGCCATGGCATCAACCTTGCGGCTCTTCCGGGTAAATAGTACTAAAGTAATTTATCTTGTCTTACAATACAAATTATCTATTGAAATGATAGATGGAATTGCAAAGCTTGTCTATCAAAAGCAGAATTAAGTGTGAGAACAGTCAATAGAGTTAGTAGGTAAGCAATGAAGTGTGAAACCACCAGAATAAAAAGGGAAAAAATGTTTGCAACCGAAAAAATGTAAATGTTCTGAAAATGATAAATACAAGCAACATAAAATAAGGATGACCTCATCATGAAAAGGAAAAAAAATGATCATGAAATAGTAAGAAAGATGCAGACCATGTGCTTCATTTGATGGAATAGGAGCAAAGGACTGATTGTCCTGTTTTTCTAAATCTGAAGATGACTTCTTGGATTTTCTCTTCACCAGAAAGAATGCTACTATTGCCCCAACAACAATAACTGAGATCAGAATTCCAGCTATGCCACCACCTCCTATACCAGATTTTTTGCCCTCACTTGTGTTGCTGTCACTGCCACTGCCAGCATCTGAGGGGCTGGTACTTCCACCACCAGATTGGTGGTGTTGGTTGCTTTTAGGAGCTGGAGGTGTCCCGGGAGGAGGTGGGGGTGCAGGTCCAAGTTCCAAGCATTACCACCAGTTCTGTCATTAAATTTGTCTCAGTTTTAAGAGCATGTTTGGGAAAACTACAAGATTATGCTTATTTCAATAATTTTTTTTCTATATGATCTATTATTTGAGAATCAATTTCTATTTGGGTACTTCAGCTAAAAAGTGGTTTTAAGTTAACCTGTTATGTTTGGATTATTTTGAAATAATCGCTTTTTGTGATAAATTACTGAAATGGGTATAAATGAGAGGTGGGTGAAAAATTAATTGAAGTTGAGTGAAAAGATTGAAGGGATAATTTGGAAGATTTAGCTCCTTAGCATGTACTATGCATTTTGATTATAATCAATAATGCACAAAAATCTGCTTTTGCTCTTCTTCGTAAAAACAGCTTAAATTATGCAAAGTTGATTACTAGATTGTAATCTGCTCATATTTCATTTCCCAATCAAGATTAAATTTTACGAAGAAGTTGTTTCCCATATTCCCAAACATGCACTAATTATTTTACAGAGATTTATGATGAAAATCAGATTCTCAGTAACCAAATTGCTGATAATGGCAGTACTTACTGTGGATTTATGCTTTTCAACTGTTGCGGTATCCATCCTGTAAAATTATTGTTTTCCACATTCCTGAGAAGAAATTAGGAAAGTAAATACTAAATACCATTGATTTTAAGTTCTCTGTGAAAATATATGAAAGGATTATCCAGCTATGTTATGTGAGTATAACAGAGACGCACAGATGTTCAAGAGGCAGATTAGCAAGGACATCAATAGTGCCTGTAAACTGGTTGTTTTGCAGATACCTACACAAATGTAAGCAATTCAGCTAGGAAAGCAATCAATACCATATAAAGTATCAATGGAATAGTAACTATTTAGATATTTACATGCTGGTTATGCCTGTAAGTGAGCTCAAAGTCTGTGGAAGGTCACCTGTCAAGGAATTGAAAGAGAGATCCCTGCAAAAAAGTAAGAGATTTTTTTTTTGCACTTGTTATTAAATTTTCACAAAAATCAAATCCCTCAACTGTCAGGACTTAGGAGTATGTAAGTTCTGAAATTACCAAAACCATATGACATGAGAGACAGTACAATAGCCTATGTATATAAACCATTTTTCACAGGTGAAAATGAAAAATCTCTTAACATGCAATCAAAAACAATATAGTGAAACTAAAATGGTAACTAGTCCAAAAGATTTAAAAAAACCAATATTTTATGGTTATGTAAACTATAACTTGACAGCCATCTAGACTACATTTTTTAACAATAGAAGGGCAGGATGATATCTCACAATGTGGAGAGGCCAGAAAGCTTTTGAAAGTTGACATTCAGTCCTTGCTGGAATTGATTATGGCCAAGATTCCTACATCCTCAAAGACAATTAAAAAAATTACTCCAGTTGCTTCTTGCTTGTGGAGTGGGTTGATAAGGTACAATTATGATAAATGTTTAAGAAGATAATTACACACAGGTCTGTAAGAGAGGTCATGTCAGAAATAGAGTAAGGGACTGTCCCAGTGAAGTTGTTATAGGCAAGATTTCTGCATACAAAGAATTAAGAATGTTAGAACTTAAAAATCATAGTATCATCAGTAAAATAAACTGAAGAGTAACACACACACAGAGAAACGTACAAGCGCTGCATATTTGGAGGAAGTTGGTATGGTATGCTACCTCCAAGATTGTTGTAACTCATGTCTCTATATAAAGAGAAAAGGTGTCACATCACTAGTAACATTTCCATAGAAAACTGGATATGTGATGAATAAAACCATGAATCTTACAGGTTCGTCAAAGATGTCAAGGGTTGTAATCCGTATGGCAAAGTCCCCGTTAGTTCAAGATTAGATAACTTACTGGTAAGTAGCAAAACAATATTCTTAGAAATCAGCACCAAATGCTATCATGATCAAGTAAAATAAAGTGAAGAGGAGGTTGCGAGACTATACATCTCTGTAACTCGGTTGTCTGAGCAAGTTATGCCTTTCCAATGCTGTCCACACGGATCATCACCATTAGCTTGCCAACCTAGCTGGGATAGTGAGCTCATAGATTGAAACAAAGTCCTTATAGCGGCAGCTGCATCAAACACTCAGAAAAGAGATATTTAGAAAACCCAAGACATGAATAATGGAATTTCAACTTCTAATATGTTACGGCCTGCTTGCACCACCATCCATCTTACAAAGTTTAAGATAAAGATTACTCTTCAGACAAAAAGAAACCCATTGACAGAATCCCTGATCCTGAATGTATTACTTGTACACATAAGTGAATGATATGATGCTTAGTTTCAAATCATTTAGAAAATGTTCACTGACATTGAAGATTTAATTATTGGGTATTTGTGTTATTGACTATAATGCTTTCATATTAACAAATATCAAAGGAAAAAATTGAGAAACTCAACTTTCACTAAGGATTCTCGAAATGGTACGTTGTAATATCTTGGGTTAAAGTAGTATGCATAGGAGATCATGAAGAATAATGTACTAACTACAAGGGAACATGAATAAAACCATTATAATCTAGCCAGCAACAAAATAGAATAAAGCATAACAGATTTTAAATCACCATATCTAAATTCATCCAAGTTCATCTTTGGGAATGTTACCGGTAAGTTTAATATCAGGCGTTCAACAAGCAAACATCTTTCCAAATTTACTGGCTGAGAATTTGAACAGATGGACAAGAATAAGGATATGTTCAGGATTAAATTAGACGTGAATTATATGTAGCAAACAAGTAAAGTAAGCTTATTTGAGTCCACATGTGTGCTCACATTTTAAATACATAGCTACAATCTACAAGATTCCATTTCAGTGATTTTCAAATCAGAAGTTAGAATGGGCCACAGTTGTATTATTTTAATCGTTTTATACTTCAAATCCCATATTTGAAATATGGCAGGTCAAAATGTGATATTTATTAGATTAAAGAAGCAAAAAGGACAACATTGAAAAGAATTTTGGAATTAAGCACAAGTGAAGCTGCTGCATCCTCAGGTTACTATTTATGGTATAAAAGTGTTCAATTCAACACCATGGTACAATGGCATGCTGAGACCTCCAGTACAAGATGATGCCAAGTCCAGCAAGGAATCTGCAGTACTACAGTATAGAGGGCTTGTAAAAACCCCAAAATGTCAATTCCACACGGTCTAGCATTTTACTAAGTCTATTATTTAGTCCCTTGGGAAGCATGAGGAGGTACTGAAGCACACTTTTGCTGCTAATCTGCTCATAGAATTTCTAGTTTTGTTTAAATGCATACACCAACATAACACATAAAGGATAAATCTGCTCATCAAATACAGGACAAAAATATTGAAGATAACAAGTCAATGGAAGGGGATGGAAGTGGAAGACAAAGAATGTTATTCAACTATAAAACTAAAAACTCCATGTGCAGCTTTTAAGCAATCAAAAAGAAATTATTAAAACAGGCATCCTCTTTTTTCAGGGACTGTATTAAAGAAATGGTAAAAACCCATGGAAAGAAGCAAGACCGACTCCCATGGGTGAGGAAAACACATGATCCTGCTCATTAAGAATTAATGTCATCAACCATTGAACAATGCACGGTGAAGTGATGATTTATTTAGCAGAAGATATCCAGTCAAAATGATGTTAGGGAAGGAAACCAATCCACAAATAGTATGAACCGACAAATTAGTACACACCTATTATAGCTCAAACACAAACACGAGAAAAAAGTAAAAAAGACACAATCATTTATTTGTTGAGATCATTGGAACGCAAAGTAAGCGGGCATCGCACTAAGAAGGCCAGCAATCTGAATAAACCAGCAACAGTAAGCTAACAGAAATTATAAGAGCCAGCCACTCAATAGATCAGCTGAAAAAACTTCTCATTGTTTCACAAAGTGAAAACAAAACTTGGGTCATACACCATAATGTATCAAATCAAACAGATTGCCCGAGCAGATGAATGAAAAAGCAAACAAAAGCCAGTGAAGTAGTAGGGATTAGGGAAGAGAGCAAGTAAACAAGAGTCTTTCAGACCAAGACCAGCACAATGCAAGACATCAGAGCTGAAAGTGAAAAGCACATGAACAAACTAATGGAAAGGGAAAGTGAAGTCAAAGAAGACACTAACCATCATTTGGATCTGTGTTACCATTGACAGCAATGGCCATCCAACGAAGAATGCAGGTGCTGATGAACAGCAGCACCAGCCTTCTATTCTCCACCATCTCTCTCTCTTCTCTGCTCACAAAATACTTGCTACCCAGAAAGCTAAAAGGGACTTGCAGTCACCCCTTTCTGCCAAGTTTCGATTTTTCTAATGATTTTACTGGTTTATGCACCCACCATAGCCAAGTAAAGCTGGCCAGCACGAATTTCCACAAGAATCCAAAGCCACAGAAAATTCTATTTGCCTTGTCACTGTGTGTGAGCAGATATATATATATATATATATATATATATATATATATATATATATAATTTATTTATTTATATTTCAACAGTTCCAATATTATAGCAAATATTATTATTTTTCCATTTAAGATTTAGTTATCCGCTGAATAAGAAAGTGAAAAATTGAAATGCTTGGTTGTGTTATGTATTGGGTGTGGCCACGGCATGTATCACATTATTCGTATCTATTTTGGATTTGGATTTGGATTTGGATTTTTCCTTCCTCAATTCAATAAGCCAATTTAAGTAGCTTTCAATGTGCGGAGACATGAAGACACGTTCCTTTATTTATTTATTTATTTTTCTTTTATATATTTTTTAGTGTTGTTTATTCATATTTTCGCTAATAAGCTAGAACTGGTATATGTGGCTTTCATGCTGCGTCGGCTAGGCTGCACTGAAAGGGAAGTCAAAGAAATGAATTACTTCAGATGACCGTCAAGGATAAACAATACATTTACCGGAACAGATATGATACGGACATTGACCACTTTCAACTTTAATAGTACCCAGTAAGTTATTTATTTTTAAAAATTTTCGCTACTCCTCTTTAAAATTAAAAAAATCGCTACACATCTTTAAAGAATAATAAAATGTTTTTAAAATATTATCTGGCTCACCTTCAATTAATTTTCATGTAATTATTTTAAAAAATAAATGTTTTTAAAAATTTACATCATATAAATTTTTAATATATTTTTCTAAACATACTACCTCCTCCGTTCACTAATACACGTTTTCTTAGTACATCAAAACAAGTAATAAAATCACCTACTTATTGTCTTCGGTTTTTCGCTCTTTGTAATGGCCCTTGTTTCTCGGTTTTTTGCAGTAATAATGAGGGTTCAATAATTTCAAGGTGTCGCGCCTTAGATTCTGGGTTGATAATAATGATTGGAGAGATGACGTATGAATTGCGCGCAAGGAAATGAAGCCTAGCTAAGCTATGCTGCCAAGTTTGGTCGGTGTACCATAACTCAGAAATGTGGAATGTAGCATTGCGACTTGCTTGTTACTCGGTAGTATAATCAACTGGATGCGGTCAACATTATATTTTGCCGTTCGTGATTCGCACGTTGTTTTTATATTTTTGGTGATGACAGAGGCTGGTTTCAACATTTACAAGTTTTTGACAAAAAAAAAATTCAAAAGTTAAACTTTCGGAGATGAGCAACCCGTGACTTTTAAGCTTTAGTCCTTTATCTTTTTTATCTTTCTGAATTAAATTTATCGAATATTGCCTTTTCAAATGATTTTTTTTTTACATAAAAAAGATTCATTTGAAGAGCTAATATTTTTTCAAATGGAATTTGATATGTTATAAATGTAAAACCTTCTATATGACCATTTATCATTCACAAGTTATTATAAAAGTTTAATTTTTATATATTAACAATGTATCATTAGAGTTTTATTAAAATGATAAATTATAGTGGGTGATTGAATATTATATAGTTATTTTCTATAATTTATTATTTTGATAAAATTCTATTAATTAATAATATAAAATTATTTTATGTTGTCAATACATATAAATTAAAGTTTTATTATGAATGCCTTATTTTTTTTAAAAAAAATGACTGTAATGATTAATTTATTTAATAATTTGATACTAAATTCTATCTATTTTTTTGGTCAAAATTCTGTCTTATATATTGATAACTTAATAAGATTTCCAATATTTATCTGTTTATTTTCTTTCGGTGTTTAAAATTTGAAATATTTGTCTTCTAAAGTATTAATGCAAAACATTTTCCACAGTATATGCAATCACTTGTACTATGCTATTGAAAAAGATATAATGCCACAAAAATGAAAAAAAAAAAAAGGGAAAGACATGATTACTCATTCTCATAAAATTTTTATCAAAATATGTTTACTTATTATCTATATTTTTTAAGAGATTAATTTTGATGAACTGTTAAAATAAAAAAAATTTATATTGTTATCTAATTACATATAACATTTAAGATAGTAAATAATTGAATCAAATACTAATTTTACTAATATGACAATTCATAATTTTATATATATATATATATATGTAAATTTTTTTATATTGATAATATATAAATTGAATTTATGGTTAAATGAAGCCATTCTCACATACTTATAATTAAATCCTAATTTTATCTATCTATTTCAAATTTCACATCCTGTAATTTAAATAAATTAATATTTGATTTGCTATCTAAAATTACATATTACTCTGTCAAATATATACATCATTAAATTAATTTAATCCCTAAAAATAATAACTTTAACTCAAATTAATCTAATAATTTATTAGTATTTTTGCAGTAATAACCAACATGATTTATTGCAAAATTAAAAACTAATTAATCAGATTTTAAATTTTAAAAATCAAAACAACTCACTTATATTATTTCAATAACCAAAACGAGTATCAACTCCATTTAAATCTTACTTTACCATGCATCAAATTATAGGTACGCTACGTGGCCAGACATGTGCTACACAACTGAGGTTGAATGATGACAAACTACACATTCTCTTTCAACAATGAACTAATGATGTATTGTCCGCTATAGCCTATATTATCACATCACTACAAGGGCTTGATTTTTACAATAATAAAAGTATAAAACTATAAAAAAAAAAATTATTTCATGAGATGACCCTAAGGTCATCATTATTCTCTTTAGATGGAATTTTTCTTTTTTTTTTCACTTTTCCCTTCATTATTGTAAAATCTTATCATTTATTCCCAATTTGACATGTTTTAATATGTTGTATGTTCGTACTTGCTTTTCTAATCTATTTAAACAAAAGAGTTATGAAGAGTCATAATATTTTCTTTACAAAAATATTATTTCAACATCTAAAAGGATATTTAATTAAATATTTATTCTATCACATATAATAGTGGCCCTCACTTCTTCATTCATTCATCACATCCAATAATAATGGTGATTATCTCAATTTGACACCTATCCTGTGTTGAATAACAATGTTCTTTCCGTCATATTACAGTCAATGAAAAAACATCTGCATCATCTAAAATATTTATTAGCACAACTATTTTGTCAATAAAAGAGTATGCATATATTTTCCCTTTTTAGCAAGGATAATGTTACAATGTCCCCTGAGGTTTAATCCAACGACAACCAATTTTAAAAACAAAATGGGAGTCGCCACCCTGGGCAAGGCACGACTTGATCCGTAGGTGCGCTGGAGCCAAGCTATGGCGGAGACAGTGACGCGCCTGACACTGGAGCTCCGTTGCTGGCTTTATAGTGGAATGTTCGCGATGGTGGTTTCCGAGGAAGGAGGTGTTTTGATGATGCAACATCAATCGCGTGGTGGCGACGAGGAGGTTTGAGGGCATCATCTATTCAACAAAGCTTCACGATGGAAGGTGGCTCATTGATGGCAGGGGTCTTCCTACCTGATTACCCGTGTGGCATGAGCGCATGTCCAAGGCGTGATGGCAGTGGTGCGGCCGTGTGCGATGGTAGTCTGCCTAGGTCCATTGCGGCTTCTTTTTTCTTTTTTTATTTTTTGAGTTTGTTTTTTTTTTTAATCTTGGGTTGGTTTTGATGTGTTGTTTGGTTTTGTTTTGTTTCTGGTTTGATTCTTGGTTGGGTTGCAGATGGTGGTAGTAGTTGTAATGGTTCCTGATGATGTTGATGGTAAGGATGAGAGGAAGGCTATGGTAATAAGGCTAAAGATTTGGCTTCTTTGGTGAGTAATGGTGATGATGATGTTGTTAATGAAAACAAAGAAAAATGTATGTAGAAATTATGATATGCGGCTTCAGAACTCACGTTACCTTGTTGAACCCCTATGATCTAAATAGGATTTCCTGTCACTCTCTCGTTTTCACCCTCTTTGTGTATCTTGCTAAATTTTTTGATATGTGTTATGTCCCTAAATTCTTACTGATCCCCCCTCTTGTGAATTTGAGTCTTATTTATACACAATTGTGGTTAATTATTTGGTCCAACAATGATTTTTCAAATATGATAGGAAATGGTTGAGGGATTTTTGTCGCAAATCATTACGATTTTATTGATGATGGGAGCATGGTTCTTCAGCCTTTTGATTTCTTTTTATTATCTTCACTCATGCGCTCTTCTTCCTATCTGTCACCTTTTTCATTTTTTCTTTCTTTTTTTTTTTTGCTAATAGACCAACAAATATATGTGCTGAAATGTGGAATGGTTTGATGACACTTTTCTTTCCTTTTTGTTATTTTTATTTTTTGGTGCTAATGGACAAAGAATGACGTGGATTGAACAACTAAAATGGGCTGTTTAATTCTTCATACTAGGGTGAATGAGAGACATTTTTTCTTCTTCTTTTTTTGTAAAAATAAAAATAAAGATAAAAGTATCCAGATAAAATTTGGTGTTCATAGCTAATAAATTTTATTGCTTTGTACCAATTCATTTTTTTAATCTCAATTAGACTAGCCGTCATACTGTAATACAGTGTATTAAATTGTTAAATGATGATTACCCAAGGCCATAGCCCATACACATGACTTGATTATCAGTGTTGATGTTGATATAATAGACAACCTGATCGGAAAACCTTTTGACGAATTAAATTAAATGACCTAATCAAGTCCGTAGTGAAACAATTGTTATGATGAATGTGCTGCTTAATTAAGTTTAAAGTTTGTGAAAGATTACTAATAATCTCATGTTATTGATTGGCTTATTGACAAGGACAACAAATGTTGAATAAACAAAAATATGCACTATCTCGTGTGTATTAGTTGTCGTCCTGGAGGTTGCGACAAATTAAGCGCTTATGATGGTAGCGCGGGAGATAGAGTGACAAACAAGAATATGCACCATCTCTAATAATTTTATCTCTCTAACTAAAATTAACGGGCATTCTAAGTTTTTAACAAAAATGAGACAAATTACACCCATGGATGTTTTTATAAGATTTAATAAAATTTATCTCTACTCCTTGTTATTTGTTTAAATGGTACTTATATTTCCTAACAAGATAAAAATTTCACAAATCGAAGAAAGAGCAAGGTAATTATTTAATAAATTCACTATACAGTGATTCAGTAATTTCTTAGACTTAAGGATCATATGAGTAAATTTTATAAATATATAGAGAAAGTAGAGATGAAATTCATTAAATTTCAGAAGATCTCGTATAATTTGCCTAGAACTTCAATACAAAATGATTAAATATATTATTTGAGATTAATTCTTTTCCAAATGACAAAGGAAAATGTTATGGACAGTTAAATATTTCTTTAACTTCTACTAGCATGAGTCTAAATTAAATGACGTTGTTCAGTCGTTTCAGTGTTAATTACGATGAATAAAATATAAAATGCAATGTATTACATTAAACAAAAAAAAAAAATGCTCCAAAAGGGTCCGCGATGATTGATGAACTCTTTGTGAAGACCTAGTCAATCATACTATATACTTATAGAGTCTCATCTTAATGGTCGTAAATATAGATGAACATATGTGTGTATATATATATATATATAAATTAAAAAATATAATTTATATTCATAATATATAAGATATTATAAACAATTTATTATAGGTAACATCCTTCATCTAATAATAAATGAAATTAAATTAACAATATTTTATATATTATGGTTCAAATATCATTACTCATCTTATTTCGTTAAGAAGGGTCAAGTGAAAAAAGAAAAGATGGTTTGTCACCTTATTCTACAAAGAACATACGTCATACGGAGTTGTATGATGATCAATGGTTTTTTGGTTACATATGATGATCAATGTGAATATAAGTGAGCTCGTAGCCATAATGTGTTGGATTACTATGCAATTTTTTTTTTTCACATATATAGACAATATCGTTGTATTATTTGGTGGATTATATAAAAAGTAATATTGTATTCAATTTTTTAATCCAAATTATTAATTAAATTGCAAAATAATTAAAATTTATCTTTTAAACTTAAGATTTGTCATCATTATTATTAAATACCACCTAAGCAGTAAATAGTTACAATACTTCTAATTTATATTAAGACTACCCATTTGACATTTTTTGTTTCAATTTTACCCCAAAATAAAATAAAAATTTTATATTCCCGAATTTTAAATCAAATTACCTATTTTAATTTCCAAACATCTAAAGAAGTTTTCCTAATTCTTTAAGAATCCCCAATTAAAAAAAATAACAATAATCCCTTTAGTAGATATTTCCAGATCAAAATTCATTGATGTAACTTTTATGAGACTTCTGTTAGATCTCTCAAATAGTTTAGATCCATAAACAGTTAAAAACCACTTATCATCTACAAGAGTTATAAAACCTTTGCAGATTAACCATGGACTAATAGAACAATTTTCACAGAGATCTCTTCATGACGGAAAATTTTGCCATCTCAGGACCAAGAAACCAAACGGCTATAACAATAAGGTTATGCTATTCACTTGTACCAACAGAAAGGCCAAAATGCAGTATGGGTTACAAGATAAAAACATTAGATTTGATTCCTCTAAAATGAGAAAATTAATAAAGTGTAAGTGAGGGTCAAATATGATCAGCATGGTCAATTTCAAACATGTTAATCCAAAAATGCTGTGTGGCTATCAAGGCACTGATGTCATTATGGTCAATTCACAACTACCGGATTTTCTCCATCACTATATGTATCGATCCAGTTGTTCCTATGCAAATTATATCATTTGCATTCGTTTATTTGGCATATGGCAGGATAAACAAAGTTTTCATCTGTGAATTTGCGGGCTCATATTGTTTTAAATTGGTTTTCATAGTCCATTTTACCAAATTATGAAAATGCATACATATTTACAAAATTATGAGATTTTAATTAAACTCACCACCAGCTATGGTGAGCTTGTCAGAAAAATAATAAAATAAATACTGAACTCATTTGTTAGAAAACATTTCCTCACATTGACTGAATGTGGCCAAATGCATCCGAAAATATGGCTAAGTGCAAAAGATAATAAAAAAGGGAATTAGTAATAGCTTATGGCGAGTTCAGAAATTTAAGAATTGATAATATAAATATTTTACACTACTAACCAATACAAGTTTAAGAAATCACCAAATCATATTGAGTAACTATCCATCAAAATTTGATATTTTCCTAAATTTTTATTGCTTGATAATACATAAAAAAATAAACTCAAAAATAGATATGTTTATTATATTAAAAAGTTAAAATTAGTTAATGTTTAATTATTTTATATGTGCCTTTAAAATATATAGCAACAGTTAACAAACATAATTTAGCTTTCGAATTACATGGAGCTCTGATCCAAATTAAATTAATAAAGCATTTGTCAAGATTATACGTGGCATTGGTTGAAAGGGCTTTCAGCAATGTAACAATTGTAGGCAAAATTGTCATTTTGCAAAAGTAATTGTTATTGGACCAAATAAATTGTTACAAAAGCGATAAAATCCAAATTAAAGGATCAAGTGAAAAAATGAAAGTGGATCTGAAATCTTAATTAAAAATTTTGAGGCAATAAATCCAAGAGAAATGTTTGATGTTGAATAGTTTTTTACGAATACTTTTATATCTCTAATATATAAAGACACGTGGACTTCACACTTGTTTTATCTCCACTCTTTTTTACAATAGGGATGTAAAATTATTGTAATGAAAATGTTTTACACCAGTAAATATTTCTGCTGGAACTTAAGATCGCAAGAAAAGTATGTTCGGATGTGAAAAGCAAGAGGGGATACTCGCCCGCCCGCCCGCCCGCCCGCCCCGCACACGTCCGTATTCCGAAGCAAGAAAAGAAGGCAAAAGCGCAGGATAGCCTATAAACAAAGATTGATCTCTCTGCTCTGCTTCTAAGAAAGAAACAGAACAGAAGAGAAGTTATTCTGGATTCTGGTACGTAACTAAGGTCAGGAAGCAAGCGAGGAAGTTGCTTTGCTTGCCACCCGCGTTTGTTGCTGCATCACACGTAACCTCCCACTCTAACCCACAATCAGACAAGTGACACAACAGCATTGCTCATTCCGATTCCCAACCCGAAAAAATGATAAATCAAAGTCAAAATCAAAATCAAATGAAGCAAGGTACCAAACCAAACCAAACAAAGCAATGTGTATCAATCAATCAAGAATAGAAACAAACATGCTCTTCCAACACACGAAACGAAACCCAAACAGTTGAGTTGAGGTTGAGGAAGCATAGCATGGCGGCCACCACCACCACCCCCAGTTACCTGATCGTGCGTCCAGACAAGGCTGCCGTCACGGACTTGCTGCGTTACGCACTGGCGGCTGACCTTGCCAGCTTTTCCAGGTTCGTCGACACCAACCATCACCATCACCATCACCATGCCCATGAGGATTCTCACAGTACTAGTGCTGCAGCAGATCAGAGATGGATCATCGTGGTTTCTGTTGTTGTTTGCAAAATCATCGCTCTCTTCTCTAAGCCTATGGAGTGGACTGGCTACTTCGTCGACTTCCTCCTCAATCTCCTCTCCCACAATGGCAACTTCTTTGGCCTTCTTCGCAACCTCATTCGTGGTAATAATAATAACAAGTAATCATTTTCAAATCTGCCTATTTTGCCTTTTGCCAATTATATATATTTATGTGCTCAATTGGGAAGGAATCGGAAAAAGTTTATTGTTGCTTGTTTTTATGGTGGTTGTTCCATGACCATGACATCCTGTCCAAGTCATTTTCAATCATGAGGCAGAATGAGTTGCTTGCGTTTTGAACAGGAGAAGTGGTGTTACCACAGAGGGGTACGGAAACTTTCATGAGTACAATTGGTCAATTGGACGCCAGAACTGATCTTCTTTACGCATTGAGGAGGGAAAGGGACGGGGGATTCAAACCGGAATTGGGGGGCCGTGCTTTGATGGACCTCTGCATTATGGCTTCCAAGCTGGCGTTTGAGAATGCCCAACTCATCAAGAATGTCGTCAACCATCATTGGAAGGCAAGTTGCACTTGCTCCAATCCAATCTCTTCTCAAATTTACGCGTTTCTTTAGATTGCCGTGGAAAAATAATACAATAAAGTAACGTGGTGTGGTGTCTATTGAGTTGCAGATGCACTTTGTGGACTTCTACAATTGCTGGAATGGTAAGACATGATAGGAGGACAAGTACTATAAAACCAACCAACGCGTATCATCATTATTTGCATTGAAAAGTATTTAATTTTTTGTGCCTGCTCTTACTTCGGTTCGCAAATTGATAGATTTCCAAAAAGAGATGTCCACTCAGGTGTTTATTCTCTGCGACAAGGCCAAAGATGCAAACTTGATATTAGTCAGCTTTAGGGGAACAGAGCCTTTTGATGCTGATGATTGGTGCACGGATTTTGATTACTCCTGGTATGAGATCCCAAAAGTGGGAAAAGTCCACATCGGTTTCCTCGAAGCCCTTGGCTTGGGAAGTAGAGTTGTACCCGCCACCTTCCACTATCATCTTCAAGGGAAAACTAGAGGAAAGTTCAGGTCTTCAAATGATGTTAATATTGTCGGAGCTTACTGTTCAAAACGCATGGATTCTGAAACATTGTTCTCGGGCAGTGATTCCGATGAGGATCAAAGTGAATGTGGTCAATCTTCCACTCCACCAGAGAAAACAGAGATGACTGCATATTACACTGTGAGGACTAAACTCATAAGCCTATTAGAGGAGCACAAGAATGCAAAATTCGTTGTCACTGGGCATAGCTTGGGTGGAGCACTTGCCATAATGTTTCCAACAGTGCTTGTGCTGCATGAGGAGAATGAGATAATGGAAAGGCTGCTTGGAGTGTACACATTTGGCCAACCCAGGATAGGGAACAGGCAGCTTGGGAGGTTCATGGAAGCTCGATTGGAACACCCTCTTCCAAAGTACTTCAGGATGGTCTACTGCAATGATCTTGTCCCCAGGTTGCCTTATGACGACAAAACCTTCTTATACAAACACTTCGGAGTGTGCCTTTACTACAACAGCTTGTATTTTGAAAAGGTGGGTATTTTCTGTCTTCACTTGATTTCATTTTTTTCCCTTCTCTTTTGGTAGAATTTTGTCTGTTTTTTCTGTCATTTGTCAAGCTTGATTTACAGATACCTCCTATTTTTTGTTCTTTTTTTTTCTAGATTGATTCGTTATTGAGTGTTGGGTTTGTACACTCTTTCATTTAAATAATATTAGAAAATTAAGTATATGATAATTATATTAATTTAGGTTAATAGAAAGTTAACATGTCATTTCATGTCAGGTTATCACTTTCAATTATTCATAGTATTCACAGTATTTACCTTTTTTGTTTGGTCTGTTTTTCATCCATCACCACCAAAGAAAGTGGAGGAGGAGCCAAACAGAAATTGCTTAGGAATGAGATTCTTATTACAAGCACATCTGAATGCTATCTGGGAGTTAATTAGAGGCTTAACAATGGGATATGTTGAAGGACCAGAGTATAGGGAAGGGTGGTTTCGCATCTTGGCAAGGATAGTAGGACTGGCGCTTCCTGGTATTTCCGCACATTGTCCTACAGATTATATCAACTCCATAAGACTTGGAAAGGAGAGCTCCATTCAGATGTCTTCTATCTAAGAATTCTTAGAATTTTCTCTCCTTCATGGTAGGCTTCATTTGGTTTTCCCTGAGATTGCTTCTTGGCATTTGGAACAAGGAAAATTTTCTATAATTTTTTTAATGTTTCTGATGAAGAATTTGTTATAATTGCCACCTGGTAAAAACTGGAAATAAGTGTATATATCGCATGTGGTAGATGAACTCAACTTACCCTTTTTCCTCGCGCTGCCCTTTTGCATTTGTGCTAGCGAGTATAAACATGTATAATCGGCCAGACGAAAGGAAAAAAATACAAGTCATGATGAAGTATTTCCATGCTCAACAATCAACATCTATAGTCTAAACTACAGTTAATTTAACCGATACATAAGCTATGAGAAGCTAGTGTGAATGTGTCAAGTTCTGAATCATGATGTTTGTGATATGTTATTTCGAATGACATCACTGGAGTATCAATTTTTAAACGGAGACTTAGTGACGATTCAGCAGTTCTCACAGGGACTTAAATTATTAAATACATATTTCTCTAATTAAAAAAATTGCACGCTCTCAGAGTTGCTTTATTAGTCCATAACGCAAACTCAGCAACAAAACTTTATAAATTTCACGTGGTAATCTTATCATCAAAATATTTTCAGTGCCCAGTTAACAGTGCAAAGTACACAACTCCCACCAGTCTAATTCAAATAGTTCTGTAGGATATGAAATACAATATAGTCAGCAACAATAGCTCCAATCTTGGGTTCACTGAGATTGGCCCATAAAGGGGTTATGTGCTGACATATTAAACTGTATGAGCTGATTGGATCATATTAAGGTCTAACTTTTTAAGCTTCACAACAGACTCTACATGTCCTCTGTGAGTGTGCAACTTCCCCAGCCTGTGATAACAGGACAGCAGAAAAGGAGCAGACCACTAGCTAAAACTTACAAACTACTTTAATTGCTTAAACCGATTATTTTAAGGCACATTTAAATATTTGTAGTTTTTTCTTCACGGGAAAAAAATATGTTGAAAGGGTAAATTACATGAACTTTTTTTCACTCAATATTATACCTAGATTCTCCTATATCAACACTTAAATCTCGTCGGTTAATATACCTTTTTAACTATAGGCAACGCTTACAAAACGTTGTCTTTTCTCTAATTAAAGGCCACACATTCAAAGTGTTGCCGTTGTTATGCCACAGACAGCACTTTTTTCACTAAAACAACACTTTAAAAGCATCGCCTTCGTGATATTGTAAGGCAACACTTTTTCTTTCTAGGGCAACATTTGAAAAGCGTTTCCTTTTCCTGATTAAAAGCAACACTAATGGTGATAGTAGCAAAAGCGTTGTCTTAGGAGGGGCAGGAGAAGGAAAGCACAACGAACTTAAGGGGAGGAAGATGCCTTCATAGCTCCCCCGTAATCAAGGGCCCCACTTATTAATGGTCCATGCCATCTCGAATCCAAAATCTTCAACCCATATCCATCCACAAAACTATAAATCCATCCCAAAACATCAAAATAAGTTAAACACACGACAGAACAGAACAAATCAACCACAGCCTTCCCAAAGCCCAAACCATGACTGAAACCATGTACAAACACAACATACATATCCAGATCTACCTTCTCAAAACAACATTCCGATCCTCAGCCCAAACAGCATGAAATTTAATAAAAAGAAAAAGAAAAAGGAAAAGGAAATTTAATGCAATGGTAATCTTACCATCAAAATATAGTTAAAAATTGTCGTACGAAGAGAGTGCAAAAGATGTCAGGAGAAATCCCATCCATGTAGCGTTTTCATGGCCCAGTTAACAGTGCAAAGTCAACAACTCCCAACAGTCTAATTTAGTAGTTCTATATGGCGTGACATCTCTTTCATTGGCAAGACATGAAAAAGAACATAGCATCAATAGCAGTGTATTAAAAACCGGACTGAACCAGACGGGGCCTTCAAACTGGAAACCAATGAACCAGCCACCTAGCCCCTGTTCTTTGAATGGATCGGATCCGCATCGAACGGTCAATTTTGGTCAAACCCGAGCGAGGCAGCCAACGTTGAACGGCGTGAGCTAACCGTCAAACCGAACCAAGTGTAGGTGTGGAATGTTATATGCAATTTAATCAAAAACTCCATCCACAAGAGTCGAACCTGTGCATTGTAGGGTGATAGGCGCTGGGCTGCATGGGCTGCCACTAGGCCACATGCTTCTTTGTTTATATATGTCTCACTAAATATGCATATTACATATTAAATTGTAATTTTGTATATTATTTTAATTGAATCTGATTCAACCATTCAACCAGTGACCCATCGGTTGGACCAATAACCCAATGACCCACTTGATCTAGTCGACCATTTCCTTTAAAACTATGATCAATAGCTCCAATCTTGGGCTGACTGAGATTGGCCCATTTTAAGCCTCACAACAGACTCTCCATGTCCTCTGAGAGTGTGCAAGTACCCCAGCCTGCACAGTTTCATACATCATGAAAGGGGAGGTGTCAAGGGTGCTAGTAAATATGATGCAAAGTCTAGTAATAGAGATCCTGGAAGAGAAACTGTAACTACAATGACAATGATAATGAATGAGCATAAATTAAGGTACCTGGCTATTTCAGCACGTAGCCTGGCTTGTTCAGCCATCAAAGAAGACCACCTTCCATTGCCCCCAAGCCCTGCGGCCATCAGCACCTGCAGATTCCTCTGATAAAGAACCCACTTTGCGGCCCTATCTTCCTTTCCATAGTCTTTCTTAGATGTAAAAGCAGTCTGTTGAAACACACAAGTACATTTTATCAGTGGACATACATAAAGCAAATCATATTCTATCGAGACAAAAACAAAGAGGTCAAGATTCAAGAAGGATAAATTCTACACTAACCTTTCTGTCAAATACGAGGTTCCAAGCTTCTCCACTCAAAGCATAGCGCACTATGAACTTGATGATGTCCAATGGCACATAGAATATTAAACTGTATAACCATATAACACCAGCCCATCCCCATCGAATTCCCCTAATATAAGCAAAGCTGATGTGTGCATAGACAGCAATCAAGGTGGCCACCTGACCAAATGACACATTAAAACCAACCCATTATTCTAAGTCAACAATTTTCCTGGATTTCCCAATCAACAATTCTTGCAACTGCTTATCTCCAAGAACCTGCACAATTACATATTAGACAACTTCACTCGTTAATGGTAAATGCGAGGAATCTTCAACAAGTCTAGAAAGAGTCTAGACAAGAATATAGTTCATATATCCCCTCCTTTTGCCCAACGGTCAAGTCTTAAGCCTTTAAATAGAACTGAAAAGTGGGAAGCCTTATTTTATTATTCAGGAAAAAGGGGAAATAAGCATAAAAGCACAAAGAATTTTAGCATAAGAAAAAATCAAAAAACATAATGATATACTACTACTCAAACCATTTCAACTATTTAAGGAGATTTTATAACTCTGTTTGGCATATAGTATAGGTGATGAATTCCTAACATGGATGTCATAGAAAAGATTCACACCTTTGTTCTAGGAGCTAAACGAGCCATTAGTTCTGCTGCAGCATTACCAGCGTTATTTTCTTCTATGAAACTAATTGTTGAGTTTAATACCAGTAGGCATAAATCCCTACAAAGTCTAGCAAATCAGGACCCTCCCCCTAAAAATATCTCTCTAAATAAGTAACTAAGGAATGGTTAAAGAAAAATGTAATGTTGAGTCAAAGGATAGAACAGAAAATAGTATCTCTGAAAAACAACGATTATGCTCTCTTCTGGCTCCACCGTAAGCAAGGTTAATTGCCATCAATGCTGCTGCTTCCATAACCCATGACAGATGACTCCACTTAAAAATTTTAATATTTTATTCTCCTGCATCAACAATTGAAGCCGGGGCTGTAGTTCTAATTTCTTCGGTTAGATGCATAATGCTATTGCTAACCGATTTTGCCATGGATAGTTACTTTAAAACAAAATCCATTGCCTCTTGCTACTTTAAGATAAATAACGATAAAACAATAGAGCACAGATGAAAAAGTTTAAATCAAATTTCAATGGAGAAGTGAAACGACATCCCTGTTTCTGATTCTATAGTCATATGTTATTAGAGTTCTTGTCGTGAAAGAAACAAACAGAAATGCCTCAGTTAGGGAGGGAAGGAAGTAAGCTAATATTGAGATTGTGCCGGGGATGCACTATGTCAGTATCAATGTCAATGCCAATGGATTAGTGTCAAATTGAGCAAATAAAGTCAATCAAATTTTGTCTTATATATCTCTTTTTGAGGTAATTATACTAAGGCTAAGGGTCAAATAAAGTCTAGAACTTGCGCATGTATAAAAATTATGAAAATCAGTGTTGAAACTAGTATCTCCGCATGCATGAGAAAACTGGGTTGAATCTGTGGTGTGGTCCTGAGTTCTTATCTGTGACTCTGGCTGTGAGCTTCAATTATTATTTATTATTGCTGGAATATCATAACAAAGTACTCTTGCCTGAGATCACAGGAACAGCCGAAAAGGAGCAGACCACAAACTAAAACTATAATACAAACTTCAATTTTGTTTATCCCCTCAAGAAATATCATCTTTTTCACTCAAAATTGATGCCCTTTGGTATCTCAATTTATCAATTTCCCTCCCCAGATAATCTAACGTTGTGTCCGTAACATGGTTAGGGGAGCATCCAGCATCCAACATCATTTTCAAGAATTTATATGCATCCTTCAACCGGCCTGCCTTGCTGTGAACTTCAATTAATGTATTATAAGTGACAACATCAGGATTTATCCCACTGCTCTTCATTTGCTCAAACAACTTGTTCACCTCATCGATTCGGCCTGCCTTTCCCAGAGCATTGATGAGAGTGTTATACATAACTATGTCAAGATAACCACCCTGCTTCAGTAGCCTATCAAGAACAGCACTGGCTAGATCTGCTCTTCCCAGCTTCCCTAAACCTTGAATTATCATGTTGTATGTTGCTATATCAGCTGGGCAAAGCTTTTCTCCCATTTGGGACAGGATAGCCAAAGCTTCAGTGAAATAGCCCTTTTTGACAAATGAGCTCATCATAGAATTATAAGTATAACTCACAGGATCCACACCTGCGTCAGTGAAAATCTCAAACAACTTGCAAGCCAAGCTCAGCCTTCCCTTTGCCAAAAATATAGACAGGAAAGTATTCACCATATCAATATCAAAAGAATCTGCCCCTTTTTCTTGAACTCTCTGCCCACGAGTAGGAGTAAACACCTGGGAAGAATAGCCAGTAGACTTCACTTGATTGGCCAATTTATCCATGTGTGGAGACGATGACCACTCGTCGATGGAATTCTTCTCGTCTTCGACTTTTGGATCACGTGAATCAAGGCTAACATCAAGAGCAGAAGTTATAGAGCTCATGATCTCACTAAAATCTCCTTTGGAAGGGAACATTGGCGAATAATCCTTTCTCTTGCTCTGTGCGTTCTTCAAAGAAGCCTCCATTCCGGCTTTCCACCTAAGAACACTGGGCACCAGATCACCCTCCCTCACATGCCTCATAAGCCTGTCGGTCCAGTCCCAGCGACCACATTGATGAATGCTAATCAAGAGTGATGTTATCGTAACAAGGTCAACAATGAAGCCTCTGCTTTCCATCTCTTCCACCAACTGCAGTGCCTCCTCAAGTTGACCCTCTTTACAATGTTGCAGCACAATGATGCTGTAAGTAATCCCATCCACAAATTGGCCTTTTTTTTTGAGGTCACAGAAGAGAGTATAAGCGGCTTCTGGTCTTCCATTCTTAAGCAATCCATCAATCAAAATATTATATGTCCAGCAAGATGTCTTCACACCTTCTTCAACCATTTTCTCAAACAGCTGGCAGGCTTCCGTGACCTTGTTGGCCTTGAAGAGTCCATCCAGCATGGAATTATAAACAACCATATCGGGACGAAATCCATGATTCTGCATCTCGTTAAAGATCCTGGTGGCATCATCTATTCTATAAGTCTTGGAACACCCCTGGATGAGGATCCTGTAGGTGTACTCATCAGGTTCATGACCAGAGCCATTGAGCTCCTCAAACACTTGGAGCGCATCACTGACCTTGCCAACCTTGCAAAGCACACTGATGAGACTGTTATAGGTGCACAAATCAGGTCCAACGGAACCATAATCCAGTTCCTTCTCCTTCATCTCTTTGAAGAGGCTCAGAGAAGCACCCAGATCACCCCAACAACCAAAGGCATGGATGCAGATGTTATAGGTCCAGGTATCAAAGGCAAATCCTTTCTTCTTTCTAAGCATATGAAAGACCCGTTTAAACTCCTCCTTCATGTCTGCTTTCCTAAGAGCAACCAACAACTCATTGCGAGCAGCGGAACTGGATGCAGAATCAACATCAGCAGCATCAAGAAGCTTGAGGAAGATGGACAAGGCCAAGGGAACTTGGTTCTTTCTAACGAGAGCAACAAGGACAGAGTTGTACATGTGGGGTTCGAGAGCAGTCCCTTGGGCTTCCATGTAGTCTAAGATTTGGAGAGCCAGGCTGAAGTCACCGGAGACGATGGAGGCGTCGAGGAGAAGCTTGAAGGATTGGGAGGGGAGAACGAAGCCGTCCTGCTTGAGGGAGTGGAGCAGGGAGGGGATGTGGTGGAGGTATCCGGGGCGGCAGAGGGTGCGGAGGATGGCGGAGTAGGCAGAGGGAGGGGGCGGAGGGGTGGAGTGGGCGCGGCACCATTGGAAGAAATCGAACTTCTTGGAAGGGTGGAGGGATGGGTTGGAGAGGATGCTGAGGATGATGGGTTGGCTGAGTTGAAGTGAGGACGAAAGGTTCCGAGTTCCTGACTCGGACACACTCTTGCTGATCGAAGCCACCAGGAGAAGCTCTCCCACTTTTTTGGATATTGAACTTGCACATCTTCCATGCCGCATTGCAATCGCAATTGCAATTGCGATTGATTGCACTCCCAGCCACACCTAAAAATTCAAAAAAAAAAAAAAGAAAAAAACTCATACAAGTTCAGACTTTTAAAAAGTAAGCACCACAAAAATTTATCATACCGAGCCAGAATCCAAAAGCAAAAAAATAAAGTCCTAAAAATTGAAACTTAAAAAATGAACACAATCCACTTGAAATCACATTGTTATCTACCAAATTATCATCATGTACGGAAACAAAGAGAGATTACACGATGCCCAGCAGAGGTTTAGCATACGCTGAAAGGAGAATCGGATTTTCGAGGTGCGATCGCGAGTTGAAGAGCGTTGATTCCTTCTTCTTCTTCTTCTTCGTTGGTATTCGGTTGTTCTTTGTTGTTGCAGAGAACCTTGTTTCTGTTCTTCAGTTACCAAAAACCACAGCGGGGAAGCGCGGACCATGATGGAAGACGAAGCGGTGGTGGGTGGCGGTGTTGAGGGAAGAAGCGGCGGGGACGGCTGTCTGAGAGCTGAATAAGTGAGGGGTAGAAAGAAGCTGAAGAACGAAGAAGAAGAAGAACGACGAGGCTCCCTGTTACTGTCAGCGATTTCTTATTTTTTTGGATGGATTGGTATGAAATTTGAAATGAAAGAAGGGCTGGGGTCATACGATGGTTTTTGGGCTGTATATCCGTGACATTGAGTTGAGCTGCCTTCAGTATGAGAGCTGAGAGTGTGGATACAATTTTCTATTTATTTTTTGGTTAAATGTTAGGAAAGTGGGTCAACCCAGTTTCAACCCGGCCTGGACCCACATTCGCTCCTTTATCATGGTAGGCTTCTTTTGGTTTTCTTCTTTGCATTTGGAACAAGAAAAGTTTTCTGTAATTTTTTTTTATGTTTCTGATGAAGAATTTGTTATAATTGCCAGTGCCACCTCGTAAAAACTGGAAATAAATAAATGTATACATTCGCATGTGGTATATGAACTCAACTTTCCCTTTTTCCTCGTCGCGCTGCCCCTTTGCATTTGTGCTAGCGAGTAACTATAAACATGTATAATCGGCCAGACGAAAGGAAAAAAGTACAATAGCCATGATGAAGTATTTCCATGTTCAACAATCAACATCTATAGTCTAAATTACAGTTAATTCAACCGATATATAAGGAATGAGAAGCTAGTGTGAATGTGTCAAGTTCTGAATCATGATGTTTGTGATATGTTGTTTCAAATGACATCACTGAAGTATCAATTTTTAAATTCTCACAGTGACTTAAATTATTAAATACATATTTCTCTAATTAAAAAAATTGCACGCTCTCAGAGGTGCTTTATTTAGTCCATAACGCAAACTTAACGACAAATCTTTATGAGTATCAGGTGGTTATCTTATCATCAATACATAATAAAAAATTGTTGTACAAAGAAAGGGCAAAAGCTGTCAGGAGAAATCCTATCCACCCAGCGTTTTCAGTGTCTAGTTAATAACAGTGCAAAGTCCACAACTCCCAGCAATCTAATTCAATAGTTCTGTATGGCGTGGAAAAGAACATAGTCAGCAGCAATAGCTCCAATCTTGGGTTCACTGAGATTGGCCCATAAAGGGGTTATGTGCTGACATATTAAACTGTATGAGCTGATTGGATCATACTAAGGTCTAACTTTTTAAGCCTCACAACAGACTCTACATGTCCTCTGAGAGTGTGCAACTCCCCCAGCCTGCACAGTTTCATACATCATGAAAGGTGAGGTGTCAAGGTCAAGCGTGCTTGTAAATTTGAGGCAAAGTATAGAAATTAATGGAGATAGATCCTGGAAAAGAAACTGTAACTACAATGATAATTAGGATCAGTTAAGGCACCTGGCTATTTCAGCACGTCGCCTGGCCTGTTCAGCTATCAAAGAAGATCGCCTTCCATTGCCGCCAAGGTCTGCGGCCATCAGTCCCTGCAGACTCCTCTGAGAAAGAACCCACTTTGCAGCCCTATCTTCCGTTCCATAGTCTTTCTTAGATGTAAAAGCGGTCTGTTGAAACACACAAGTAATCAGTGGATATATATAAGCATATCATAGTCTATTGAGACAAAAAACAAAGAGGCCAAGATTTAAGAAGGATAAATTCTGCGCTAACCTTTCTGTCAAATACAAGGTTCCAAGCTTCTCCACTCAAAGCATAGCGCACTACGAATTTTATTATGTCCAATGGCACATAGAATATTAAACTGTATAACCATATAACACCAGCCCATCCCCATCCGATTCCTCTAATATAAGCAAAGCTTATGTGTGCATAGACAGCAATCAAGGTGGCCACCTGACCAAATGACACATTGAAACCAACCCATTATTCGAAATCAACAATTTTCCTGGATTTCCCAATCATATGAAAGCGCAAGGGAACATGTCAAAACTCCTTGCAGGAGGAGCTACATGTGTGCGAGTAACATTACCAGTTGAGCTATTACAAAGGCGCACATTAGTAGAATTCCCGGTCTCTCTAGAAATGACCACCCACGGCTACGAGTAACAAAAATTAAAGCCTGGCTAATGATGCTAACTTGCAGATATACAGCAGATGAAACCTTCTCACTGTCGTTAGATAAGGACGCTACATGGAAGTGGGTCTGCAACAATACATTGTTCAGCATAAGCATGTTTGTTGAATAAGATCAAATTTCATTTGAGAGTTGAAAATAGAAGGGGAGAGAAACATAAAGTTTAGTTTTGTACCTCAAAGAAAGTGGTCTCAATTACTGCCCAGTAGAACAGGACAGTGACCAAAGCAAGATACGTGCCAATGACTATTCCTGTTGCAAATATCTCTGGCAGCTTCCAACTGTCAGGCGTCGGGGATGGCTTTACCCGGTCCTTAGATATGGTCATGATAGTACCTAATTGAAAACAGACAGTTATGGGTACAAGCCTTACATATCTTTGTGTTCCCTATGCCTAATAGCTATTACTTCCAATTGTATATGATTTGTTATTTTCTTATTACCGTCATTCAGTATTGCAATAATCAGGACCATGAAAGGCGGAAAATCATACTCCCAAATCAACGCTAGGAGGACAAACCCAAGCTGCAAGAGAGTTTAGGTTGACAAGTTACATGGAAGTCGAAGGGCACTCTAAAATTCAAAAGATATGGAAATACAGTAGGAACTCATCTTACCACTATCCTTATGGTGATGGAGACAGCATATATCTGCATTTAAGAGAGCTATCAATTTTGCATCAAATAAACAGAAAATATCATGTAAGACATTAGTTGGGTTATTATTGGTTATTTCATTTAAGAGAGCTATCATGTAATGTCAGCTGTCTGAACAATCTGGATTCACCCGATGCTGCTTTTCAGTTCGACACTACGACTACTTACTAGGAGTCATGGTTCAAGATTGGGCTATATAGTACATAAAAGCATAAAGGAAGAAGAGATAGATTGTATACTCAACTGTATAATTTTTCATTCTTTGAAATATAGCTCGGCTAGTTAAGACAGCGCTGATAATCACGCTTAAGCCGGGCTCAGTTAAGACCAGATCAGCAGCACTTCTCGCGGCATCTGTAGCATCTGACACAGCTATTCCAATATCTGCTTTCTTCAATGCTGGGGCATCATTTACTCCATCTCCAGTCATTCCAACTACATGCTTCTTTTCTTGCAAAATTTTCACAATTTCATATTTATGTTCTGAAAGTATAACACCAATGTTTTATTATTGATCTGATGACTGAGAGTGACATATATGTCTCAGAGAAACAAGAACTCATTTTTCTTAATTATGAGATCAGACTAATGTACCAGGAAATACACCAGCAAAGCCATCTGCCTTTTCAATGAGCTCGTCTACTGCGAGAGCTTCATTTTCATCTTTTTCACGGCCCAACAAAGATGAAGAAGGATACATGTTTGTCCCCATACCAAGTCTTCGGCCAGTCTCTTTTGCAATTGCCAACTGATCCCCTGCATTCACATTTATGCATAATCAGGAACAAGGTACCAAATTATAGTCTTCTGTTATATCATTGTAAGTTCAAAATTACCTGTGATCATCTTAACGCAGACTCCAAGGTTAAGTGCTCTTCTGATGGTCTCAGCACTATCATGTCTTGGTGGATCAAACAAAGGCAACAAACCACAAAAGGTCCAAGGACCTCCAGGACTATCCTTGGATTTTTCAGGAATTTCCTGAAAGAGTTATCCCTTATCTAAGTATGAAAATTTAATTACTGAGATTCTAAAACTGCTCAAATCACGAGCATGTCATGTAGTTTTGAAATTTGTATCTGTTTGCAACAATTGACATATGTTTGGATTGGTGGAGCATGGTGGAACAAAACAGAGCATAATAGAATGGAGTGGAGTGGAGTGAAATAATTACTCTGCTCCACTGTTTGGATAAGTTGTGTTCCACTTCATTCCTCCCAATTTGGGGAGGAAGAAATTTGTAAAGAGTTAATGGAATTGGATGGAATGGAGTCCATCCATCTTCCCTTCGCTCCATTCCATTCAAATTTTGCAAATCCAAATAATAGAACAACTTAAAATCCCACTCCAATCTATTCCGCTCCACTCAACTCCATTAATCAAAAAACTCTTTTTTTTTTCCAATTAACTTCTCCCTTTAGCAGGAAAGGAAGTAACAAAGGAATGACAAGCTGCCATACCTGATAAGCAACTGCAAGAGATCGCAATCCCCTTTCAGCAAATTTGTCAATGATCGTATGCACTTTTATGGCAATCTCTTCTTTCTCTTGGCACATATTCAGAATCTGGAGTTCAAGAAACAGTATAAAGAAGCTTCGTGAAGTTCTGATACAAAAATAAAGGACACTTAAAAAATCCCACACTAAGATTAAAAACTGAGTGTTAGTTGTACGAAAGAAAATTAAAACTTTAAAAAACTGATTTAGATGTTTCTTTTCTTGATTGAAGAGAATTCTTTACTCTTTTGGATGAAGGTCCTTTGAGAAGAAAACGTTGTTTTAGATGTGCAGAGGACAAAGAAAAGCTCGACTATAGGGAAATCCTATTTCAGTACCTGTTCAGGTGCTCCTTTGCTGGCCCTATAAAAGTTTCCATCAGAATCAAAATATGTTATTGCTGTACGTTTATCTACTGGGTTGAAAGGTAGAAAATGAACCTCAGTGATGTTTGCACGCGCCTGCAGGGAAAAAGAACAAAACTTTCTTCTTTAATGAATGTGCTTCCATATCATAAAGGAGGGTTAGAAAACTCATGCATCATTGTATCAAAGTAACAAGGACATGTTTAAACTTCACCTCTTTTGGATCAGCTAGCATATTAACTATGGCACTGTCAATGGCATCCTGGTTTTCCAGTCTAGATGCCCTGGCTGCTAGTAGAATAACCATATCTTTGTCCATATTTCTGTTAAATACCTGTTCAATATGTAAAATAATCAGCTGAAACTCAGCAAGGGCTATACCTCCCAACTGTCCTCTGGCAAAAATTCAACATCTCGGACACAAGATATGGTTATTATCATCTGAACACTTGGTAGTAAAAATTCTTTAATCTTAACTACTTCTTTGCCACTCAATCAAATTTTATAATCTACAAGAAAAGCAGTCTATATGAATAGATTAATGGGGTGGGAAAAATTTCTTGTTCCAAGAAATGTCAAAAGTGCGGCAAAGCACTCTTTTTGTAAGGCAATGCCAAGTGAGTAGCTAAAATAGAGATTTTTGTATGGTAAACGCAACAGAAAGTATTAAAATTGTGAAATGAAAGGAAATTAACGGATGAACATTGGAATATGCTCTATTATGAAGAATGAAGCTTTCTATGCTTCAACAATCAGTATAAACTCTATAAACATGATCTAGCATGGAGTTGCTCATTATATGTTTTCAACTACTCATGCAGACTGCCCGTGCATCTGTCCGCTTTAGAATACTTCGAATCCTATCTTCTCAGCCAATTATTTAGACAATAAATCCTCAAATCATCTGAAAATTTCCTGTCTATATTAACAACATGGACAATATACTCTTGAATGCCATTGTACCTCTATAAGGTTTCGATCAACAGTGAGGCGGTTCAGTGTAAGAGTTCCAGTTTTGTCACTGCATAGAACATCCATGCCTGCCATTTCTTCAATGGCTGTCATTCTTTTTGTTATGGCTCCCTTAAGAATAAAGTAGAAATAAAGAAAGAGCATAGTCAGCGCCATAAATATCTGCTATAATGTTGAAAATTTTAATGCAGACAAAAGCTTAACTTCTACAATGATATTGTGGCTAACAGCTAGAAAGTAGCACCTGCTGAGAAAGACGATGCGACCCAATTGCAAGTGTCACAGATAACACTGTTGGCATAGCAATAGGTATTCCTCCAATTAGGAGAACAAGAAGATTGTTGATTCCATCCCTATATGATCGATGCTCCACTGGGAACATTATAACTATTTCAAGTAGCATCCCTATAGCTATAGAGCAAATGCAGAAGTTCCCAATTGAAGTAAGGACCTGCAGAAAGTAAGCAATAACACTGAGATCATGCTCATCAAAAAAAAATAACACTCAGATCATGATTAGAAATTTGGGTAGTTGATCAAGAACTCGCAAAATTTATCTTGCATTCAAGTGGGCTTCTATAAACAATAAATGCTTTACTCTTCCCTTCAATCATGAGGACAAAGCATTTAGTTCTTTGTGTTAGTTTTATCATAAGTAAATCAAGTCACACTTCATATTGGCAATACTAAGCAATCCTTAAACCACAGTACCCTTTAAGTAATCAACTAATCAATCAAACTTCCAGCTTTTTTAAACATCTAGGCTGGTTCATGTTTATTAATGGAATCCTGACACAAAATTTGTTGAAAATGTGCGAATTCACCTTCTGAAAGTGCCCAACAACTTCGGTAGTGTCAACCAAATGTGCTGCCTTTCCAAAAAGGAGTGAACTCCTGTCGCTATCACTACAGCTTCAATCTCTCCCTGCTTACATGTTGAACCGGAAAAGACCTCATCGCCTGTTCTCTTTGTGACAGGTAGAGATTCTCCGGTAAGGGCAGACTGCATAAAACAGTATTATTGTTACAAATTAAGACATCATTTGAACTTCTTCTTGATTCTTAATCGAATATAAAACAGTTTATGTCACGAAAATACACAAAATTGCAGCAGTGTAGTACAGTATTGCAATAATTCTCTGTTGGTTTGAGAAGGACTTGCCTGGTCAATTTTTAGAGGGTCCCCTTCAAGCAGGCGAGCGTCAGCTGGAATGATATCTCCCAGCTTTATGCTGATTATATCTCCAGGTACTAAAATAGCTGCATCTTGCTCTTGCCACTGCTCACCTCTAAGAACCTGCACAATTACATACAAAACAGCTTCACTCGTTAGTGGCAAATGCCAGGAATCTTTAACAAGTCTATAGAGAGATTTTATTCAGGAAAAAGGGGAAATAAGCATAGCACAAGGAATATCAGCATAAGAAAAAACATAATGATATACTACTGCTCAAACCATTTCAACTATTTAAGGAGATTTTATAACTCTATATGCCATGTAGTATAGGCGAGGAATTCCTAACATGGATGTCATAGAAAAAGAATGGGACCTTGGTTTTAGGAGCTAAACGAGCCATTAGTGCTGCTGCAGCATTGCCGGCATTATTTTCTTCTATGAAACTAATAGTTGAGTTTAATACCAGTAGGCATACAATCCCTACAAAGTCTTGCCAATCAGGACCCTCCCCCTGAAAATATCTCTCCAAATGAGTAACCAAGTAATGGTTAAAGAAAAATATAATGTTGAATCAAAGGATAGAAAAGAAAATAGTCTCTCTGAAAACAATGATTATGTTCTCTACTTACTCCGCCATTAGCAAGGATAATTGCCATCAATGCCGCAGCTTCCATAACCCATGACAAAGGATTCCACATAAAACTTAGAAATTTCAATATTTTATTCTCCTGCATCAACAGTTGACGATGGGCTTACAGTTACAATTTCTTCGGTTAGATAGATAATAATGCTGTTGGTAGCCAATTTCGCTAAGGATACCGACTTTAAAACAAAAGCCATTGCCTCTTGCTGCTTTAAAATAAATAACCATAAGACAATATAGCACAGATGAAACAGTTTAAATCAAATTTCAATGGAGAAGTGAAACGACATCGGTATTTCTGATTCTATAAGTGGAGTCATATGTTGTTAGATTTATTGTAGTGAAAGAAACAGTAATGCCTTTGTAAGGGAGGGAAGGAAGGAATCTAGCTAATATTGAGATGTGCAGGGGATGCAGTATGTCAATGCCACTGGATTAGTGTCAAATTGAGCAAATTCATCTTCATAAGCATTTTAAGCATGTGAGGTAAGTGAAAGTTCTTAATATGAAATTAAGACATTGTGCACATAATCAACCTCAAATTTATCTTTCAAATATTTTATCCTTTGTTAGTTCAGAAGTTATAACCATCCCCTCCCCTTCTATATATGCATGTTGCTATATTGTTGTAACTCAATGATCAAGCCAACAAGGTGCTTAGACATCTTGTTTTTGTACTTCTATCTAGCTTCACATATTCAATTGGATGAACTTCAGAAGATGTGATATTTTCAAGAAGCGGATTCGTACTTTCCTCTCTTCAAGTTTGTTTGGGCCAAATATCTGCAGTCGGGCTTCAGCATCTTCGGATGAAAGTCCTCTTCGTGATGTTCTCAACTGTTCAAATACTTCTTCCAATGGTATGCGCTCCTGACCAAGATTATAAACTGTTATTTTATATTGCAGATTGAGATTGAGATTGATAAAACAATTATTAAGATTATACACACACACACACTCTCTCTTAGAGTCCAGCATTTGCTGGAGAACTTACCAAATCAATACCCTCTCGGTTGAAATTCTCGGGATCAAGCAAAGGTTTATCCAGTTCTTCAGCCATGTTATAGCTACAAATTATATAGTTAATTATGATCAAAATCGTAAGTATAGGCAGTTTTTGATATTAATAAATTGCAATAGGTAGTCTATAGCCACAATTATTTACTGGGAAAAAGATACATCATTAAATCAAACCATGTGAAAGATCTACTATCATAAATTTAGTAATGACATGGTTATTTAACTATCTAATTTGTTATCACTTAACACAATATATTGAAGTTCATCCCAGAGTTGACAATGTTCATTAACCATGAATTTCTTATATATGTTCCCTACACCTACACTGTGCATTCTAGTTCGAACAGTAAACCAACATGTATAAATTTCACAAATTAAAACCAAATGACACGACCTAGACTTGCCAGCTTAGTGTCACTGAAGCAGTCACATTACATTTAGTATTGGATATATAATCTATGGCACATACATATATATAATGAATAGTTGGAGCCTAGCTTCAAATACTTACTTGGAGGAGGAGTGAGGTGACAAGAAAAGCAAGGGGCCGGGGATGCGGAGCTTAACCTCCTTTTAATTTGGAAGTAGTAGCTAGGCAGATTGGTAGTGAGACAGTGGCACACAATATAATGCATGCAACAAACACATGATGATGAGTTAAAAAGAAGAACAATATAATGCTAGCTAGCTACTGCACGGTCCATGCATATCTAATCTGAGTGATATTTTTGTGGCTGACTGTTGGTTTGTTACCAGACTCAGAATCTGAAGAGTGGGTGACTGATTGATAGCAACAACAATGCAACAATCATGCCATGCATGTCTCAGTTTTGTGGGGAGCCACGTTCCAACAAATTTTAATTGGATTTCACATTGACTAAGTTAAGTAACCGGGAACCGTTGGCTTTAACTACCTTTCAAAACTTGCCTCTCCCCTACCTAACTTTCTCTCCCATTAGTTTTTTATATATTATTATTATTATTCTAGAATTAGTGTGCTTTGGGCACCATCAACATAAATTCCCTAAATTGTGTCCAACTGTTAAATCTGGGATTTAAAGCTATTGAAATTATGTTGAGTTTCCCAAGCATAGATTTTAAATATTTTTTTTTATATTCATCTCTTCTTTTATGTCATAAAGACTTCTCTTGATTTAAATATATTTAGACAAATACATTAGTTTAAGATTTTACCAAGGCTTGTCACCATTTTCACACAATCTATTGTAAGTAATTTGGCTTTAGAATACGTCTTTTATTTTTACAATTTTCAATATTGATTAAAAATCTCGTATTATTTTCATGTTGTTTCTTTGGATTGTAGAGAAAATACTTTTCACACAATTATAAAAATATATATAATAAAAATAAGGTAATATTTTTTAATTAATATCAATAATAACAAATGAAAATAGTAAATGTATTGTAAAACTACGCAGACGCCTAAGCTAGCAATGCAACAAATGTTAGTATAATTTCTTTGTGTAAAATATTATCCCTGTAATTTTAAGGAATGCAATGAACCATCATAATTTTCAATGCTCATTTCGACATGAAGCTTCCTCAGCCTTCAATTCCTAAATATGTTACACCTCTTAATATTATTGGAAAAAAAGTATTAGAAATTTAAAAAGTGTTCTCAAAATATATATAGAAATTAGAAACTAAATTTTGTATCTTAAAAATTATCATATTTCATATAGATTTATGTACAAGAATATTAAAAATATTTAATTTTAAAATTAAGTTTGATTGTGAAAAATGGGGGAAAAGTATCATAAAGATATCTCAATTTTATTCCAAAAACTCGAGTGGTTGATGAATATGTACTCAATCAACACATTATAGATTGTTAAAGTCAATTCAACAATAACGCTATATCAATTAATCTGTTTTATTAATTATAATATTCATCATTAAAGTCAGCTAATAATATTAATTCGTTAATTATACATTAGTTTATTTGGTTCAGATTGACTGATGTAATATACTATCACATGGTTGGAGATACTCTTTCACTTTAACTAGTGGTACTGAGTTCGATTCCTGAGTGTGTAGAACATTGACTATCGAGAGAACTATATCCCCCTTGGATCTCAAATATTAAAATGCCTCTGATATTAATTATATATTGGATTCATTTTGGACAACTAATTATATTCCTAGGATTCAGCTTACTAAGGCGCCAAAAATATTCAAAAGAGGCGCTAAAAATGTAATAACTAAGGCCTGTACTTCCACAAAGGCCCAACCCAGCTTTTTATTTTTTACGGTAATCATTTGGGGCATATGTGCTTTTACTGTTGACTGTTGTCATGGCTTTTGGATGTAGTTTCATTTAAGTCCACATACTGTTTTGACCCAAAAAATGTGTCCATTACTGCAAACAATAACAATAATATAGAGAGGAATGAATCATTTCATATTAAATTTTTAACTTAATAGAGTCATCCAATAAAGTAATATCATATCAGTAAACATGGTTAACTTTCAACTTCACTATGTCAAAATTAAACTCTATCATATATAATGTGTCACCTTTAATTCTCTTTATGTCACATATTATGTCTAAACTTCACTTTTAAAATTCAATAAATTGGAAAGAGAAAGATCAATTTTAATAAAGCTGAAATGCTATATTTTAGTACTACATCAAAACTAAATTGATTCAAAAAATTTACTCCTGTCAAAATTAAGGGGCGGATCCATGTAATAATGTTGGGGGCTCATGTGACCACTATGAACAAAAATTTATTTTAAGAAGTTTCTATATATATATATATATTATTACTGAATTGACCCCACATTTAAATAAAAGTTATATAAAATTTTTTTATTATGCTTATATATTATTTTTGTTCTCCCATTACTTAACATTTTTGGATTCGTTAGTGTCCAACTTTTTTGTTTAAACTTGGGAGTATGTATCCGCTGAGCTTTGGTCCAGCATTAAGGAAATGATCCACCACAATGTGGCAGACTGTATATCATAGAGTTGTCCGTGTACCTACAATAATCAAAATACATGGCAAATTATAAGGTGATCTAAAATATTTTGGTTTATTATGAATTTTTTATTATTAGTCATTAGATGATTATTATTTTTATTAAATAATTTAATCCAATAATTAATAATAGAGATTTCTTAACATCATATTTTATCTGGGTATTTTTTATGTAATAAAAATAAAAAAATATTTTCTTTCTAAAATTTAATTTAATTTTTTTAATTAGCATCAAATCTTTTTAAAAAAATTTGTTAAATTAGTTTTTTAATTGTGCTAGCCAGAATATTAATCAAATATTTTTTGATCAAAATCCCTACCAAATCCTTTTTAAAATTTCAGTTGTCAAGTCTAAATCAATTTGTTTCAAATTATTAATGCTACCAATCACAATTAGGGAAAGGAAGCAGATCTGATCACGGTGGCACATCCTCACCCTTTGACTCTCCAAGCCCTCATACATACCCCTTTGGCAAACTCATTTGCAAAGCTGCAACATTCTCTTTCTCAAGCCACCATCCACCCTAGCTAGCTTCCATCCACTGCCAATCATCAACTCCTCAACACTATGACCTTCGCCTCCACCCAAGCTTCCCATTAAGCCATGGCGAACCTTCATATTTGACCAGCCACAAAAACTAACTCACGATCACTCATTCAGGCCTATGCTCTAATGCAAACACCCCCCATCTAACCGCCTTTCATTACTACTGCTTTCATCACAACCATCACCATTAAATAACCGTAACCACCTCGACCTTCGTCTTCCTTTTCACACACCATTGTCACCCTACGTCAACCTCATACCTAGCCTAACCGTGCATTCCTGTCACATTTAGCATTGTCATTCAGAAGCGTCATCGTGTAGCCCGCGTGCCTTGCTTGAACGCAAGACTCCTTTCTTTGGCTTGTTGCTCACCAAGCAAACCCTTTTGTTCCTCTTTGTTTATAGTAAATTTCGACACTTATATTGTTAACAACAAATAATTGACAATCTCCTTGCAGGAGGCCAAACTCTAAACAGGAGTATTGACAAACTTAGGAGTTTGTATGACAGCCTTTTTTTTCAAGATCTCGATTCAGGGAGCAAAAAACTACTCCTCTTGGATTCTCCACTAAAAGAACCGAGTGTAAAACTGTTTTGATTGTAATGAGGATGGAATGAGATGCAATGTAACGTGATTTGTGTTGTTGTGCGATAGTGTTATGATTGACAAATTAAAGAAGAAGAAGAAGAAGAAGAAGAAGAAGAAATTGCAGAATGTAAATTGATTGACAAACTGAAGATAAAGTATAGGAATTGTAAAGAAATTAAAGAACTAACCCTAAAAAGGAAATTGGGTTAAGAACAATTACACAATGAATTCAGAACTCTGTTTTGTCATTGGAGACGTGTTTAGAGTGAGTCTATGAGTAAAAATTTCAACCCTTTATAATCTTTATAGAACTAGTATTTATAGATAATCTAAGCCTCTAGGATTTTGACACTTGTCAATCTAGATGTTGTCCACGTGACTTTGACAGTTATTTTCTTTGTCACTTGCTCTTTGATCACTACTTTGTCATGTCTTTGTCAAGCTTCTCAATAATCTGGAAACCGTTAATAACCGTCAATTGACGAACACATGCGATGGAGTCACTCTGACAGTATCTTCAACGTCTTCAAAATTTTCAAAGCCTTCAAGTGACAAACCACCACTTCGACTTATCAACCCATGAGTATGATAGTTATTAGCTTTGATTGCTTTGATCTTAACATCTTCTGAGTCCCAAATGACAAACTTCAATTTTGACATATCAAACGTCGAAAGAGAAAATCATCAATCTTGAGTTGCCAAATTAGGTCCCCAAGTTGTCATAACTAGTCTAAGTTGGGTTTTGACATGTAGTTTGACAAACCAGAAACTTTGTCAATCTCACACAATTTTGTCAATCCTTAGTCCTACAGACCTTTAACTGATTTTTCAATTATCAAAGTCGAATGTTAATTTGACAATATGACACTTAGTAAAATTTAGTGTCAATACTTTTAAATTCAGTTTAGTATTAAAATAGGTAAAATGTTTAGGTGTGCGTATGTTTACGTTTTCCTTTTATTTTTTGTTTTGACTTATTTTCCTTTTTTCTTGTCTTTCGCGAGTTTTCTTCCCTTTATTTTTAGCTTAGTGTTATGTTAGTTTTCTTGTTTTCTTAATTAATATTACCATTGTACGTCGTCTTTGCTTGGTTTTCAATTGCAACGAGATTTCTTTTTATTTTATTTTGGGTCAAAATGGCGCTGGGTCAGGGACTTAATTTGAAAAATGTGATTGGTCCTTTTGTGCAGTGTAATTCTCCTCTTAGAATCCCTTTGTGTGAACGAAAGAAAAATAAATAATAAATATTTTTTTCATCCATGCAACAACTTATGAAGCTTATGCATGATTTATCTTCCTCAAGTTTCATAAGAATATAAAGGTTTATTGTATAGTTAATGGTATCCTAAATCTCATGCAAGAGTGGATTTTTTATTTCATTTTTTTTAAATTAAATCAATCCTACACACTCATTTTCTACAGGAATGACATGGCTTTGAATTCTCATTGAACTAGAAGATATTTTAATGTAGCTAACAACTATCAAGTCAAAATTTTTTTTTTTAATTTGTGTTCGTTTTGAATTTTCTTTGGTTTCTTTTTAATTCTCTTTCGTTTCTTTTTATTACTCTTATATATAATTATTGTGATTTTAAGGGAAAAATAAATACTATGAAGTTGTAAATTAATTTGCAAAATGAGCTCTAGTAGTCATATTTATACGGATATATTAGAGGTCTAATGTGATTAAATTTTCATCCTTCCCTAACTATAATTAGATTCTCAACTCAAATATTTTCAAAACACTAATTTTGATCAAATCAAAGATTTTTTTAATTTTACCATAATTAAAATTGGTGATCATTCCATTATTTTAAATTTATTTCTTTTTAGAAATAATTTTTTTGTTGCCAGTTTGTTATGATGCCCTCCAAGATAGTGACAAGTTTTATGATAAATTTAAAGATAAGTGGCACACCATAAAATCTACCCAAACTATATTATATATATAACTGTACATTCTGTCCCACGATTAATCTGCATGATGGACAGGCAATAAGAAGATTCATTCATTTCAATTCATTGCGCAAATTTCATTCGTATTTCGTAGGATGTGGGGGCACATCTTGCTGAGATGAATAATAATCGTGCGTCATTATTAAAAAATGGAAATAAAATAAAGTTGAAGACTTGGAGTGACCAAAAGCAACCCATAAGGTGTGGGTGATTCAACATACACATGGACGCATTGTTCTTTTCTTGTTCTAAACAATTCACAGCTCATGCTGAGATGTTAGAGAGAGAAAAAGATAATGAAAGAATCATATCAATGAAATCCCTAAGATTAACCATTAAATAAAAATGAAACAGTCCCTTCATTATTATTTGCCAACTGTGCTGTGCTCCTCTCACGCCACCCTTTTAAAGCATTCACCTGTGCCCACTGTACCTATTCCACACCCACACAAACTGTCTCAGTAATTTTAGAAGTTTATATAGTCACTTCACTTAAAACCAAAAATGTATAAAAGTAACGGATTAGTCAAAGCTTGAGAAGACTAGTACCAGCTGCTAACATGCATGTTCAAATGCGCAAAGAATACTATATATTCTCTCCTAGTATTATTATTATTATTATTATTATTAAAATTAAGGTATATGTCAATTGAAAATCTCAAGTGCAGATATATAGATTTGGTGACCCAAGTAGGATGTGGCATAAATGAGCTAAATCACATGGCAAGGTCACGTGGTGAAATGCTAAGGAAGACATTTGGATGTGGCGCACCTGTATTGGAAGTAATGGATGAGGGCACTGTGGCAAAGTGGGCCGGTAGGGTTGGGTGGAAGATGTGTGCAGCAGGTACACCCATTGTCTCGGATCGATGGAAGTGGTAGACAGGGTACATTGGCATCAATGCATTCGCATTCACAATAGCAGCGCTCTGGTACACAGGGGCCATGTACCCGTTCATGCAGGCCCCACCACTGCCGTAGCTCAGCTTCTGCACCCCACCCAATTGTACACACAAATTGAAATTAAATATTCGTATTTCGTACGCCAAAAAGTTTTGAAAAAATAAAACAATGCTTAATAGTTAAAGAAAATTATTTTGACAATCACATTGTTAATATATGATTCATATAATTGAGAGGAATTGAGAAAGATAATTAAAAAAAATAATGATGTATATATTGTGCCATAATTAAAAATTTTAAGTTAATATTTATCCTTTTGCTTTGTAAACATAATTTCAATGTAAGTTTATAAAGAATAGAATAATTATATATATAATAAAATAATAAAAATATAAGGATTTATGTATATTTTTGTATAAAATTGTTCAAATATTAATTCTTTTGCATGTGAAGAATAAGAAAAGGTAACTAATTTAAGCAATAACTAGTGCAGTTGCACCGGATAAAATCACCTTACCTGATTGTAATTATAATTATAGTTGTAATTTATGTCCGATGCGGTGTAGGTGGGCGTGTACCTGGATATGTAAAGTAGAAGGTAAAATATCTTTAATATTGTAATATCTTTGGTAAAAAAAATTAACCAATTCATTATATGAAGGAAAAAAAATTAAAGGATGTAATTTTCATAGAATGTTTCTTTTGATTATATTTTAATAAATAATTAAAAAGGGCAGGTCTAACATTTCTATCAGGATTTAATTATTTGAGTATTAATGTGCTAATACATAATAAAGCACCCAAAAAAAAACTAATAATACCAATGTTGGAATGGACTAAAGAATGAATACCCGTGGAAAGGAAGCGGGCGATGGTGAAATGGGGGAGGAGCGGGAGCAGGTGTCGCCGGATAATACCACTGCACCTGATGACTGCCGGTTCTCAGTGCTCCACCGTTTGATCCTGCGTGCGTGTATGGCATCATATATACAGTGTTAGTGGTAGCGTTATACTTATCTATCATCTTGTTGATAATCAGTCACAAAAAACGCAGGCCACTGATTTGATTTCATTGACAAAAATACAATTTTTTTTGGTGCATTTACGAAATACTCCCATTTAAATAAGCTTATATATGTGCAGGTGTAGTGTAGGGAACGCACGCACCTTTTGGCTGTGGGGGAGCAGGAGCAGGAGTAGCAGAAGTGGTGGAATTAGAAGACCTTGGACGGCGGGCACCCAGGGATGCCAGATTGCAGTTTGCTCGTCGCCCATTGATTATCACACTTGGCTCCTCACATGCCTTCTTCGCTGCCTCTGCCTCCTTGAACGTTACCTTAATTAATTTACCATAATTCAATTTAATTATTAATTGATACACGTGTTATGTTAATTATGTAGATACATAAATATAAAAACTTAATTCAAACACCTAAAAAATAAATGTTTATTGAAGGATCACTTAATTATTATATGTATATGATAGATGAAGGATATAAATCTATTATTATATTCTATAATTATTATTGTGTTTTTAGATGTTTGAGTAGTATTTATACTTACAAAGCCGTAGCCTTTGGATCTGCCGGTGATCTTATCAGAAATGATGACGGCTTCAAGGATCTCACCGAACTTCTCAAAGTGCTCTCTCAGTGTCTCTATCGGAGTCTCCCACGCAAGCCCTCCTACAAACACTTTGGTCAGTGTCGTGTCCCCAACTGTCCAACGTTGCTGTTGTTGCTCACCATCGTCATCATATGATCAATCTCTCCTCTCCGATGATATAGAGTATCGATCTTGTTTGATTTTCTGAGTCTATATGGATCCCTACTAACTTAAGTAGCCAGCCAGCTAGCTAGATGGGATACTATTATTGATGAGTCGCTCGTTGTGTTTCTGAACTTGGGTGCGCGTTATGTGCTTATGTTTTCATGTTTGATTTTAGAGACAAGCTAGGACAAGAGTTTTATATATACAAGCAAATGGGTGCTGGAAATTATTATAATAATAATAGCAACGGGAGAAGCAAAACGCAAAAACCACTCGAGACAGAAGGGCAGACAGATAGACTATGATTAAGCATTAGACAGTCATCAACGTGATCACGCACGCACGCCCACACACACACATGAAAAACACACACACATGAAAAACACACACACATGACACCTCTCTCTCTCTCTCTCTCTCTCTCTCTCTCTCTCTCTCTCTCATCCTTAGCTGCTATATATCGCCCATGGATCATTGCTTCTACGACAGATTTTATATTAGTAAAGTTTAGTATCGCAATCATCGGGTAGGGGAGCTAGCTAGCTGTAAATTGCCCTTGCTTTGATTTGGCCCTTCCCAAAAGATTCCAAAAATCCGATGTTTCAGTGTCGGTGTCAAGGCCCATCCATGCAGTAATCTTTTAACACCCCAGTAACCAGTCCAACCCAACAACTTTCACATGACATTCGCTTCAGGTTACGTTAGGAGAGAAATTTATTTATTAGATACAAATCAGGCAAGTCCTGTAATGTAAACCAGGCTAGATCAATTGGTGTGTGTGTGTGTGTGCTACTGTTATATTTCATAATTCATAAATAATGAGAGCCATCCACCATTAAGGCTCTCCGATTTTAATTACTCTAATCCGTTTTTAAGTAATAAATAAATATATTACCGCAACAATGATTAAGGCCCATTTAAGCACCCAAGCCAAGCATTCCAGTGACTCATTCTTTTCAAGCTGCATTATAGACACAAGATTACCTGGTCAAATTAAAGTGGTTAGCATGTTGCTGCATGGTATGGCATGTATGCCCCGCCCCCAAATATCACTACAAAAAAATTTCATTTAGCTACATTCGAAATTAACATTTAACCACGTTTTCCGAATGTGGCTAAATGATCTTCCAACGCTCTCCTGTGGCGTGGCAGTTACATGCGTGGGGAAATGTGTCATCTAGCCATGCTCTCAATGTCCATTTAGCCACATTTCTTGAATGTGGTTAATCAAAATTTAACCACATTTTGAAAATCTGGGTAATGTCACCTTTTTTTCATTTCTAATAAACCAGCTCGTAATTAGTTTATAAACCCAAAAATAAGGCATGAAATACAAAATCAAAACAGTTTAAAGCAAATTCGACCAATTCTAAGTTAGTTGAATCAAATTCTAAACTAATTCCAATCCTACTATATCAAAACTAACAACATATGAAGTTAAATATGCATATGAAAGAACTTGCAAGTGTTAAGCATGAAAGAATTTGAAAATTTACTTCCTTCAAGCCTATATACAATGATACCCAAATATATGTATTACTGAAGCAACAATACGAGTATAATACAAGGCATAAAAGATTAGTGTGATGAAGCAGTTTATAATTGAATCATGAGAATACCAAAAGAATTACACAATATGTATACAGTATATATATAAGAGCAAGTTAACCACACTTGGCTAACCACTCTATGTAACTGACTAACTAACATCATGGGCCATGGAAACCTTTCCCAGGTTAACACACCAAAATTTCTAGGAAAGAAGTTCCTTTTTTTGAACATTTCCCAAATAAAATTATAACTTATATATCCAATAATTTCCATAACACTTGGCATCAAGCATTAAGAATGCCCCTTCCAGGACATAACAATATGTCAGGGTAATCCAGTTTATAATACCAAATTGACTTGCAAACTCTATTAAACATAATTTCATGTATAGTTCAATATAAAACCAAGTTAAGTTTACAAATCATTTCCATAACCAAATCCATATAGCTAAGTCTTAATTTAGATTGAATCCTGCCTTGACATATGGAGCATTTGACAACTATAGGCTGAATAAGATAAAGTTCCCTCTAAAAAGGGCCTTTACAAAAAGGCTCACCAACTAAATTTTTCTAAGGTTGTGTCCAAACTAAGAAACAACACCGCTCTTGTATCTGAAAAAAATGGAATATAATAGGTGAGTTTTGCAACTCAATGAGAGTAATATCCAATATCTGAATGCAATAATAAATCAATATAAACATAATAATGTATATGTGCTCATAAAAGTATTTTTTTTTAGCCATAAATGAGATTTCTTGACATCATTTTTTTTAAAATCACATAAATCTAAACATAAACGGGAGTTATCCTAAGGAAACAATACAAGTCCAATTGCAAAGGTCATGTGCGGGTTAGCACCACATGCCTGGAGATAGCCCGTAGCCATATACAAGTCCAGACATGACTAAAAGTCATGTGCGGGTTACACCACAGCCAACTGGGTTGGGTAGCCATATATAAGTCCAATCTAGGAGCTATGTGCGGTTACACCTCACCTCGCTGGAGTTCCTCACGTGCACCGAGGCTAACGCCACGTTAACTCAGGTTCTAACTATGAAATTTCCCCAACATAATTCAAAATCATGCACACTCCACTTCTAGAATTTTTTTACAATATAAATAAACTCAAACTTAATAATTAACATAAGATGTTCTAATATTCAATATTCACTATAATTTGACTAATAATATTTAAATAAGCATATTGACCAAATTATGGCCTACAATGACAATTTCCATTTCAAACATAAAGCGTCATTTCGATAAATAAATTATTTTCTCCTATATCTACATACTTTCAACTCTCCAAATAATTTTATATTTATAATCAAAATTTATTACGCATAAAGTAAGCTCCAAATACACTATCTACTCACAACTAGTGGTTCAAAGAACCGAAGATCAACTCCACAATTGCCACCAATTCAAGTGTTGATGCCCGATTGCTCTATCGCTTAGGAACAAGACAATATTAATGTTTGTGAGCTAACATTATCACTAATTTACATAAATTATCCCCAATTCAATAAAAGCCCCAAATTATAGGGTTCAAGAAATACTAAAATTGATTCTAAACTTAGAAGCTCTAACAATTTAAATAGAGTAGTTTAGAAGCTAATTTACCACTTGGAGAGTAGAATTGATGAAGAAAATTACTTTAATCTCGCCTAAAAGCTTCAAGCTCTCTAATGGAGTTTGAGAGAAAATGGAGGTATGAGAGGGAGGGAGAGAGAGAGTGCGGTTATGAGGATGAGGAGGAAGAAGAAATGATGATGATGAAGTTTTGTGATGGAGGAAGCAAAAATGGATGAAGAAAGATGGAAGAAAGTGAGAAGGAAGGGAAGAAATGTGAAGGGAAGAGGTCTGTAGTTACGGGAGAAAGGAGGAGGAAGGGAAGATAAAGGAAAAGAGAAAAGTCTATGGTGGTCTATACCACTTAAGGTGCACGTGGTCCTCACTTTGATTTTTTTTTTTTTTTTTTACGGTCATTACATTCTTCCCCTTAAGAAATTCGGTCCCGAATTTCCAACAACTCGAGATTAGCACATACCTCAAGAATCAAATAGATACGGATATGGCTTGCATAGCCTCTTCCGCCTCCCAAGTTGCTTCTTGATTAGAATGGTTTTTCCAAATCACCTTCACTGACACCACCTCTTTTGATCGAAGCTTCTTCACTCCGGTCAACAATGGCCATCTCTCCTCATAGGATAATTTCTCATCAAGTTGGATCACTTGAGGAAGATTACATGAGATGGATTAGGAATATATTTTCGAAGCATAGAGACATGAAACACTGGATGAACCATGGATAGTTCAGGAGGTAATGCTAGATGATATGCCACTGCACCAACCCTATCCAGAACTTCAAAAGGACCAATGTAACGAGGGTTGAGCTTTCCTCGCTTTCCAAACCTTATAACTCCTTTCATAGGGGAAACCGAAGAACATGTTCTCCAGAGAACTCTAAATTACGTCTTCTATGATCTCATAGGATTTCTGCCTACTCTAGCAGTCAAGAGTCGTTCTCAATCAAACGAACCTTATCAAGAGACTCTTGTACAAGGTCAACCTAATCTTAGTTTCGCCAACTTCAAACCAACCTATAGGAGATCTACAACGTCTCCCATACAAAGCTTCAAAAGGTGCCATCTGAATGGTTTGGTAGCTATTGTTATATGAAAACTCCATAAGAGATAAGTAACTACTCCAATTTCCTCCAAAGTCCAAAACACACGACCTAAGCATATCTTCCAAAATTTGAATGGTTTTTTCAATTGCCATCCGTTGAGGATGGAAAGTGTTAGATCAAGTCTAGTCCAAGGGCTTCTTGAAAAGCTCTCCAAAATCGAGCCGTAAGCTGAGCTCCTCGATTCAGATATGATGGAAATTGGAATCCATGAAGTCTAACAATCTCATCAATATACAATTGAGCATATTGATAAGCTCGATAGGTGGTCTTTACAGGGAGAAAATGAGCCGACTTAGTCATACGATCTACTATGACCCATACAGAGTCAAACCCTTTCATAGTGCGGGGTAGCCCTCACAAAGTCCATAGTGATCCGTTCCCACTTCCATTAGGGATTTCTATCTGTTGAAGCAATCCTGGTTTTGGTGTTCCGCCTTAACTTGCTGACACACCAAACAACGAGATACAAAGTCACCAACATCCCTTTTCATGCCTTCCCACCAATACAATTGCCTTAAATCTTGATACATCTTAGTTGAGCCAGGATGTATAGAGTCCGAGAATTGTGAGACTCTTCCATGATGGTCTTTCTAAGATTTCCAACATTATGCATAAGCGTTACCAAATCGAAGCACTCCCTCTTGGTCTATTATAAATTCAAAGTTATCCCACTTTTAACATCATCCCGCAACTTAAACAATCTAGGATCTTCAACTTGAAGCGCCTTAATTTGCTCAACGAGGGATGACTGGGCTCTTACATGTGCCAAGAGTATCCCAACTCTCCCAAGTTGAACTGAACACCACTAGCCTCAAGCTTATGAACTTCCTCCACTAACCTCTTCAGGAGCAATATGAGCCAAACTACCCATAGACTTCCTACTCAAAGCATCTACAACATTAGCCTTTCCTGGATGGTAGATAGTGCAATCATAATCCTTTAGCAACTCCATCCACCTTCGTTGTCTCAGATTCAAGTCTCGCGTTGGAATATGTACTTCAAACTTTTATGGTCAATGTAAATCTCACATGTCTCACCATAAAGATAATGCCTCCAAATTTTCAAAGCAAAAATTACCTCCTCCATCTCTAGATCATGAGTAGGATAGTTTTGTTCATGCTTCTTCAACTGCTGAAGCATAAGCAATAACTCGACCATGTTGCATCAAAACACAACCAAGTCCTATCGAGAAGCATCAGTATATTGAAAACCTCAGATCCAAAGGTAAAACAGCACAGGTGCTGAGGTTAAGCAATCTTTGAGCATTTGAAAGCTTTCCTCACATGCATTGACCATTGAAATTTCACATTCTTTTGAGTCAGCTTAGTCAATGGCGGGAAATTCTTGAGAAATCCTTTACAAACCGACGGTAATAGCCTAATCTAAAGAATCTCAGGACTGGAGTAGGTCGTGGCCATTGCTGAATAGCTTCAATCTTTTTGATCCACCATAATCCCATCCTTGGATACAATGTGACCAAGAAAAGCCACCTGATCAAGCAGAATTCACATTTGGAGAACTTGGCATAAAGCTTATGATCCCTCAAAGTTTGCAATACAACCCTTAAATGGTATTCATGCTCTTCCATACTCTTGGAATATACCAAGATATCATCAATAAAGACGATCACAAAATGATCTAGAAATGGTTTAAATACACGATTCATCAAATCCATAAAAGCAGCTGGGCATTTGTTAAGCCAAAAGACATCACCAAGAATTCATAATGCCCATAACGGTACGGAAGGCGGTCTTAGGAATATCTTCGTCTTTGATTTTCAATTGATGATACCCAGAACGGAGATCAATTTTAGAGAAATAGGAAGCTCCTTGAAGCTGAATAAGTCATCAATTCTTGGTAGCGGGTACTTATTACTCACAGTGAGTTTATTAAGTTGTCGGTAGTCCACACATAGTCGCATTGAACCATCTTTCTTCCTCACAAAGAGCATGGGCTCCCCATGGAGATGTGCTCGGACGAATGAAACCTTTCTCTAGCATATCTTGCAACTGAGCTTTTAACTCCCGTAATTCGGTAGGAGCCAAGCGGTAAGGAGGAATGGATACGGGTTGAGATCTGGGGCCAAGTCTATGCTAAACTCTACCTCTCTATCAGGAGGCAATCCTGGTAGATCATCCTGGAAACACATCTGAACTCTCTAACCACGGGAACTTGGTCAATGTCAGGCACTTTGGCCTCAACATCTTCTGACTCCTGCAGAAAGGATTGATTACCTTTATTCATCAAGTGCAAAGCACTCATGGATGAGATTAGACTAGCTGGGAAGATAAGCATCCCCTTTAAATACGAAAGACGGACCATCTGGAATGTTAAATCTCACTTCTTTAGAATAGCAATCGACATTGGCATGACAAGGAGCTAACCAATCCATGCCTAGGATAACATCAAAATCAACCATCTCAATAAGTACCAAATCAGCTAAAGTGTCCACACCCTTCACGTTGACAACACAAGATTGGAATACTAACCGAACCAGATTTTCCTATTGGAGTACTAACCAAAAATGGGTTTTCCAACAACCCGGGTTTCTTGCCAAAGCGAGATGCAAAATATGAAGATACATATGAATGTGTAGAACCTGGATCAACCAATACATATGCATCAAAAGAGCAAACTTTAAGTGTACCTGTAACCACTTCATTGGATGCCTGAGCATCCTGCGTGTCATAGCAAACACTTGTGGTTGACCTCTGCCCCTCCCTGACCCTGCCACTTGTGCCTCTACCACCTATAGCTCTACCACTAGAACCAAAGGAATTCCTAGGGAAAGGCTGAATGAGATGATGTTGGTAAGCTTGATAGTTTGAATGGACCTGGGACCTTATTGGTAAGCGTGGACAGTCCCCAAAGTGACCTGTTTGTCCACAACCATAACATGCCCCTCTTTCTCATGACAAATTCCAAAGTAATGCTTCCCACATGTTCTGCATAATGGCCTTATTAGGCCTGATTGCCAGAACCTTGTATGCTCCCTGAGATTGGCTAACAGAATAAGATCTAGAACCAGGATACACCCATCGAGTAGGCCCATAGGAGGTGGCCCTACCCGATTGCTCTTGATGTTGCCTTGGGCGGTATAACCTCCTCCTGAGCTAGAACCTCCAGAGAAACTCCTTTCATCTTAGGTTTCTTGGCTATCTCCAGCGAGGCTTTCCTTTCCTCCAATCAGATTCAATTCTATAAGCACATCCACAATTTCAGCATAGGACATTCTATCGACATTTGATGAAAGAGCTGTGAATAAAGGTTGTATCAATCCTGGACAAATAAACTCTCTTGGTCTCAGTGGACACTAAATCTGGGGCATATCTAGAGAGACGGGAAAAGTGAGCTTCATAATTCCGACATACCGATATTTGCTTCAGCTTTTCAAACTCTGAGCTAAGTCCTCCCTTTTGCTTTCAGGAAGAAATCTCATCATGAACACATCCTTGAATTCATTCCAACCCATAGGTGGCAATCTAGCTGTCTCCCTACCTTCCCGCAATGTTTCATACCACGTCAGCTATACCATTTAAATTGTAAGATGCTAACTCCACTCTTATCGTCTGGGCATCTAAGGGCTCGAAGGGCTTTGTTAGTGCGGTCTAGGAACATTTGAGGATCTTCATCAACAAATTTCCTGAAAATGTAGGTGGATTCAACTTGAGGAATGATTCAATAGACACATCTTCCACCTTGGGTTTGACGGTTCCTTATAGGAGGTTTCCTCATCATGTGTTTGGGCTTCATCCCTTGCCTGTTGGGTTAATGTTGCCACCAAATTATCAATGGCTTGCTGCATGCCTAACATCCGAGCATCAAGATCAACTGGTTGCCCTTGTAGTCCTGCATCACCTTGTTAAGGTTAAGGTTAAGGTTCAGGTTAAGGTTCTGTTCTGGTTCTAGTCTGCCTTCTACGACCTCCACCCCAACCAGGACCTTAAGGCCACCACCCTGCCTTGACCTCTACGGCCTCCACCCTGATTTTGACCTCTACGGCCTCCCCCATTTTGACCTCTACGGCCTCCACCCGATTTGTCCCTTCTTCTAAGTGGAGGAACGGGAGCCTGGTCAAATTCTCATCAGAGGCGTTATAATCTCCTAAGCTTATATGCTGAAGCTTTTTAGGAGGCATCGTACCTAATAGATTGAACATAAAATCGAAAACGGTAAAAATCCTTGAAATAAGAATAACATAAGATCAAACGACTTAAAATAGACTTAAGAAGACATTCCTATTAGGCCTTTGATAGGGTCGCGTTTTGTGAAAATGGGCAACCATTTACACAATCGTGACTCTACTAAAGGACATTTGCTCCATATCACAGGAAACCTAAAGCAATACCAACTTTGTCACGACCCAACTTAAGCCATGACGGGCGCATGGGAACACCTTTCCAGCAAACCTTAACACACCAAAATTTCTAGGAAACCAAGAAGTTTCCTCTGTTTGGACATTTCCAAATAAAATTATAACCTGCAATTTACCATAATTTCATAACACTTGGGCATCAAGCATTCACAGATGCGCCCTTCCAGGACATAACAATATGTGCATAATCCAGTTATAATACCAAATTGACTTGCAAACTCTATTAAACATAATTTCATGTATAGTTCAATATAAAACCAAGTTAAGTTTACAAATCATTTCCATAACCAAATCCATATAGCTAAGTCTTAATTTAGAGAAAATCCTGTGACATATGGAGCATTTGACAACTATAGGCTGAATAAGATAAGAGTTCCCTCTAAAAAGGGCCTTTACAAAAAGGCTCACCAACTTAGAATTTTCTAAGGTTGTGTCGAAGGAACACAGAACCAACACGCTCTTGTATTGAAAAAAATGGAATATAATAGGGTGAGTTTTGCAACTCTGAGAAGATAGGATATTCAGTTTACTAGATGCAATAATAAATCAATATAAACATAATAATGTATATGTGCTCATAAAAGTATTTTTTTTCTAGCCATAAATTGAGATTTCTTGATAACATAGCTTTTTAAAATCACATAAATCTAAACATAAACGGGAGTTATCCTAAGTAGAACAATAACAAGTCCAGACATGACCCAAGGTCATGTGCGGGTTAGCACCACACCTGAACTGAATAGCCTTAGCCATATACAAGTCCAGACATGACTAAAAGTCATGTGCGGGTTAGCACCACACCTGACTGTTGGCCGTAGCCATATATAAGTCCACATACTAGCTATGCGGGTTCACCTCACCTCACTGGAGTCCTCACGTGAAGGCTAACGCCACTCGTTAACTAGGTTCTAACTATGAAATTTCCCCAACATAATTCAAAATCATGCACACTCCACTTCTAGAATTTTTTTACAATATAAATAAACTCAAACTTAATAATTAACTTAAGATGTTCTAATATTCAATATTCACTATAATTTGACTAATAATATTTAAATAAGCATATTGACCAAATTATGGCCTACAATGACAATTTCCATTTCAAACATAAAGCGTCATTTTCGATAAATAAATTATTTTCTCCTATATCTACATACTTTCAGCTCTCCAAATAATTTTATATTTATAATCAAAATTTATTACGCATAAAGTAAGCTATACACTATCTACTCACAACTAGTGGTTCAAAGAACCGAAGATCAACTCCACAATTGCCACCAATTCAAGTGTTGATGCCCGATTGCTCTATGCTCTAGGAACAAGACAATATTAATGTTTGTGAGCTAACATTATCACTAATTTACATAAATTATCCCCAATTCAATAAAAACCCCAAATTATAGGGTTCAAGAAATACTAAAATTGATTCTAAATTTAGAAGCTCTAACAATTTAAATAGAGTAGTTTAGAAGCTAATTTACCACTTGGAGAGTAGAATTGACGAAGAAAATCACTTTAATCTCGCCTAAAAGCTTCAAGCTCTCTCTAATGGAGTTTGAGAGAAAATGGAGGTATGAGAAGGGAGAGAGAGAGTGCGGTTATGAGGATGAGGAGGAAGAAGAAATGATGATGATGAAGTTTTGTGATGGAGGAAGCAAAAAGGGATGAAGAAAGATGGAAGAAAGTGAGAAGGAAGGGAAGAAATGTGAAGGGGAAGAGAGGTTCTGTGTTACGGGAGAAAGGGAGGAGGAAGGGAAGATAAAGGAAAAGAGAAAAGTCTATGGTGGTCTATACCACTTAAGGTGCACGGTGGTCCTTACTTTGATTTTTTTTTTTTTTTTTTTTTTTGGTCATTACACTCTAGTAACTGAGAGTAACTAACTATCACTAAATTAATAGGCCAATACCTGTTAATTAAAATCAGAATAGAGTTTTGATTAATAATTCTTCAAAGAAAATAGAATGGAAGTCACAGATGCTTTACCTCAAGCTTTACTTCCACTTGGAAGCATAGTATGGAGACAAGAAGTAAAGCAGGAATAAATACAAGTGAAGGGTGAGAAACGAACAAACCTTTTAAAATTAGCACGTTCACCAGTCTTCCTAACTTGTTGCAACAAATGAAACCAAAGAGTGAAGATTTCTGCCGTGACACCTAACTTTTGCTGTATGCTAAGGGTCAGTGCTACATTGTAATAAAGAGCATCTGCAATCTGGAAAAATCATCTCCACTTAGAAGGAATATATGATATCTTTCCTGTCTGGCAAATAATTTTATAGTAGCTCGGGAAACTTTTAATAGATTAACTAAACTGTAGTCAATCAGCAAAGGCATCAAACCCGATAACAGTTCCATACATTTGCTTTCTTCCTTTTTAAAGAACCAAACCTAGAAATCATAGCATTCAAGGAAGAGCAATCCATATTAACAAGAAAAACCAGGTGTTTGACTAGAAAACTACCACAGAAAATTACACCTACACAATATTTATAGGCCAACTAGGTTGGAGGTTCAATACATATCAGGCAAGTCCAAACTAAAACTATTCTGCAAAGCTCTCAGTTCACAAAGCCCAAGGTGTTAAGCAAACACTGAAAATGGAACTAGAGAAATCAAGTTACTGTAATAAAGCAATAAAGCCAGTTTTCTGACAAATTCATTCCTTTATGTAATTGTAGATTACAACAACCCTTACCACTTGTACAAGAAGACATTTCAGATACGATTTTTTCAGTTTGGTGCAAGCGTTCAACTGTGATTCTGAGATATGGCTCAACCCAGTGATCCACTTGTCCTCTGCAATTCTGAAAGACGACTTCTATAAGCTTTGGAGCTGGCACAATATCATTGTCCTCCATATTTTTGTCTGACATGATCTGGAACATGAAACATAAATCCAAGACATCAATAATAGCAGTGAAAATAATAACAGGTGGTGACTCAAGGCATAAGGGTAAAGTAACTCCCGGAGGAAATCATATTCCAGAGACTCTGTTGATAGTCAGGTTCTTTACGAGTAAGGAAATGAGCAGTTCCCCTTGAAATATAGTTGTCCAAAGGAACCAAAATATCTGCACATGTTAAAAAGTAAAAAATAAGAAGTATTAAAATGAAAAGTTAAAAATGGCTTACAATTGGGGGCATGCCTTCTATCCTTCTATAGCACAGATTTGAATTGCATGAAACTACCAGTTTCACAAATCACTTCAGCACATAATTACTAGGAAAAATATGAAATCTCTTTGACTGGAATCTACAATTCCTGAAAATCACAACTAGATTGGAACTAGGAGACTACAAAATATTATGAAAATTAACAAGGCAAAGCAGCCTAAAATAAACAAATTAGCAAATTCCTATTTCGAAATTGATAACAGAACAACACATAATACATCATAAACTGCTCAAAACCACTAATCAATTTCATTTTCTCAGCCTAAAACCCAATCGATCTAATAGTAACAAGCAAATCCAAAACCTAAACACATATATATACGCTAACATTTCTGGTAAAGTGATTTGATTCCTGAATCTTCATGTATTCGAGGAATCGATAATTGCTTAAATCAATAATAATTAATAAATCTCGTGAAGCTTCATCCTATTCTCTTCGTTTTCTATGTAACTGATACCTAAATCATCCGAAATCCAAAATCAATATATGAGAAGATTAAAGAATTGGTAAAATGAAAATAGAAAGATAGATCTAAAGAACAAGTCAATGAATCTCGTACTATGAGAGTGAGAATGAAGAGAGATCGAGAATGAGTAGCGGTTCCGAAAAGCAAATGAAGAAGAGGCACTGCGGAGAGATCGAGGTTGAGCTTGCGGAGCTGAAGCTTTGAGTTGCTTGAATCATATCTACAAAATCACAAACAATGAACGAAAAATCAGCTTAAGTGAAACCAGATCCACAAATTGAAATCGAATATGAAAATGGTGAATGTGAAAATCTGAGAAAATGAAAGAAAAATTAGCGAGATGAAGCTTTAATGGAGGAAACAATTTGAAGAGATGAACCGGCCCGGAAAATCGGTACTCCAGAAGCTCCGTTTCGATGACGCGATCGTCCTCCACCCCGGCGTCGAACGCCTCGAAGCCGACGGAGACGATGGCACTGCCGTCCTGCGTCTCCAACAGTGGAACGCCTCACTGATTCACATGATTTACCCCTTGCGGAATGAGATGTGTGTTCTGTACCTCTGTGTGATTGTGCTAAAGAGAAAGAGAGAGTGTTTGGTTTACCAGTAAAATAGAAAGTGAGAAATGAAATGTCTTGCAAGGTTAATACCCACTTAGCCCCGCTCCTTGAGGCGTGGGTAAAAAAGCGTGGATATATCCATAGGAGTATCTCTTGATGAGCTGGCTTAATTTGTAACATTGTTCACATGGAAGCCCAAAAATGATCACACAAATTTTCCAGGAAAGAATACCAGCCCTGCAGCTGCTCCCCAGAGAGCTTGGTCCATGCATGCATGATGATGATCTAGTCCAAAAAGAACACCATCAAACAAACAACAAAGCGTAATTATGCACATAGGTCGTGTCGTCCCCTGATTTATATTTGCAAGTCATGTTAGATATTAAGAAAAATGATATCCTCCTAATTCATCTTCGTGCAAATTCTCTCAAATACTAAATGGAATAAATTTTATTGATTAATTTGTAAGATTTTAAGACATAACTTGCATTTTTTTTTTACTTCATTTATTATTAGGAAAACTTTTAGGAAGGTTTGTAGGAGATATTTATCACTCTGGATAGTAATTTGAGAAATTTTTATATACTCTTAGCATATTATGTGGATATACTTCGTATCAATAGCAAAGTGACATTTCTGAAGCCCATCATTAACTGTCAATTTTTTGATGTGCCACTTTGTTATTTGATATAAAACATATTCACGTGATGCTCTAAATACATATGAAAACTTACATCATTTTGGATTTTGAAAAATTAATTTTTATTGGACTTTTATCTCAACATTAGCTTGAAGAAAAAATTTTCAAAGATTAAAGTGATGCTATGGAAGATATCATTTTTTTTGTGAGTAAAAGTTTAGGTAAAGGTAAATGCTTTTTCCATCAAGGGATAGGAAGATATCATTTGTGTTAATGTAAAATGGAAAAATGATTTTTTTAAAAACTATATTGCAGTTTCTTTTAAAAATGAAATTGATTTCTTGCAATTGTTTTGGAAGACCAATTTTGGGCTGTGGTCTTATATTTTTTTGAGTGAATACCTTATTTGATCCTTAAAATTTTTACGTGAGACTATTTCATCCTTCAAGAAAAGAAATTAATCTCAGCCTTCAAGATTGAAAATGATCAACACATTAGTCCCCTGTTAGTTTTTCATTAGTGGACTTATAAATATGGCACAATACAATGATACGTGCCATTAAAATGTTAGAGCCAACCTAAATGAAGCTATGTTGGAACATATTACACTCATTTTGGTGTCTAAAATTGCATAAAATGAATCACTTTATGACTTATAATAGAGATTTAAATGACTCATTTTATAAATTTCAACTACTAAAATGAGTCATTTTAAACTTTATTCCACTTCAAATGTCATATATATCACTTATTAACATCATGGTAGCAAGTTAATGTGCAATTCTATTAGTGTTTAAAGAATTAATATATACACATAGACTAATGTGTCATATTATTAAAATCTTGAGAGAGCGGGTTTAATTTCAATTTTTGAGGGACTAAATAGTTTTTCAAAATTTTCTTGAGGAATTATATGAGTTATTTACTCTTTTTCATCAATGGTGCTACAAGCCTGCAACACCTATGATTCACGGTATTGTCACTAGGCAAATACTAATCTATAGTTGTTGGTCAATGCCTTCTCCTAGTCACCTAAGTGGAAGCCTATGGACGCGACACGTGTTTAAATCCATTTACATTTAACCACATTTTAGAAACATGGTTCAATGAAATTAATTGTGTGGCAAAACACCAAAAACTCTCTCTCCCCTTCAGTTTCAGTTCTCCACTTCCACCCTCATCCCCACCTCTGTCATACCCACCGATGACGACCCCTACTAGCGCCATCTCCTCCATCCTCAGCCACCACCATCACTAGCCCTTCTTATGATAGATGGGTTTTGAATTTTTTTTTCTTTTTTTCATTTGGTGTGTTTAGGTATCACACTTGTTCATTAATGCTAAGATTCGATTGTGGAAACCCATGGTGGAAGAGATGTACCAACAAGAACTTGAAGAAGCAAGCACACAAGAGAGAGAAAAGGAACTGCAAAGCAATAACAGCAATAACAATGGAAACCAAGCAACACAAACTCCAACAACAACAACAAGCAAAAGATTCAATATCAACGACCGATTGCCAAGATCTAAGCTTGCAAAGATTTGGGCTTTTTTTTTTCTTCTTCTCCTTTTATTATGCAATGGTATTTACTAATACAAAAACACTCATCGTTGTAATTGGCTGTTTTTTTCTTTCAATTTTCTCGTTAATGTTTATATTTCATTCAAGTATATGGAAATAAAAGCAGTTTTTGTTTTTTGCAATGAGAAATTCATAGATCTGGTCATTGTTGTTGTTTAAATATTACAGGGCGTTTGAAAACCTTTAATGAGAATAAATTGAATTGAATTCCATTAGGAATTGAATTCTGTCAAGAATTGAATTGAATTATTGTGTTTGGAATGAATCAGTAAATTAAAGAATTGAATTCAATTTCTTGATTTGGAATGGGTCTAAAAAATGAATGAGTCTAATTATTTTTACTATTTTATCCTTCATCAATAGGTTAGGAACAAAACATTATATTCAAGTAAGGTTATTTTGGTATTTTCATTTGTTGGAATTCAATTCTCACACCAAATCACACCCCTTTGGGTTCTAATTTCAATTCCTTAGTTTTGGTGGATTTCAATTCCCATGAGAATTCAATTCCTTCACTTAAATTGCTTCCAAAGCATAGAATTCAATTCAATTCAATTTCTTGATGGAATTGAATTCATGGAATTGAATTCCAGGGGTTTCCAAATGTCCTGTTATTGATTAATTCAAGTGTAAATTTGGGTTTGGAACTCGTTCCAAGGTAGTATAGTTTTTTAATCTAGTGGCTGAATGTTAGTAAGTGAAAAGAAGGGCTGGGGATGGTGGTGGCGGAGGATAGAGAAGATGGTGCAGTGGTGGGGGTCGTTGTCATCGTCGAAGGGGTGTGGCGGAGGTGGGGAGTGAGGGTGGAAGTGAAGAACTAAAACTAAGAGGGGGGTAGAGAGTTTTTGGTCTTTTGTCACATAACTAATTTCATTTAACCTCATTTCTAAAATGTGGTTAAATACAATTGGATTTTAAACACGTCTCGCCTATAGGCTTCCATCTTGGCGACTGCAGCAGAAGGCAATTGATCCGCAAGTGTATGTGAGAATCCGCCTTGTCACTATTAGGCAGGCCAATGCCCGATTCCGATGTCTTAATTGGGACTCGATGTGAAAGGATCAAGGTGGCTAATCTAGTATAACCAACACTTCTCTGCCTCTCTGACCTGAAAAAAAAGAACACTCTGCCTCTAAACTGAATGTTTAGTAACCCGAAATTGAATCTTTTCATGTTTGATTTTTCACGTGATTAAGTAAACAGAGATACACACAAATATCATAATTAAATCCTCTGTTTACAGCATTTTGTTTCTGTCTCATGTGAGAGCCTGAGAGGATCCATTACACTGCACTCCTATGATGAGCTTTGATCGGCAAGGATGTTCCAGTGGCTTGTGTATCTAATAATCTAATTTGTGTATAAGTTTTTCCTTATCGTAAGAATTGATTATAAAATTTTGGGTTTGAGTGTTGATTAGGCAAAATGGCCCAATAGAGTGATAATTACATGATTGCACAGGCAAAAAAAAAAATAGTATTACGGGTGAGGCTCGTTTATGATTGTAGTCCACTCTCACTTTTACTTTTGGGTTAATACTTATTACAATTGATGATGCATTAATTATTTATGAGCGAAATAGTGTCTAAAACAGTTTATAAAACAAAAATCTGAAACATGATCTAGAAAAAGGAAAAAAAAAATTTCATTTACTAGTTTATTTACAGGAAGGAAAGTAAAGTTGAATTTGGTCACTGATCTGTGAGTCCAAAATTTCGATCTTGGATGGAGTTATGAGCAATGATATTCCAACACTCAATCTAGCATAATTGGATGTGATGGATGAATAAGTATCATAGGGATCATTAATATAATGGAATTGTTGTATTAATTTGACACCTAATTTTAAATGTTAGAATAATATTTTTGTTAATATTTCTTCCTAGAACACGGAAGACGGAAACGAGGCATGTAATGTAACCCAAGATGATTACGATTCATAAAGCTTGTTGAAAGTGAACGTTGACTACTTGCTCTCGTTTTCCATGTATCTGTCATAAAAAATTGTAAAAGTATGCGTCTCAAAGAAGGTTCTTGACTTGAGAGTTGAGACGCGCCTATGATCTCCATGTTAGAATTTAGAACAGTGAGTTCATTCCAATCAATGAATATCCGTACTGCTTGGATTGTACTCTATAGCTGGCTAGCTGCACGCACACTACTGAGCTGCTTGTGACACACTCCAGGAAATACACTGAATGGAGATGAATGAATGCATGCCTCTTTAGATTATGAAACCAATCCTTTCCTTGTAATACACGCAAGGCATATATGTTAGTCCTTTTCTTCTCCTCGTATTCAGCTGCACAGGGATGGGACCAAAGCCAGCTATATTATATGCATATGTTATCAACTTGGAATTTCACCATCACAATTCAGAATTCACAAAGGCTCTATCTGTACACGGTACTTGAATTTTATGAAATAAAAGTGTATACTGGTCCTATGAAGAGAAAACTAATAGAGCAATCAGTTACTTTGCAAAAGAAGCAGACTATGCAGCTTATTATAATGCCTATCAAATAGCCATATCTTATAAGATCAAGATCGCATTAGCCAATAGCCAATAGCCAATATCCAATGACCATCTGCATTTGACCCAGCTCATATTAATTCTGAATTAGGAAAAGATAATATCTAGATCCCAGCACCAAATCAAATATATCTATTCATGGTAAAAACTGGCATCTCCTCAAAAGATCTCACTCCAATATTATGCTTAGAATCCAAACTTTTGGAATGTCATCAAAAGCTGGAAGTCAGCCATCGAACCTCCACCAGAAATGAAGAATACAATTTGAGTAGTTACCGATGAGTCCACTCACGTAGCTAGCATCTATATATTGAATTGCGTATCCCCCACGTAAATAATCACTCATTCTTGCCACGGCAAGTAGTTTTGGGCATTCAGTTGCAAAAACTTGAGAATAATTTTTTTAATAATGAGCACAACTTGAACTAGCTATTTATATTCTACCAACTACCATATTAAGAAGAACTATTTTTTTTGTCACTCACGAAAAGAATAAGAAGGTATAGGATACTAAACCAGGTCCATTATCCTACATGAAGGGAGGATAATTAAGTACTCTAGATGACATGTTGATTTTGCAGAAAAAAATATGAAAATGGATCGTCATTACATCTCACGAAGGAACAGATACAACAATTAATTAAGAACTTGCGGAAATCAAAAGCAAACATATCCATCCATCCACAGACCTAATCAAGATTCATCCAAGGATATATTGGGTTAAAAAAAATGAGATAGTATCTTCGGGATAAGCCTAATTACTAGTCTAGTATAGTTCCTAATACATTAGGCCGAGGACGTGTCATGTATTAACAAACTGTCATTAATAGATAAATTGCATTAGCAAACAGCTGGCCACATTACATTGCATTAGTAGAATTTATAAGTAAAAAAGATGGATGTTGTTGGGAATATAATTGGCAACGTGAGGTGAGGTAGAATCCAACCAAACCTCCAATCCACCTCAGAGTTGAGGTCAGCTTGCCGGGTAGCTGTTCCCATGGCTAAGCACTCCATGCTTTGTCTGGATTATAGCAGTGCCCCTCTTTTGATGCACACCTTTGCCACTTTTCTAATAAACCTTGCTCGTTTTCGCACGCCACCCAGTTTAAGTTACATCGGTAACACAAGCAAGGGCACTATTTTATTGCATTAAGAAAACCAGTTGAAGACCCACGTTCATTCCCCCCTCCCTTCATTGAAATCTACAACCCTCTCAAGTCTGAAGGAAGAAGGCTGCAAATCCCTCAGTTTTCGAGCCTGCCCACGTTCACTTCCTTTACACTCCATTCATTCAACTTCAACCTTAATTTGTTTGAGGTGTGAGTGTGAGTGTAACCTTTATATATTGCCCCATTGCCCCACCTACTCCCTCAAGCTCTGTTGCGAGCTTTTTTTTGGGGTTGCCCTTTGAGGCGCGCACACACACAAAAGACAAACAAAACAAAACAGAAAGCAAGCTTGCTAGCTAGCTACCATAGTATACCATATCTGAATTAAGCCATGGCTGCCAAGATCCAACACTACATGCAAGGAGCTAAGATTCTCCCTGCAGCAAAGAGAAAGGGATGTGGCTTCAGCAACAAATGTGCTTCTTTGGTTAAGGAGCAACGCGCTCGTCTCTACATTCTACGCCGTTGTGCCACGATGCTCCTCTGTTGGTATATTCAAGGAGATGACTGATAATAATGAAACCCACTCTTCATTCCCCTTCCACCATATATATATGCTTCTCTTCTCCTCTTATATAAATATATATATACACTAAGCATTTTCGATCTCTTCCTCTTTTTTATCCTCCAAAAAGGTCGGTCACATGTTTGTTTAGAATTGAAGGAAGCTCCTTCCTGTGCATAAGGCTGCTTGGCATGCTCATTTGGGTTCTGTGGGCTTCACTTTGGCACCGCCACTTTAGTCTCCTTCCCAGTTTTCTCTCTCTTTTTGACCCATTTGGGAAATAAACCAATGGGTTTTTGTGGTGACAAGAGAGTATTGTGGACACTACCCCTGCCTTAGTGCTGCTTTTTCCACAATTAATCCGGGCATCAAGGCATCGATCAACACTACGCTATGGAGCTGGTAAATTAAACACTAATCAACTGAAATGTTCTTCAGTTGTTGCTACAATAATTGGAATTTAGTCACTCCTTCACTTGGACACTGCTTTTCTACCTACTCTTTTGCGGTTTTACCACACACGCCCTTCCCTCCCTCTTCTGCCACAACCGTTCTTTCTTGTGTACTACTAAATAAGGCCTTTTCGCTTTGACAATTGGCACTATATATATCTAGGACTTGCTCACTGTGCAAATGAAGGGAGGCTTAAATGCTGTATGTTTATGTTAGCAAACAAGTTGTAACCTTTTGAATCAGTATTATCAATAAAGTTCATTCATCATGAGAAAATATTGTTGTGTGTAGCTCGATGTTCGTAGAATCATAGGTGTGTCAGTGTGTTGTGTGACTCACTTCATAGTCAACAACATATTGTTGCCGCGGTTTCACAGGATCGAAAATACAGAGTATTGCTGGAATTTCATTGCTGCATATACAAAAAATTGTGCCAAGAAAATTTTTATTGAACATAAAATGATTTCGAGAGTGACGAAAATGTTGATTTGACAACACTATCGGGAGGGATCATGGAGAATTTGATGAAAAAAAGGACTGATTTGACAACACAAATGTATTGGCCTTAGCTAGTCCAAAAATTCATTGTGTTGCTTGACCTTCCTTAAGCGGGCATCTATATAAATCTTGATCCTGTCGTTTGGCGTTGCAACGCAGACAAGATCTTGGTGGTGCGACAGTCCAAACATGAGTTAGTGGCACTTCAAATTATATATATGTATCAAAGCTGGTCAATGAAATCCTCACGTTAACTTGTTCACTAAAACATTTCACCTGATCATTGCCTTTGTAGTATCATATATGTCAAATATATCTGATAGCCTAGTTGCGGGGAAAAACATATTAACGTGAAACTTTGGTTTAGGATTTAACCTCCCCACATAAAATGCACAATCTAATATAAATAATATACAATACAGTGTGGAACTTTACCAGTATATACTCATCCCTGTCTTGGCTTGTCCTTTTTCAACATTGTTATGACGGTTCCGTTGATGTTGATGATATTAGTTCCATTGAACTATTGAAAAAATATGAATGGAAAGTGCAGTAGTGTTTGAACAATTGACCTGTATTCTTTGAAAAAATAAATCCAGTAAATTGAAAGGGTTATACACGATACATCACGGTAATTAATTAAGTCATTAGCAGGCAAAATGAAAACACCAGACCAGTGACTATATATATATATATGTATATAGTTTCATGTCATTGATCCACTCGTTCAAAGTCCTCTTACCAAGACAAGTTGTTACCAAAGCAACAACCGAGAAATTTCAACTTTCATTACTATCTAATTCATTAAGTTTTTCACAATTCACATTAATCCCGTCGTCCCACTATTGAATGACACTGTATATTATAACGATACTGAAAAATCTTGAAGATTAGTAGATTACTGGCATTGAAAGATCTGTCCATGTTAGGCACCGTTTTTTTTTTTTAAGATACACTCACCAATTATACATGAAAGTTAAGAATCTACCATGGGATATATGAAGATTGTAAATACAATATAGTTGATAACCAAGTCAATTAAGCACACCAACTCAGCCAGCGTTCTATACCTTGCCATTGAACAAGAATGGAAGCCAACATGCGAACGAGTGCCCATAACACGTGTTTCTTTTTTTTTGAATAATTTTTTAATTTTAAAAGGAATAAATATGTTGAAAAATCATTGTAGTTTTTAGCATGAAATATAAGAGTTATTTTGTTTTAAATAATATACAGCTATGAATCTATGATAACTCCAGTTTATAGAGTTATTTAGCTTTTAATTTGGCTTAAATTGTATGTTTTGTCCTTAATTTTTCTACGTAAAACACTTTAAAATAAAAAGAATTGGCTTACTATTATTTTGAGGCTTTTGTTGAAAATTCAATGGCATTAACCATGGTTAAGCGAGGTGAATTGCAAATTTCAAATTCAAATCTCATTTGATAATTTTTGACAGTGGAAGTTGTAGATTTTTGGACCTTAAAAAGAATCCAATTGAAAGGTAAGGGGAAGGAAGTAAAGCATGGAAAAAAAACCACTAAAAGGAGCATTTTAATTAGCCTCATTGCAACCTGAAATCTAGGTTGCAATCTCCTGGCGAATAAAGCATTTTATCATTTTGTCAAGTCAAGTTGCGACCTAATGTTTTTGCCAGGTTGCAACCCGATGTGCCCAAGCACATTTTTAATCATGTTTAAACCAGATTTTAGGGCTAGCAAAAATGAGTTGGTTATTCACACCTTTTTTTAGCATATTTTAAGAGAGAAAAACCTAGGTTTTGGGAAGAGGCTAACACTAGAGAGATTTATCTTGGAGATTGAAGAGTGGAGGATTGAAGTACCATTTGTTCGCCTATTCCTTTCTCTTTTTTTGTTCTTTAGTGTTCATTATGTTTATTGAACTAATGGTTGACTTGTTTATTGTTATGGATAAGTAAACTTGTAGTTAGAGGATCCTTTGGACCCCTTTATATATGGATCTTGGATATTTTGTAAATTTACTTGTTTAAATATCAATGATGTTAGTTTTGATTACCCATTTATTATCTTAATTCTCTTATATGTTTAGCCACAATTTAAGTTGATTTGAGGGATTCCTTGAACTAGACATAGGAATCGGGATATTGGATCTTGGTTATGGGTAATGCTTGTTCTTTTACACTTAATTAATTGACTTAAGTGTGAAGGTTAGTTAATGGGATTGAAACATACCCATTTTCCTTGCATAGTATATGATTGATTTAGTTTTCAATGGGTTGATTTCACACTAATTTACAAGGAAACTTAGTATTTTAGGTGAAGGAGACACGATTAATTGATCTAGATATAGGCTTTTAACTACTATTGGCATGCTAATAAAACCAATTTATTGATGTTTATTTAAGTAATTTGCATATCCAAATGAAGTAGAGGGTGAAAGAGGTCCAGGTCTTTTAACCTTAGTTGTCTCTCGTTCTTGTGTTTTTATTTTCTAGTTATCTGTTCATTTCTTTGTTTCTTATGAATTCAATATTGCTTAAGCTTGAACACGGTATTTTAGTTAATTGTTAGCGTATTCTATTCAATCTATGTGGATATGATACTCTTTTACTCACTACTATGTTACTTAAGCAACCCATACACTTGCGATGTTATACACACTTTTGTAGGCGGTCATCAAACTATTAAAATTGTCAAGAGCATGTACTCTCTCAGAGATAAACGCTTCCTTTATAATTTTTTTCTAATTGCTTTTCTAAATTTATACTTCTCTCTCTTGAAAAAAAATTATCGTTTAATATTTTTTATTGAATCTTTGTTATTTTGTATTGATTATCTTATTTTTTATATCAAAATACAAAGTATTTATCAATAGTTATATATATATATATATATATATATATATATTAAAATCCTTTTAACAAAGTATAAGATATAGGACTCATAATAATATAAAAATATTTGTGTATATATATTATTTTGTTAAAATTTTTAATTTATTATTATTTTAAGAGAATACATTATTAACAATATAATTATTTGTGATGACTGTTTAAAAAAAGTAAGAATTAAATGCTTTCCAAAATTTCGAAACTATTTTTATTAAACTATACTTTGTGATAACTAATGTTAATATATGAATTTTGATAATTTTTTGTATTAGTTAATTGAAACGAAAACAAAATGTAAATTTCATATTTAATTTTATATTTCTAAAATCATTAAATAAAAATTAAATAATATCAGTAAATACGGTGTCATTAATATTAGTATACAAATTCTCAAAAAAATTTAAAGATAAAACAAATATAATGATATTAAATAAAATAGTAAATATTTGAAAGAAAATATTTACGCCAACTAATAAAGTAATTTGTCTTATGAGTAGTTTCATAGTATACCAAAAAAATGAATACTTACATATTGTCTTCTTGTGCTATTGGTTGGGTACCAGCGCTATAGTCCGGTGAGGCTGTGGACATGAACTGCATCCAATTCCAATTCCAATTCCAATTCCAATATAACATAACAAAGAATAGGCTTGCGTTGCGTTGCGTTGCGTTGCGTGCTTATCAACGGAAGTGACAAGATGAATCTTGCTTTACTTTGTGCGTTCTTCACTTCCTTTAATTACACAACACTCCCTCCCTGCTCCTGCATCCTGCATTGCACTCTGGTACGTAATACGATTATTTATTTCAAATTTCATGCCCGTAACATGTTTGTTTTTGTGCCCCACTACCCACAATGCAACTTGTGGTATAGAGTCAATACGTAATCATGGGCATGTTTCATTCATGCTATGTCTCCAATCAACTTCCACCCCATGTTTCTCTGCTAACTCACGCCTCCATATCCTCATAATTATAGTATTATACCCCATGTATAATAGAATAATAATAATAATAATAGTGAGGAACAAAATTATGAATGGATGTTGTTTTGTCCTGCCATGGGGCTGCTCACCTCTTCTGTGGTTTTGTGTACTTCTGTTATTGTTTTCTGGAATTAGATTTTGTGAACTATGTAATCATAAAATGTCAAATCAGCAGGTTCAGTGGCTAATAGGCTTCGAAGGTTTGTGTCATGTTTATTTCCTTTTGTTTTAGAGCATAGTTTGGTTGCTTCCCCACATTAATCCTCTCTATTAGATAGCAGGCTGAGACAAAAGACTTAGTGATGGTTTTTAGTTGGAAGAAAGAACATCGCATGAATCCTTTGCTAGTTTCACCATATTACGCACACTTGTTTGCACATAAAGCCAATACCACAGACATGTCTAATTACAGAGACACTGCTGGAACTTGAAGGCAGAGGGCGCACAATCCATCATTTGTCTTTGATGTTCAATTTTATTACTGATTCCTAGAATAAAAACATGACAAAATTTTATGCATGAGGTTGTTCAACTGCAATTTTATCTATATCAAATTTCTTTGTGGCACGTCATTGAGTAACAAAAACAAATCATTTGGAATGTAAAATTTGCTTTAATTTGAGATGTCAAGTTCTAGTGCATATTCTCCCTAGTTGAAGCATGCAAAATGCATTTTCTGTTGTGCAAGAGATATACAACATGGAATTTGTTAAGCTTACACCAACTGCCACTCAGTTTAGTTACTCTGGACATTTATAATCACTATAATGTCAGCAATTTAGTTTGTCAAATAGAATCAAACAAATGGTCTTGTAGTTGATGACTTGAAATATAAATGTTAAGCTGGTATTTTTTCTTCATGAACTTAAACTATCCCTTGTCTGCCAAACAAAAAGGCATAACCTGCTGCACATCAATATTAAGATTAAGAAGGAGAATAAGATTTGGCATAACAAAGGCCTGTCAGGTTCAGGATGCTGTATTAATTGTAAAGAGTTATGGGAAGCTAATGTCATGTGAAGATATAGTTTCTGCATACCAATGATACTTGTGCCTAGAATAGAAAGTTCTTCAGTAGAACATGAATGCTCACATGATCTAATCCATAAATTCTTGCTAGGAACAAATTATGAAATGGAGTGTCATCATTTACATTAGTAAAAATGATTCAGTATTTATAGAATGCAAATTTTTTTGCACAAGTATACACATCTATCGTCAAGATTTGTTGAGGACAACCATTTCTCTCTAGTCTTTATTCCTCTGTTGGTTGACTGATCCTACATTCTTCAGCCATTCGACAACTTCTGTTATGCATGGTCTCTTGAAAGGATTCTGGTTGACACACATGCAGGCCACATCAAGTACCTGTAGCATCTCTTCTTCAAAGCCCGTACCTTGCAGCAGAGGATCAACTACTTTATCTTGCTTTCCTTCGCTCCTCATTTGTTGAACCCAGCCAACTAATTCCCTTGACATTTTTGGCTTGCATACATCAACAGGCCTCCTCCCAGTGAGCAGCTCAAGCATGACAACCCCAAAGCTGTAGACATCTCCCCTCAGAGTCGCCACCCATCCTTGTCCATACTCTGGGGGTATATAACCTAATGTACCTACAAGTTCAGTTGTAACATGAGTATGATAAGGAAGAATCAATCGGGACAACCCAAAATCAGCAACATGTGCCTCAAACTTTTCATCAAGGAGTATATTGCTGGACTTTATATCACGATGTACTATGTGTGGTTCACATATCTCATGCATGTAAGCCAATCCGCAACTTGCACCTTGTGCAATCTTCAGCCGAGTAGGCCAATCAAGTGCAGATGGACCATCAGCCTTTTCATGCAACCAGTAATCCAGATTTCCATTTTCCATATAAGTATATATGAGAAGCCGAAAGCCCTCGTGCACACAATAGCCTTGCAATGCAACCAGATTGTCATGTTGTGCTGTTGACAAAGCCTCTACCTCTGCTTTAAATTCCCTTTCCATAAGACCCAAATCTCCTGAAAGTTTCTTGATGGCTAGAGTAGTTCCATCTGACAGTGTTGCTTTATAAACCAAACCAAATCCCCCACATCCTATTATGTTTGCCTGACTGAAATTTTCAGTAGCTTTTAATATTTCAAATATGGTAAGATCCTTGATTTCATTTGTTTTACTGGGGAACAATACCACTAGGCTAGCCTCCTTGTCAACCTCTTGATGAACTCCACTGTTGGAGTTGGCAGAAATCGATTCTGGTTCAATTTTGTCAGGTTCTCCTTGTGGATTGATCCTCCTCTTGTATAGTATCCACACTATCAATACTAAAATGAAGGAAACAGTGCCAAAACAGGCCGTGATGACAAATCCGATTACTAGTTTTTCATTTGAGCTGTGACCACTTGCATTACTACCTTGTTGAGGATGACAAGAGCGCTGAACAACTGAACCACACAATAGTGGGTTTCCTTCAAAGCTGGAAGGGGGAAAGTATCAAATTGACCACCAGTTGGTATTGGTCCTTGAAGATTATTGTATGCTACACTGAAATCTGATAAGAAATGTAGCTTTCTGAGTGAATCAGGAATTTCACCAGATAGTTGGTTTCCTGAGAGGTATAGTTTCTCCAAGTTTGTCAAGTTAGAAATTTGAACAGGGATATTGCCAGAGAACTTGTTATGACTCAGGTCCAGCTGATGAAGGACTTCCAGTAGTCCAATCTCTATGGGGATACTGCCATTAAGGCCATTGTTTCCCAGATATATTGCTGGTGGTAGGTTGGAAAGCTGATTATATTGCATCTGGGAAACATTGTTGGCATTAGCAAAGACAGGTAACTCCAGGTAAGTCCTTTCTACTTTATCATTTGCCTGTTGTGATGTTAGTGCTGGAAGCATTGTAAGCTCCGTGGGAAACATTCCTGTAAGGTTGTTATGAGACAAGTCTATGTAGAAAAGTTGAGGAAGTCTGCTCAGCCAGGGAGGAATTGAGTCGCTAATTTGATTATAGGACAGATCCAAGGCCTCGAGCTTCTTCAGATTAATGAGCCATCCTGGTATTTGACCTGTGAAATTGCAACCACCTAAGCCAAGGACTTGAATCTTTTGGAATCCATATGGGCCTGTTATGTTTGCATCATTTGGCATCTTTTCACTGACAAAATTCTTGGAGAGCATAAGGGTACTAAGATTCTTGAGCCCAGTGAGTATGCGCAGAGCCCCAGTGACATTGCTCAGGTTGTTGGCAGAAACTGATAGGAAAGCCAGAGACTGAAGTCCAAGTATGTCAGGTGAGATCTGTCCTTCAAGCTGATTATATGCCAACCTTAGTGCTTTAAGTGACTTGCATGCATAAAGGGTTGGTGGGAAAACACCGGTGAAGTTATTATTGCCAAGGTCCAGTGTAGTAAGTCTGAGGAATCCAGAGAAATCGAATGCTGAGAGATTTCCCCGCAAGGAGTTGACCCTTAAATTTAACATGACAAGATTCACACAGTTAACCAGAGATGAGGGCAGAGTACCAGTTAGATTGTTGACATGAAGGAGTAGCCGTTCCAATTTGGAGAGCTTACCAATATCCGGGGGAACAGGGCCTGTGAAATTATTGGAGTCGAGCTCCAAAACTGTAAGATTGGTAAGGCTAACAATGCCATCACCAATGGTTCCAGAGAGTCTATTGAGGGGCAAGGAGATTTCTGTGAGAGCAACAGCATAAAAAATGTCGCTGGGAAGAGGCCCGGATAGAAGATTGAAGCCAGCTCTAAACTTCTCCAGCTTGGAACATGCTCCTAGCCCAGGCTGAATCTGGCTATCAAAATGGTTGGAGGAATAATCCAGGAATCTGATAGAGGAGGATTTACTTTTGTTACTGCAAAAGAGAGAAGTTGGAATTTGACCTGTGAAGCTATTGTTACTAACATTGAAAGACATCAAACTCCCTCCTATTGCAGCAGCTGCCAGGTGCTCAAGGACAGAAGATGGCAGTGTACCGTTGAATAAATTACTAGACAAATCCAGCTCCCGGATAGTCCTAGTAGTAGTGCCGCTGCTGTTATTGGCAAAATGGGATGGCAGTTCACCCGAGAGACGATTGAAGCTTAAATCAAGAATCTGCAGGTGATCAAGAAGTGAGAAAAACTGGTCTGGAGATTACCAGATAACCGATTTTGGGAGAGATTAAGGTGAGAGAGAGCAGTGAGGCTTGTGAGAGATGGTGAGATGAAGCCAGTGAGACCCCTTGATGGTAGCAATAGATGGATGACTCTGAGATCCCCATTCGGTGTGTCCTCATCGCAGAGAATGCCTTCCCAGCGGCAGCAATCAACAGAAGCAGACCAATTGAGAGGAGGATGAGAGGATATGTTCCTGGAGAAGGCCAAGAGCGAGTCTTTATCCAGTTGGTTACAAGAGGAAGAGGAGACTTGGACAAGAAACCAAGACAGAAGTAACGGTATTATGACAAAGACCATCGACTTGGAAACCATGAATATGGAAAAGGGTCCTCTTGATGTTGATGGGATCGGTCTTCTCGGTCCTTGTCCTGGACTTGAAGTTCCCTTTGTCATCAGAACAGATATCAAGAAGAATAAAAGTGGAGTCTTTAGCATCCTTCTTTACCAAGAAGTACACATAGAGAGTAGGAGACGAAGAAGAATGAAAAAGGGCGAAAGATAGATAGGTATCATAAGTCGTGAACCAATCAGGTTTGAGATATTTGGGGTGTTGGGGGATGCATACCAGCAACCATACATTGACCCTGTGCCTGCAAAATGAAATGAAGGCAAGAACTATGAAGATATAAGACGAGCGCGGGGGGGGGGGGGAGAGAGAGAGAGAGAAGTGGGTGATGTTGACAAGTGGGGGATATATAAAAGGAGCAGTATGCTTCCCAATGAAAAAATAATAATAATAATTTTCTCTTGAGCGTTTACTTTTGGGCTGTGAAGGGTGGCCGGAAGTGGCTGGACGGGATTTGTCTATGATGATAATCATGATTGACAAGTATGCCATACATAACGTGTGGAGCAGATATTAATCAATCGATCAACTAATAAAAAACAAAGACTAATACAGAAAGCAGATCTTATTGGTGTCACCCAACTGAAGCACTTTCGATTAGGGGATATTCTGCGTGGAAACATAGGCAGATGTACTTTCCAAAATGGGTCTTGCACTTCGGTTCCTTCTTCTGTACCAAGAGGCTGGATATGTATGATGTGCCAGTGCCACTAGTCATGATAAGACTAATTAGCAAATCTTAAAACAGTGTGGTTTGTGGATATCTATTTAACGCTAAAAAAGTATGGGAATTAATTGTGTTGCTTTCGCATTCATTGTGCAGGTCTGAAGGCTTAAGATCGTTTGCAAATAAAATAAATGAAATATTATTTACACTTATTATTTATAAAATATTATATTAATATATTTTTATTTATTATTAAATAGATATGAATTCTACTTAATTTAATATTTATATTTTATTTAATAATAAATAAAAATATATTAATATAATATCTCATAAAATATGAATATAAATAACTGTATTCACAAAAATAAATATGGATTACGTGCCACAACGTCCATGTCATTTACAAAGGACAATGGTGGGGGTTGCTTAAGCACTAACCTTCCCACACGCCAAAAGAAATTTGAGTAAAAACAAAATGTACTAAAATTTTAATTTAATCTCTCAAATTTATAGTAGAAGATAAATTAGTTCTTTATATTTGAAAATTCTTATCACGGTCTCTCAAATTTTATAAATAAGGATAAATTAGTTTCTTTATCAAATTATCATTAGTTGTGTCATATTAACTTGTTTACATGTCCTGTTAATTTTTATGATAAATCCTAACTTATTTTACTCTTCTAAACAAGGTCATTTAGACTTTTTTTTAATTTTCTTTCTAGCCATAGCTTTCTATTCTAAAGAAAGATTTTAACTTTAAGTTGTTTTTATTTCTACACAGAATAAATGAGTGAGACAAATTAGAATCTATTATAAAAATTAACTGCGTGTAGCAAGTTAATAGAACATGTGACATTTCGTTAATGATTTAGACATCAATTTGATAGAAGGATACATTCATGAGATTTGACGGATCGCGATAGGATTTTCTAAATCTAAAGAACTAATTTATTCCTTGCTAAAAATGAAAATATAAATGACTAACAAATCAAGACTTTCACATTGATTAGGAGTAGGTTTCAGCGCATCATTTTATATGCCTCACAAAATATAAGGATCAACGCCCCATAGAGAGATGTATTTCTCAACATCCAACACAATTCAAAAGTAAATAAATAAACAAATTGTTTGTGTATACTGTTTTTTTTTTCTATGTTAGCATAACCTTTTAGTTCCTATTGATAGTAAAATATGCAATTAGATACGCACGTCAAAAGAAAATGATTAATCCAATCAAATTATTACTAAAAGTTGACATAGTTACTTAAAAGAGTAGAGCCAATGAATGAACTCCACCTGATAGGATTTGAGAAGATAGATATATATAATTTTACTTTCACTTTACGAAGAGTTTTTTAGGATTTGAATTTATGATCTTTTCCAAAAAAAAAATACCATAGTAGTTGAAACAATCCAATCCCATTAAGAAATTGCAATTACTCCCCCTGGTCCATAATATTAGTCGCTTTTGGATTTTTGTTAGTCAAAATATAAGTCATTTTCATATTTCAAGAAGTATTAATTAATTTTTGCCCAATTTACTCTGATATTTATGATGAGTGATAATGAATAAATATGAGTATGATTATTTAATGGAGAGATAATTTATTATGAGTGAATAAGGATTTTTTTTTACTCTTATTTTTTTAAAAGATCGATGAAATCCAATCATTACCTTAATTCATTTGCATAATCTTAAACAATTTATATTATGAATCGAAGGAGTAGCTAACAATAAATTTTTGCTTTAGCCCAGTTGAGGTTTAGCCATCAAAAGTGATTCACACATGGTTTTTAAACTTAGACCTGATCAACTCATATTGCTACCAGTTAAACCGATTAAATCGAATTTAATTAAATAAATATATAAAAATATATTACGTATATAATATATATAATTATTGGCACTATCCAACACATCATACTAGTTGGCCTAGTGGTTTTGTGCGCTCTTTCCCTACATGTTGAGTTAAATCCCTGAGGAAAGCGTTTTGGATTTGTTCATTTTCAATAATATATTAGGTATATGATATATAATATATATAATTATTGGCACATAATATAATAACAAGCAAGGCTAGTGCACACACACCCGTCCTCTAGGGACAAGGTGAACCCTCACATGGATATTTTGAATTTATTCATTAAAATTCATGTGCGGCAATTTGATAGGCGGCCTTTACCCACCGCTTCACCTCGATTTGACTGTTTATCGGGTGGCATGCAAATTGGTCCAAACGATGAATTGAACCAGTCAGGTGGTGTAACGCCCAATTTTTATTGTAATTTTTACTGTCATTAGGAATTACCGAATTACGGTAGGTAAATATTATATAAAATTTGAGACCAAACAATCCTTAATAAAGGAATATAACGTTAGAAGAAAAGTTAGGAGCAATTCGTGCAAATATTGCAAACCCCGAATTTTCTGTACATGTAAAATGACCAAAATGCCCTGAGGTTATTTTACTCAGAAAATGAGGATCGTGGGCCCCCCGTCCTCAAGGGGATGTTTGAGGATAATAGGGGATTGTTTGTGTTATGTGTGTTGATAGGAGAAGAATCTCAATTTTGAGTTTCGACGCGCAAATGACCAAAACGCCCCGCGTTTAACTCGATTTGCGTGCCGACCCGAACCTCACTAAAATATTTTAAAAGGTGTTTTTAAGCTATGATTGGCCATTGGTTAAGTTCGAATGGCCCGGAATTTTTAAGCGAAATGACCATTTTGCCCCTCTTTGAGTTTTGCAAATTTTGAGATTTTCGATTTGTCTAACGAAACCTAAACAATATTAGGCTCAAATTAAAGCTTATTAAATTCTAATTACTAATCTAGAGTCAAAATTATTTATTTAGATTGATTAGAACCTAAAATTGCTTAAAACACCCAAATTGCTTAGTAATTCACTTAAACCCTTAACCGTAAATTCTCTAAATTGCATGAATACCTTGCCTACACCTAAAAAATACATGGAACACACAAAATCCTCTTCCACAAGGCTGTAATGCACGAAATTATTGAGTAATAAGTCAGAAAATTATTACACAAAAATCCAAAGAATGAAAACAAAGAATCATGAAAACATGGAAACATGATTCCATGTTTTAAGCCACCAAACAAAATGATTTTTCTTCCTTATTTTTTTTCTCTAATTTTTGGTCAGATTTCTTTCCTTCCTTTGTCCATTTATGAGCTGCAAAATCTCTATAAATAGGCATGCTTGAAGATAGTTTAGATGCTTAGTTCATAACTTACACAAATTCTAGTTTTAGGAGCACCAAAAGCTCTCATTTCCTCCTCCTCTTGGCTGAATTCTTTCTTCAAGTTTTCAAGAATATTTTCTTTCATTTCACTCAAGGAAACCAAGTTCTCTTCCTTTCCTTCAAATCAGATTAGGTAGGGAGTTGTTTTTAAGTTTATTTCTATGCTTTGCTAAGTGTTGTTCTTGGTTCAAAATGATGATTTCATGGATTTTCTCTAGTTTTTCCATTTGGTTTTCTTCTTCCTTTTTCTTTGAACAATTCAGCCATATGGCCTAGGTGGGACTAAGATGATGGCTTGATGATGAGGACCTTGAGGGTGGGTTGTGAATCCATCACAAGTTAGGCCTCTAAAGCTTGAAAGTTCCACTTGATGCAAAACTTTAAAGAATAATATTTTTATGATGTTTTTATGATCTTGAGTTTAGAACTTGAAAGATGTATTTTTCACTTTGTCTTGCTAAGATATATTGGGTTGAATTTATATTTCTCTAAAGTCTTGGAGGAGCTCTAGTAAAGAAATAAAATGAACTTGCATCCATGTTTAAGTTTATGCCTTGCATAACCATGTTTACTTTCTATGTCATCACTAAATTCTCAAGAATGAATAAATGAACTTGCATATTCATGTTTAAATTTCCAAGCTTGCATTTCATGTTTAAATTTCAAGTTGTCACTTAATCTCTAAAGATAATAAAGAAGTTGCATCTCATGTTTATTTTATGCTCTCACTTTATTTTATAATGGCTAAAAGAGTCAATGCATGGCATGTTTATTTTATGTCATCACCTAAAAATCCTAGAGCTCAAAGACTTGCTTATGAATCATAAGCGAAGAAATGAGATAATTGGAGTTAAAGAATTTATTCTTTAAGAAGTCTTGAGAATTGGAGCTTAAAAAAAAATGTAATTCTCATCTCCCTCACCGGTCCTATGCGGACTACCGCCGCTCCGCTTAAGATTCTCTTCTCCCTCACGGTCCCTGCGGATTACGCCGCTCAAGTTTCTTGCATCATGTTTATATTACAAGTTCTTGCATCATGTTTAATTTTCAAGTTATCACCTTAAATCTTAAAGATAAAGAAATGGAATTGCATATCATGTTTATAATTCCAAGCTATCACCTTATAAAGATAAGATTAAAATAAGGTTGCATAGCATGGTAATAATTCAAAGATGTCACCTAAATCTCTAAAGCTCAAGACTTGCTCCTTTTATCTTAAGTGAAAGATTTAATTATGAACATTCTTTCAAGTTATAAATCGGTCCCATGGTTAATTTAGGCCTAAAGTCCTATGACTTCTTTCAAGTTTAACAAAAGGAATTAGTTTTAAAAGAGTTTTAAAACTTTGTAAGAATTTTATGGGAAGCTAGTAATTTATGTGTACTTAAAATGTGATTTGATGCTTATTAAGAATTTGGTGTCATTGATTGCTTCCCTGGTTTGTATGTTATAGTTGTTGTTGCAAACAATGAAAACTTATGCATGAAATAAAGACATATTCTGTTCCTGGAAGAAAGTGTATTACTTAAGAGTGCAATTTGGAAAGATTCTGGCTAAGGAAAGATTTGGTATTTAAGCGTGTCCATTGTGACCCACCTCTCTTTCCTGGAATCTCCAGATGCATGATTATAGTTGGTATATATTATTTCGGCATAAGACTATAAATGAGAAAATGTTATGATGATTATGAATGAAGAATTGTATTATGATATAACATGCAAAGACTTAAAGGTGACTCAAAATATATGAGAAAATGATCCTTTGGACCCGTCAAACTATAGGCGGTGAAAAGGTGATTCTTGCCCCTAGTCTCTCAAAAGGGTAGAGACGGAATTTTTACTTATCAAAAGGGATAAGTATGTGCTGGTGACGACTAGCAAAGTATGAGCTCATAACCTAGATTACTCCCAAAAGGGTGGAGCATAGGGTGGCCCAGGAAAATGATGATGAAAGTAACTTTAAGTCACCTAAGAAACTAAGTAAATGCATTATGTGAATATGATGTTCTGCTATGCATAGTATTTATGAGATGATGATGAGAAATATGATATTCTGCTATGCATAGTATTATGAAATGATGATGAGGAATATGATGTGATTTTATGCATAACTATGTTATTATATATGAAAGGAAAAGTTCATTATAAACATGACATGCTAAGTTTATGATGCATTATAAGACGCATGATTAAAACCAACGAACCTCGGTAAAGTATATTTTCGAACTTAATAAATCAATCTTAGCATGCTCACTATTTCATAATAACCCGAGGTTCCTGGGGACGATGATGATGACACAATGCATCATGAGGTGAGTACCCTACTGAGATTCTTTTTATAAGTTTCTCACTCCCTCTATTTTTCTTTCCATCTCGTCTTAAGAAATAGAAGGAAGCGTTCGTGAATCACATTGAGGCTCATGTACTGAACTTAATCCTGCTAGTTTCACTAGTATATTTCAGATATCTATCCCTATCCCTGGAGTGTTATTACTAGGTGCCATTAATGGATGTCCTTCCATCCATATATTATTTATGTTTTATTAGATTGCCTACACTTAGTCTTATTCTGTTGGTAGGCAAAATATCTATATGATATGTAATTATGGATGCTATGATGGAGCCAATATATTATGATGTGATGTTTGTAAATTCCTATGTGTCTTTTAAATTTTGCTAAATCATTCACGTTAAGCTCACGTTTTCAATTATGTTTAAAAAAAAAAATGACTCGTAATTTCACTAAGTATTTTCAAAGCATGATTAAGGAACTGAAGCAAAGAGTAAAGTCTAGTAATTAATCAGATACTGCCTAGGTGTATTGGGTTAATTATTAGGGTGTTACATGTGCCAGTTCACTTATTTCTAATTTGAACTAGCTGAATCAGTCAATTTTAATACTATGGATTCACATTCCCATAAAGAAGTATGAGGTTTTGCTAACCAAAATCTTTTAAATGGTCCTACCTTTGAAAACACAAAAGTTCTCCTTATGAAAACTTTCTATTTTAACTCCTTAACCATCGCCCATACCCATAGGATGCTGGTTAGATAAGCCCAAGAAGTATATCCAAACCAGAAGCTAGCATTCCAAGCCACTAAATTGAGCTTGAGGCCAACCCAATGCCAAAATAAACACACCCTTAATTTCCTATCTGTCACCGACATTGTTCTTCCGTTTGGACTTAAAAGTTCTTTCCCTCCGTTCAATGCCTCATAAAGATATCCATATAACCTGCTTGCTTATTGTTATTTGTTATGTAGCTTCACACGATGAAAGACTGATGAAAGTCTTGCAATTCAGACCGAGCAAATGGAAATGAAACTAAATTTTATATTTAAATAGATGCAACTTGAATTTAATATTTAAAATCTTATTCAAACGCAAAGACACATTTTCAAGAAAAATAATTAATTTGTGTACATATGTAACCATGCATTTTCCTATTTGGACTATAGTTTTTGTGTTTTTTCAAAGATGTTTCATTATTCTTCATTTGAAAAATTCTAACGAATAGACGCCAATATATTATACGCAATGAATGAATATTTATATTTTAAAAAAATAAATTAAGTGAATTTAATTGACTTTAATTTGGACGCATACCGTATAAAAGTTTGTATATTATTGGTCGATTAAATTCTGTTATTTTGATGGCCTTTTAAGAAGTGAATGTAAAAGTTATAAATGTTTATTAACATGGTACTCTCTCCATTTTAAAATACTACCTTCACTTTTTAATAAATGTCCATCTATAAAAATTTATTTTTTACTGTTATTCTTTTTAAAAATTCTAGACAATATTAATTATTTATTTTCTTTAATATCCTTATAAGAAAAAGTTAGTAGATATATTAAATATGATAGAGAGTAAATTGAAGTGGTGATAATGGTAGTGTTGTAAAAATATATTTAAATTTATCTAACTTTATGTTCATCTAATAATTTTCTTAATATGTGTGCATAAATAAAAATAAACACTTATTAGATAATGGAGGTCATAACTGTCAAAAACTAAAAAATACACATATTAAGAAAAATAAAAAATATCTAGGTAAATGTAAAAATTTATGAGTTAACAAAATTATCTTTCTACAGTAATTATTATTCATCTTGGTAAATATATTAATTATTTAACTAATATATTTATATTATGGATATAAATAGAAAAAAAATTAATACTATCTAAATAGATATTTTGAAACATGAAAAAATTAAAAACTAATCATGATTCTGAAACGGAGCGAATAAAATATAAATGAATAATAATACACTCTTTCATGCCTACGACATCAAAATTAAATTTATTTAATTTGTTGCAACTTGCAACACCATCAGTTTAAATGCGTGCATGTAGGGGTAAAGGAGGAGTTCAATGACTAGTCAAGGAAGAGACATGGACAACTGCCTCATATTTCTTAATGTGGACCTGTTGACTAGTACATTGGTCTTGTTTCTGTTAGGAATTGGGAGGATTCGCATTACCATTTTAAATGTGCAGAATTCTAGTATTTTGGAACTACACATTTGTATATATCTAATCGTTTCGCGGCTTCTTTTGTTGACTTTGGCTTTTCGTATAAAAAATATGGATAATAAGGATAAAATAAGAGAATTTGTTTTTGAATTAATAAATATAGAAATGTGACCTTTTATTTTATTGATGTAAGTGTGAAACTCCTCATTTTATTTTTTAAAGTGAGATCTTCGTCCAAATCCAAAAAAATATGTACATTCTTCAATTCATTGTTTTAAAAACAAAAGAAAAGTAAATAATCAAATCAGTTTGCCCACAATTAAAAAATACTTTTTTCTTTTAATTAGGGTATTTCTATCGGTATTATTATTGTACTAATCATTTGAATATAATTAACATCATAATTGAGAGACTTTTTGAACAATTGTGTTTTCTAAAATTCAGTCTCTGATATTTTCTTTGAATATTTTTTGGTGTTTAAGATATTTTTTTCTTGACCACCATCGCTTATCAACTGTCGTGGTATTTTTCTTGCGATTATAATTCACTTACATTACACCCAATTTTTGTTAACAAAATATATTCTCTATATTTTGATTTTTTTTTCATATTTATTGGTATAAAGTTACCCAGGCATTTCTAAAACAGGAGTTTACGATCGATGCTCCCAAAATCATTTTGGGAACTCATATATTCACCAGAGTCTTCTAAATTATTTGGAAGAAAACTTTAGTGAGTATGAGTCCTCAAAAAGTTTCTGAGTGTGTGTGAAACTTCTCCAAGAAGGAAAATTGTGATTAAGTAAATAGTTTAAAAAAATTAATTTCAAGATTTAAATTCTTAATACGACAATAATAATTCACTTAAAATTTAATTTAGTTTCACAGCACTCGATAACTGATAGTATTTAAAACTGTTTTAATAACTGATAAAGACAAGTTTTACCCTCAAATCAATTGAAAATAATCTAAACATACGCCCAACATTTTTTTTTGTTAAAAAAAAAAAATCATCTAGAATCCCATGCGAGGACAAAGCAGACACGACATCGCTTCTTGCGTTGCCTGCTTCTAGACGTATCAATATCAAAATATGTAAGCAACCAACAATTGATAGCGATTGATAATATCAGGGTATATCTAGCTTTTTATTTTGTAAAACTATGTTTTTTTTCGGTGAAGTGTAAACTACGATTTTAATATTAGGAATTGCTTACCTAATCTCATAAGTAATATCACATTTAAAGAGTGATAGTTAAGTAAAGTTCCCCACAAGATGAACATATATATCAGAATTCAAACTCATGATATTGCAACTTAAGCTTAACCGAGATCACAAGGACGCCTTCATATTCGATCGATAATGGGAACTAACATGCAAGCCAAGCGTGTCATCAATAAGAAGCCACAGGATGCCAGCCAACTTGATGCTCTTTCATACTTTAGGATTTCAAACGGACCAAACACCATGCTGCAGACAAAAGAAAAGGTTGGAAGAGTAGCACAGACTATTGGGTAGCAAAACATATTAAATAGCTCTTTGGATGCTCTATATATTATATATTTGAAACAATCAATAAGATAATTTACTCTTTTTCTTCATTATTCAGTATCTTTATTCTTATTTTTTCACAACGAAAGGAAATTAATAATATTTATTGATATAATATTATATGATTTAATGATTGGGTAAAATTTTTTTAGATATTTAAATTAAATCCTATATTTATAACAATGTTTTCTTTAAAATTTACAATCACATCTTAACATAAATAATAAAATTATACGTCCATATAAAATAATAAAAGATAATAAAATAGGAAAGTCACGTCAAAAAAACAAATGGGAACAACAATATTTATTGATAAAAGTGTAAATAATTCCTAGGTTCACCTAATAAAAAGTGTAAATAATTTTTTGATTCGATGATTTTCACAGTTGACATATTAGCCAATTTCAATCTTAAGTTTTAAAAATTTAAGAGCAAATTGCATACAGTACTCTTGAATTTCATTTAAGTTGCACTACACCCAAATTCTCATCAAAACTATGGTTTCGCCCACATCTTAATAGAAAACAGTGAAAAACCAAGAAAATCCGAGGGCCTGTTTAATTTCTATTGTTAGGATTTTGTGAAAAATATAGTGAAAGTAGAAAATAATCAAGACTGAATCTGTTTGATTTGAATTTTCATTTCATATATTTTCCTATTTTTAAAATTTTGTGAAAAAAATAATAAAAACAACAAATAAAAACTGAAATCAGGAAGATAAATAAATTTGGAAATGTAACTCATAGTATTAAGCCTCTTGGACCCAAGGCCCTTGAATGAATTTGGGCTCAAACTTATATAACCCACAACTAGAGAAGATGGATGCGAGCAAGAGTGATGAAGAAAGCCTTCAATGATCTTCACTGTAACATACTGATGCCAGACACAAACCAAAAGGATGGGACCCAAAAAAAAAAGGCCGCAGCAGTTCAAACACCCAATTCCACGACCGAAACAAAAAACTTCCAGTTCAGAAATCAACGAAGGTATGACACAAAAAAAAAAAATCAACGAAAGGAAGCACGGATAGGGGTGAAAATTGAATGAGCTTAGAACCATTTTCGGATCAAATGTAGCGAAATAATTAGTGAACTAGGCGCTACACATTGTAATCTTTGAGAAAAGATTGTTCTTGACGTGTGGCGGTGGTGGTGTGCTTCTTCAATTTGTCAACGGAATTTCTTCAATCAAAGGGTGGAAATATTGAGGATCATTCTTTGTCGATTGATAATACTACTTCTTTTGTTTTTTCACTTTCTAGACGCTAGCTAGCTGTCCACCCTGTCTGTCTGTGTAATTGTACACGTTTCATGTTAAACCCATCTATCAATCTATTATATTGTTTGACGCATATTTAACCAAGTGAATCTTAATACACATCCCATAAAAGATAAAACCACGCGCATAGAAATTAAAGAGCGAGACAAAGTTAGCTAGCTCTGTTCAACAAAATGCTGCTTCCATATGTGTGTACCTTTACCTTTGTAGATGGGTAAAGTTCAAGAATGAGATGAATCACCATTCTCAATCTGAATGTAGAGTATTTGTTTGTTTGTTTGTTAATCTTGAGTGCTGTAGGTCTATATTAATTATGCCTTCATGATAGTGATAGATGTTAATTTTGTCGATGACTGACAAACTTTAATATGCATGCTTGCTAATGTTAATTATATTGAATAAAATCAATTCAATGCGGCGGTCGATGCATGCTTGCTAAAGAATAGGAAATAATGCCGTGAAACTGTTGTGCGTGCAGGCGTGCATTGCATTGCATTGTTCTTTCAATAATCTCTACTATAAATTAGTGCATTATTATGCATAGTGAGCGGCACTGATCACAATCATGGTCCCTCCATGTTGAAGGGTGGCAGTGTGTGTGACACATATATTATTCTTCTTTTTTACTGCTCAAGCCAATTTCTATATATGTTTCTGCGTAGATTGCGGGGAATGGGATTGAGGCAGGTTCGGTTAACCTTGAGAGGCAATTGAAGAAGCAGGAAAGGAAGTGGGGGGCCCCTGTTTCGGATGAATTAAGCAAGCTGTCACTCATGCGAGTGAATTTTAATATATCATTTGCTAGGGACACCACTATAGCCTGCAAACATCATTGCTAACAATGGTCATATGCCGCTATCACTTTAAGGACTCATGCAGTTTTGCACTCTCTTTAATTTGATGTGACTGCCTCTCTCACATAACCACCTTCCTTATTATTTGTGGTTATCTATGGAGTACGGAGACTTCAAACAAGGACGGAGGGCAAGGGAAATGGTGCTTTAAATTTTAGTGTCATCGTATGTATATACATACTCATATTGTTGCCTTTTATAGGTAAGACATAAATTGCTAACAGCTTAAAAAGATGTTATCTAGAGCACTCCTCAACCAAAATCTTTTTTTGACTTCCACTGTCAAAAAGGACCAGCGGCCTCAAAAGCAACAAGCCCGTAGCAAGCTGTGCCAGCTGGGGCTACCTACTAGAAGGGCTTCCAACTTTACCAATGACTAAACCTATCATCATTTGATTTGAGGGGAACATAGCTCAAACAATGGACTTTTGCAGTATCAATTGAGGAACCGAAGCAAACAACAGAATCAAACGCTTCTCGTCGTTGGGAAAATTCCTCATATTCTCGGAGAACCACTTCCCTGGCAAATTGCTGAGCGCGTGGTTGGATTCGCCGTCATCATGACGCCATTGGAGACTTCTTCGCTCGCTCCGAGCTCCTCCTCGCCGTGGAGCCTGAAGTAGAAGCAGAGGCTGGTCTTCCACAGCGGATGAAGGGAACGATCTTCGCCGCCTGCATCGTCTCTCTTGTACGCCGCCGCTTAGCTGCTAACTATTTATATTTTGACTTTAAATTCAGATTCTCCACTAAATTAAAATTAAAATGGCTATTCTTTACAATTTTAAAATTGCAGCTGGCTCCAACTCTAATAAAGAGCACGGGTGATCTTGGACTTTATGATAAAGTAAATTTTTTTAACTAACTCTTAGAAGATGAAATACACACAAACCCCCCTCTTTAATCCTAGATTCTACATTTTTCTGAAGCAAAAAATCTATTTGCTACTGGGCTGGCAGTAGTATTCTTGGTAGCAGTACCATTGATCGGGTCTGTTCCTAGTAATTAATCAGTAAAAGATGATAATGATCCCAAGATTTGTTGTAGATCTAATCGTAAATAAAACAGACTAACTATTCATTGATACCATGCGAATTATTAACATCCTGATCGATCACTCAAAGTTTTTTTAATATCATTTTTTTCACTATAACTTTAACTGTGACTTTGACCAATCAACTACTGCACGAGCAGTATAGTGTGGCTCCATGAATGGAGGATGTTACTGAAATATATTTAAATAAAAAGAACCAAGGCTCATCCAATCAAATAGGCATGGACAAAAAAAACTTTGGGAGCATAGAATCAGCTAATCATTGTGTGGAATAAAAAGAATGATCTAATTGATAAGCAGGTGTGGGCGTGGCTGTGTGGGGAGCCACAAGCGGAAAGCGAATTGTGCTGAACTTTGCATTGGCACATATCATTTGGAGGTTCTGCTTTTGTTTCCCTGCACTTCCAAATTTTGAGAGCTATAAAAGTGGACGCCACAAAGAACTTGGAAACACACCTGATCTGAAAGCACGCGATCAAAGGCCAACATGGGTGGTGAGAGTGCTAGCTTTAACAATCTGAAGAATGCCATCATAGCATTCTCGGTTCCCCTTCCCTCCATCCTCTTCTACCTATCATTCCTCAAGCACTATGACTCAGCCATTGCCTCTGGGGCTGACCAATCTTCTTGGTCGAGTCTGTGGACATGGTGCTTTCACCACCCGCTGCTATTAGCAAATCTCCTCTTCTTCTTCAACATCAATGTCCTTTTCTGGGTCGTCGGTCTAATCCAGTCTAGCCATTGGGTACGGTTTTCCCTTCCTATTCTTCCTTCAGATCACTCAGTTTTGGTTTAAAGTTGACACTTAGGCTTTTTGCTGTTATTATTTATATATGGTGCAGATGATTGATCCGTATTGGACTGTGATACCTGTGGTGCTTGTTCATTACTATGCAACTCACCCTCTGGTGGCTCCGTATGATTGGTGGAGGTCGAGGATCGTGATTTTCTTGACTTGGGTGTGGAGTATGAGGCTCCTCCATAACTACTTCAGGAGAGAAAAGTGGCAATGGGGTGCCAAGGAGGATTGGCGTTTCACTGATTTGAGCACTCAGTATGGAAGGCATTGGTGGTGGGCTTCCTTTTTCGCCATCTACATCCCTCAGCAGGTCAGCACTTCTTGGTTAATTCTCATGCATTTAGAAGAACCTTCTTGAAAAAGTTTGCCTATTTGTCTATGCCGTTTAAATGGGTGCTTTTCTGTTTTTGTGTCTCTCTCACCTTTACAGGTGTTTCTGATTGGATTATCCCTTCCATTCTATGTTGTCCACTCGGTCAATCAGCCTTTGAGCATCTGGGACTTGCTAGCCATTATTGTGTGTGTGTCTGGCATTGTCATAGCATATGTTGCTGACACTCAGCTTTACAACTTCGTGAGTAGAAACAACAAGTTAAAAGATGCAGGTAAACCCGTGGTTCCTGTCCTTGACAATGGCTTGTGGTATTATTCTCGGCATCCGAATTACTTTGGTGAGCAGTTATGGTGGTGGGGACTGGTTGTATTTGCATGGAGCCTGGGACATGGATGGACCTTTGTCGGAGCATTGACTAATACCGTGTGTTTGGCTCATGTGACCAAGCTTGTGGAGGACCGAATGCTGAAACAAGATAACAGAAGAGAAGCATTTAGCCTGTATCAGAAGACAACTTCTGTATGGGTGCCTTGGTTCAAGTCCTCTCCATTGGGACTTAAAAGTAAGAATGCTTGATGTTTTTAATTTCTTAGTGCTGCCAGCTGTAGTTGCTTAATTGATTGCTCGAGGCATTGTTTCTGCCCTCTACCTTTTTAATTCTGCTTAGTTTTTGTTGACTGTTATGTTATGCGAGGGAATGGGAAAAGTGAGTCGTACTTGTATGCTTCTAGCCACGTAGGTCGCTGTGATTGTTGTATAAAATATTTATGTTATATCTTTCTAAGTCTCACCAATCCTATTAATTCCTTAAAAGCAAAATGTTCCAAACGATCGAGAATGTATAAACATTTAAAACTTTGAAACGAAAATATACTCATATTTTTCTTGAGTACTGAAGCAAGAATCTAGAGACAAGATTTCTTGTATGAAAAATGATCATGAGCGCCCTCATGATTAGTGTAGAAGCGGTACACATGATGCTTCTTTCTATTCTATTCATAGGAACGCTAGAAGACATTAAAGCAATATTTAATGACAGTCTTAATAATTGACAGTCGCAGATCAGGTTCTCATAATTTTGTCAGCTTCTAAAGATGCACATGGAACTAATGATCCATCTCTAACAACAAAATGTTTTGCTCGATCTTTACTATTGATTCACGAATTATCCCAGATGCAACCAGAGATAATAATAGTAGCTGGGGTGTCGGTTGCTTCCAAATTTAAAAGGATAAAATTGAGATATATGTATTGGATTGGGAAATCTTTTTTATAATGATATTTGGGTAACTGTATTGGTATGAAATGAGGTTATGGGGAAATTTGAACTGATATAATATATTTTACATGCAAATCGCTCGTTAGCATTTTGTAATACAAAGAAAATGGCTGTGCAGTCACCTTTTGGGATGCAAATGACTGTACCCAAATTGCGAGGGAGTGATTTGTGAGGGAAAATTGCCCTACATTCACGCGAATTTGTACAGTGAGAATCATGATGTCCTCAAATCACTATACAGTGATTTGTGAAGAAAATGGCATTGTGCATCCGTGCAAATCTCTGTTACGGCTAACAAATGCAAGTGAGCTTTGACTAGGAAATCTTTATGTCGTGATTTGCAAGGAAATCCACTCCATCTGTGCGAATTTGTGCAGGCTTTGGGAATCTTTGCGGCCATCCACTCTCCAGCCATGCATGTGTGAATGGTTTATGGAGTTGTCTCCAACAATTGAAAGGAAGGGAGCGGTGAGTCGGTATAAGTAGATAACATGGAGGAGGAAGGAACCGTGCAAGGGAAGTGAGGAGGGAGAAGTTGTATTAGTGAGTCATTTTTTTTTTCATATCAGAAGAAAAAATGACCATAAAAGATGAAATAATGGATCGAAGGCTTCATATTGTGCAAGAATTACAGAAAGGTTATTTATTTTTATTGTGTTTATAACATTTTGTATTAGTAAAATAAATAAAATATTATTAGAATTTGAATTTATAATTATGATAACATATATTTTGATTTTCCCTAATTGTAGAATATAGTTTTTGAACTGCACTTCCATGCCAATTTCTAGCATGGACAGTGTAAGCAACTCAGTGATTCATATATTCTGTTTCGGAGACTATGTATTTATTCTCTTCATATTAAACCCCATAGACCACAGTTCAATGGCAGGTCCTTGGTTTCTAGCTCCATCCGCAACTGAACATGGTGTACTATGGATAAAAGGCTTAACTATGGAGCATCACATATAATTTATCCATGGTGTACTAATGTGATGCTCCTTGGTTTCTAGCTTCATCCGCAACTAAACATGGTGTACTATGGATAAAAAGCTTAATGCTCTATAGTACACCATGTTTAGTCACAGCTCCATAGTCTTAATATTCACACTCTAGCCTTAATGTGATCAGATGACTAAATTTGATCCTGAATAAAAAGCTATACCAAATGAAATTATAGGAGAAAATTAGTGATAAAAAGTCCCAATTTGAACCCGGGATCACATTGTTGGCTACGGGCCCCTTTTTTTTTTTTTGTGTGTACAAAAAAATTACGGAAACGTGTTAAATGTGTAAGAAGCTAACATGACATCTAAGCATTATGATATATATCACAAATTCACAGCTTCTCAGTTGACTTTGAATCAGATCCCTCGAATGAGAGTGTTCGACTCACCAGCCAGCCATCATGGCAGACAATGGTAATGTCACGGACAGAACGGACAAACTAGCATCACAAGTGGAGAAACAAATATCAGATCATATCCTGACATGTCCTGACCAATATTAACAGTTACCGTTTTGAAACGCAAATGTAAAGGGCCATGACAATCTGCGTCCGCCTGCTAACTAACACACAGAATAGGGTTCAGGCTGGCATGCTCACCGCATTCCATCCTTTTTAATGCGAAAAAAAAAATTTAAGTGAAATAGTGGTCCTCAAAGGAGTGAGGGAGGAGAGTGTCATTGTCATCTTCACACAATCAGCCATTTAATAAAAAAATAATACAATTTTTCGTGTCAGTTTAAAAATGTCAGAATATTAGTATTTTTGCTTTAAATGATCTAGTGTGTTCACTTTTTTTTCTGGGGGATCTAGTGTGGTCACTTTATTCACAAGAAGTGACTAGAATAGAATAACTTCGTTTTTTCAAAATAGGTGGACATGTAATTTATAGTGAGTTTTATGATGAATCTTATATATTTGGATCTATCATAAGTTATCTATTGTTATACATTGGATCAAACTATTTAATAAAAATAATAAGTATTTAATAACTAATAATAAGAGATTCATAATAAATACAAACATATAAGGTTCACCTATAATTTTTCCAATAATTTAGATAGCTTCATGATCCAACAACATCGAATATTATTTTATCATACAAATGTGTAACTCATTTTCTTAGAATAATCCTAGCGTGATCCACAAATGTTATATGCAAGTCCTATAATAAAACAACACGTATACATGAGTCAATATCAGCCATTATAGTGTACAGCCTTTCTTCTCTGCTCAATTATTGTCTGATGAAGTGAATCATTATTGAGCAATAAGAAGATAATTTCTGTTAATTTTGTTTTTTTTTTTTTGGTTTATTAAATTTCGGAACACAGAGATGATGTCTTTATTTATTTATTTATTGCCCTGCTTTTCTGGGTAAAATGAATTTCCGCTCCGATGAGAATGACTTAGACGGTGGAGTCGTCACTCTATCATATCACGTATCATCCTTTTGGAATATCCTTTTTCAATTGGCACAAATAATTTTGTTACATTAATTAATGCAATTATCATCAACCCAAATTTTGTTATTTTCTCCTCTTCAGTCACATTCTGTGGATCCAAGGTTGTCCTGTTCCGTTGTCTTCACAGTCAACCTGATTTTTGTTCAACAATCCCATTAGCATAAGCATTCATAACCCGTTAACCAGTCCAACTGTAGCAGCAGCTGAACTCAAGTTCAGATCTTGATTGGTGTTGGGCATCCAACTTCCCTATCAGAGATGATTTGGAGTGATGGGTATGGTTATGGCACTAAGAGGAAAATGGGATTAGGTTTCACTGCGTTGCTGATGATACTCTGTTCGATTTGCATCTGTGAGGTGAAGGAGGCAGACGCAGCATCACAACAACACCAACAACAACAAGAAGAGAGGCAGAAACTGAGGTTTGGGAAGAATGGAGAGTTCAAGATATTGCAGGTTGCAGACATGCACTTTGCTGATGGGAAGAGCACGCGCTGCTTGGACGTGCTGCCTTCTCAGTATGGTTCTTGCTCTGACCTCAACACCACTGCCTTCATTCAAAGGATGATCCTTTCCGAGAAACCTGACCTTATTGTCTTCACTGGTAAGTACCTCTTCATTAATTAATTTCGCTTCATTGCTTCTTTCTAATTATAGCTGCAGCTTCTTTTTCACCTTTCCTCTCTTCCCACTCTTCCTTTCCAGCGGAGAAAATATGACATGCTAATTTTGGAAACACCACCATCCCAATGATTTGATTTAAATTAATTAGTCTAGTTACATGGATGAATTTTGACGCAAGTTTTGGTATTGGGGCAATTAAAGTTGCAAGGGAGACTCACACCGTTGTGCTTGTGATTCCAATTTCCAATAACAGAATCCCTTAAAATTAATGACCAAATTTAACTTTATCTGTTCCCTTATTGGAATTGCATACACCTGTCAAAACTTAAGTGCAATTTTCCCTTATAACAACTTTTACTGATCAAAGATTAAGACTTTATATTCTAATTACTTGTGTGGATAAATTCTAAGAGAGTAAATGGATGGAGAATTTGCAATGTAAGCTTGCAGTTTGAATTTTTAGTTTATTAGAATTCTCGTTAAGCAATGTCGATTCGAGATAGCCCATTGTGCATATTCATTCTGGTGTGACAGGGGATAATATATTCGGATTTGATTCCTCGGATTCGGCTAAATCATTAGATGCTGCATTTGCTCCTGCAATTGCTTCAAACATTCCTTGGGTGGCTGTTTTGGGCAACCATGATCAGGAAGGATCCCTCTCTCGGGAAGGGGTGATGAAACATATTGTTGGCATGAAAAATACTTTATCTAGAGTCAATCCTCCGGAAGTACACATAATTGATGGTTTTGGGAACTATAACCTAGAGGTTGGAGGAGTTGAAGGTACTGCTTTTGAAAACAAATCGGTGCTCAATTTATACTTTCTCGATAGTGGAGATTATTCAAAGGTTCCTTTCATTTCTGGCTATGGTTGGATCAAACCCTCTCAGCAACTTTGGTTCCAACGAACATCTGCCAAACTTCAGGTACTGTTTACCTGTTCCATTGACTAGCTGCAGTTTAGTTACTCTACATTGGTCACAGCTGAATCTTCAGTTCTTGCCCTTGATCATGACAATCTCTGGATTAACCATTTGATATTTGTTATGCAGAAAGAATACAAGCATGGACCACTGCCTCAGAAACAACCTGCTCCTGGTCTTGCATACTTTCACATCCCATTGCCAGAATATGCTTCTTTTGACTCATCAAACTTCACAGGTGTGAAACAAGAAGGCATCAGCTCTGCCTCTGTGAATTCTGGCTTCTTCACAACATTGGTTGAAGCAGGAGACGTGAAGGCAGTTTTCACTGGCCATGATCACGTCAATGACTTCTGCGGCAAGTTAACTGGTGTACACCTTTGTTATGCTGGAGGATTTGGATATCATGCTTATGGGAAAGCTGGATGGTCAAGGAGAGCAAGAGTGGTGGTAGCTAGCTTGGAGAAAACAGAGAATGGTGGTTGGGAAAATGTCAAGTCAATCAAAACATGGAAACGGCTTGACGATCAACATCTTACCGGAATTGACGGTCAGATCTTATGGAGCAAGAGTTTTAATGGTAAGATTAAGACATCCCTGAAATGCTAGAAGTACTCTGTTCCTAGTTCTTAAATTTGTGCTACAGACTGAAGGACAAGGAATCTGCCATTAGAATTACATAGAAGAAATGCCTGCAGGATATAAAGAAAATGTAGTTATGTTTATGCTTCATTCTTTGCATATCTGAGTTGATAAAAAGGTAAAAGGAAACCACAAATAGAAAATGAAAATTTATTTGATAGGACAGAAAGCTGTAACCCAACTAAGACAAACAATGTGCAGATTATCTCAATTTGTCTGAACTATAAAGTTATGCCATTTATTTGATGGTTTCTATTGTTTAGCTTCCAATGCTTTTGATAGTATCAAGCATAAATTATTTCAGATTTCAGATACTCACAAAGCTGGGCTTTGTTGCCAATTCGAAGATACATATTACAAATTGTCATATGCAAAGTTCAACAAATTGAACTATAGTTGAGTAACGGTTGCATGAACAAATACTGAATTTCTGATTCTCTACTCAATTATGTTTGAAGCATGAAACCTTTGTTATTACGAGATTATATTGTAGACACCTCATTGGCAACTTTTTAACTGCAGTGCACACATGCAATAGCTTCTTTATTCTTTCCATTTTATCTCCTTTGATTCAATTGTTTATACTGGTTTCCGTTGTAACAGGGAACCGCAGGAAGAAAGATGATGGTGCCCTTGAGAATTCCTATTGATGCATGTGAAGGTTATTTTGGAGGGTCTCATGAGCTGTGTTATACATATTTTTTAATCAATGGAACCTGTCTAATATACATGTCCTATAATTAGATGTAGCAATACAAGGTGACTTGGTAAAGAATAAGCAAAAGGGATGGAGGTTCATGAGCGTTGTACAATGATTGTGTGCTACGCAATTGTAACTGCGTTTTAGTATGGCCTCATCATGAAGATAAGTTTCGGTTTGAAGATTGTTGATGGAGTGATCTATGAATTGAGTGTAGATTTCTACTTGTATGGATATTTTTGCTGTATGCAATTCAACATTTATTGCCAAGATTGACACCGGTTGAATTAGAAGAGAAGCATCCTTTTGAGCCAATGCTTGATGATAGTATAGCTTAGCTTAACAGCAACCTTTTAGAGAAATTGTGGGGTGAAGATTCAGCAGGTTAATTAGGACGTGAGCTCCATGATTAAAATATCCGCCACGCTAGTTATTGTCTATGCACATATGTGATTATTACCTGAACTTACATTCGTGGCATCTAAGCTTAAATAGATGTTTGTACATTGAATTTTCATTCTGTGCATTACATAGAAGTAGCCATATTACAAGCTTTCTACTTTCATAAACTCTCCTAAACATCGGAGCTCAATTACTTGGGATACACATGTTCACCAATGTAAATGTTTCTCCCAGGATTGCACTCATCCATAGCTGTTGTTGGCCTTCTCACTTGGGGGTGAAAGCCTGTAGTAGTCATCATATGTAAAGTCAAGTCAGCGCAAACACTTCCATAATATATAATTTAAGTCACAGTACTCAATCAAATCCTAGAAGTTGTTTGAACTTACAGCAAAAACGGTGGCATGACCAGGATCTGCAAGGTGGGCAAAAAGGTTGTCAATAGGACCAGTGCCAGTGTATATGTGCTGGAACCATGCACCCATCACGGCCAACATGGCCAGCCTCCCATTCTTGATCTCCTTTGTTCTCAACTCCTTGACCTTCTCTGGAGAACCGGATCCCCATCCAAGAGGGTCAAACCAAAGCCCACCTGGGTAACCAACATCAGTACCAGTGAGCTTGTTGTTTGGGAAGATGGGGTCAGTGTTGACACACCCTGGCTTGATGATATCAGCCCACCTCCTACCCTCAGCCCACCCAATGAAGATGAGCTCAATTATGAAGAGGGTGGTAGTGTCTGTGAAGTATTCCAGTTCTCCAGCAGAGTACCATGAAGGGGTGTTCAAAACACCAATCTTTGTTAGGAATTCTGGAATGAAGATGCCAGCAGCTCCCAACATTGCCCACCTGCAGTGCACAATCTCTGACTGAACGTTCCATCTCAGGGTCTCAGGATCAGATCCTATCAAATCAAAACCAATAAATGTTTGTTGATTACTTCTTGTCATTTACATGCATATCAAGAAGAGATAATTAATATAGTACCTGAGCTGAGTCAGAGAGAGTATATTTAATTTGAACATTGATCACTTACCAAGACCAAGAGGATCAAAGCCAAAGTCCCCAGGGAGACTGCCATCAAGCCATGGAGGAGGGGTGCTGCCTGGGAACCACAGAGGTCTGTTAGGGTCAGCTGCTGCACACACTGTAGTGGTCGATCCTCCTCTAACTGGGGCTGTGTACTTGTTCACCTTCAACTTCCTCCCACTAAGAAAAGAAGCTTTTGTGTTTCCCAAGGCTGATCCATTCTTCTGGGAACTGCATGAATTCACTAATTTTTGATCAATTATGTCGATGCATGCAATGTTTGAATCTCCACGAATGATTAAACCAAGGTTCACATAAGTATACAATACATTAGTTACAAGAGAGAGCGGTTTCCAAATTTTAAAGGGACCAATGTATGAAACATTTTATGTACTGTTTTACATCACGGGGACAGTTAAAAATGTATGTAGGAGTGATGAGTAGTAGACAAACTTGCCTTGGCGTAGAGATGGCAACAGCTGCAATGGCAGAGGAAGCACAAGCGGAAGCCATGACAGGCCCTCTCCCCTTGATTGAACTCTGTGTGCTCCTGCGTATATGTGATGATTGGGAAAGAAATGCAAATTCGTTAAAAGAATGAAGGGTCTTCTTATCCTAAAGGATAGGGGTGCGAATCAGTAATATGATGGTGGGTTGCCATGTGGCATGCAAACTCTCATAGGATAGGTTTACGTGGAAAAATCAAAATCTGGTGGTTCACACAGGGTCCAAGTCTTCTCTGGCTTCCATAAAATCTTTTAGCTGGCTCCTACACCACAAAAGGAGGACTCTTATCCTCGCCAATGAAGGATTACGTGGGACCTACTAATCTTAGCTATATGCAAGTGCTCCCTTTAAGAGATTTAAATAAAGCCAACATAACTGTGGTCGAATATCTGCCAGTAAAGTTCAGTGTAAATGAAATTCACATAGCTAAAATCGAACTCAACAAATTTCATTGACAATAGTGCACATCAAATCCAATTAACTCTATTTCATGGGTTACTTCATCGGGTATTCAGCATGTGAGAATTTTCTCAGGGCAGTGATGACAATGTTTTATTCACGACCCTTCTTTTTTGTTACAATGCACAATCTTTTCAATCATGGGGGTAGTTTTTCTTGGTTACAGAGCAAAAGATAATCGTTATGAATGAATAACCGTTACTTCTGTTGGCTTTCAGTCACAACTTTTTTCTTTGATTCATTCACAGGAAAACATAGCGCGGGCTGAGTAGCCTGCCCATAGTTATTAGGTTTAAAGAATGATAAATGTATACATTTAGGAAAAAAACAATTATTATATAAAAGTACAATGGTGTGTAAAATTGTAAATCTATATAATGTATAGATTTAAACACAAATTGGATAACATATATGAGTTATTTACGGGGCATTTGGAAATATTTAATAAATTAGAATTAAATTGAATTTCATTTAGAATTGAATTAAATTCTTATGTTTGGAATGAGTCAAATTAAAGAATTAAATTCAATTCTTTGATTTGAAATGAATCTAAAATGAATTAATTTAATTTTTTTATTATTTTATCCTTTATTAATAAGTTAGGAATAAAACATTATATTCAAGTAAGGTTATTTTGATATTTTTATCTGTGATTCAATTCCATATCAAATCACATCTATTTGATCTAATATCAATTCTTAGTTTGATTAGATTTCAATTCCCATAAAATTTTAATTCTTCACTTAGTTGCTTTAAAATATGAAATTTAATTCAATTATTTGAGAATGCTAGGGGTTTCAAACTTCTAGAAAGGGAAAATTATACAAAGTTGTCAGCTATAATCACCAAAAAAAAAAAAAGTTGTCAGCTATGACGGTCCAAAGATAAAATTACTCCCAGATCCAAATGGCGGCAAGCAACATTTATCTAATCTACAACGGGACATGGGAAGTGAAGCGCACTAGCTTAGTACGGTGATTAATGATAATATCCACACGAGCATCATTCTCTAACTTGGATAAAAATGTCATGGGCAATAAGATAATATATCAAATGAAACTGTTTCACAAGAATGTCAATAATATATCATTCTCTAACTTGCAGATTTTCCATGCCGCATTTCAATTGCAATTGCAAGCCACACCGCACCCAACAACTCTAAAAGTTCCATACTTAGCAGTAGATTAGACTGTCACTCTCTCAGTATTTGTTGCATGAACAACCACTATCTATCTAGGAACATAAAAAATCTCAATCTCTCAATCTAGATCCACTGGTGAAGACAAAAACTTTCCTAATGCACCACAAAAATTTTGCTAATGCACCAGCCCTTTTTTATTTTTTTCCTAGTAAATGCACCGACCCTTGCCGAGGCACACTTACCCTTTTTTTTATCTTCTTTCAACAGGCACTCTCTTTTTAATATTTTTGGTCAACAGTCACCACCAGTTACCAACAAACGTGATCTGCAAAAGCCCAACTAGGGAACAAGCGGAATCTTTGCTGTAGAAACGACGGCCCATTAACGGTATCATTTCGGAGCAGAAAACAACGATCAAAGGTCTGACCAAAATAAAAAGCAATCAAAGGCATTCACAATACTAAACTGCCGGCCCATTAAATGGATAAACAAATCCCAATCCATGCCTACGCTTGCCAGGGGAATGAGACGGAATGATTTAAAACATCATTATTTGATCTTTTGAAAAATGGGTGAAATGTAATAGAGGAGTATGAAATATATTCCATCAAACTTCACTCCACTACTTACCACAAATCCGTCCCATCCTATTTTGAGTCCCAACTTGTCTTGAAATATGGAATGGGGCGGTACCATTTCCATTGGTTGCACTAAAGCAAATGACAATTAGGGACAAGTCCCACTTTGGCAGGATCGAGACCAAATTATCTTTCACCAATAATATAGTGAAATGCGGTGGATTGACAACCTTTACCGCAACTCTTCTCTGAAGTCAATTGTGTATATATATTCAATTTTTTGGTATTATATTCAATTGATTGTATAATTTAAATTTTTGGATTATAAAGTTTAAAAAATAAATATCCAAAATTTTTATCTGCCATTTAACTTTTTAAGATTAATTGAATTAAAAATATTAAAAAATTTGATCTATTGGTATGTGTATATCGATTGTAATTTTTCAATTATTTAATGTTTTAATTATATAGCACTTTAAAAAAAAGTTTAAAATTATTAATATATTAACTTTTGAAAAATTCGCGTGCAAAACTTTTATCCGCAATTTAATTGAAAAAATTAATAACAAAAATTAATTTTATTTGAAAAATCAAAACTTTACATTTTTTATCCAATCTAAAAATAATTGCATATTTATAATAAAATATTTGATAAATATATTGATATCTTTATTTTGTGAAAGAAATACTGAAAATTCTAAAAACTACAAATTTCAATTTTCAATTTTCATTTCCAATTTTCAATTTTTGCTTCACAAAATTCTGAAAATTAAAAAATTAAAAACTCAAAATTGAAACAAAAAAGGCTTTAGTTTTCTTAATTAGTGTCTTTAGAATGCTAATCAAAAAGATTTTTTTCCTTTCATTTTCTTTAGACAAGAGTTGGGGAGGCAATGGAAACATAGAGGATTGAACTCATCATCAAAGAAAAGAGATTTTTTTTTTAATGTATCTCCTCAATTGGTAAGGAAGAGAATAATCTCTCATAATACAATTAACTTTTTTTTTATACATATGAATTTCAAAATTGAATTTAACATCTTATGCTTAAAGAGACCCTAGCCACTACTACAGGGATGGACACCTCGTGTGTTACAAAAAAGTGATTTTTGATTAATCACTAGGCACCTTATTGATTTATGGGTAAATTATCCTCATTTTCCTTTAAATTTGTCAAAATGCAATTCAACTCTCCTTAGTTTTCCAACGACATTCACCTTTCCTAATCACAGCCACAACTAATCCTGCTGCCATCTACGACTAACAAACACCGCCAAGACGTTGATTTTTGCTTTGGATAGATACAGTATTCGATGGGACATGGTAAATGAGTGAGGGAATACATGAAAAGTGAGGTTTAACAGTGGTAGTAGATTAAAGTAGTCTTATACTAGCTAGTTACATATAAAATGTTAACAGCAGTTCTTCAGTAGTTGATTGAAGGGTTTTACTGAGAATTTATTGTTTCCAAATGTTTCATTTATGCTTATGAGCGAAGGTTAGTGAAATTGTCGTTCTTGCAGTGATTGGATGTTTTTATTGAGAATTTGTTGTTACCAATCGTTTTATTTCTGCTTATGGGAAGGTTAGTAAAGTTGCCTACTAGCTAGCTCTGACCTTCAATACACAGCTCATTTGAGACACCTGAAATTCGCTAAATTACATCTTTGCCCTTTTGCTTTTGTGATGTTCCTTAGGACTCATTTCATGTTGCAAAGGAGTAATGAGACAATATATATATCCAAAGATGATGTATCTACTGTTCTGAAGGGTGATAATTGTGATGAGTAAGTATAGTACTTTTGTTTCACTGAAGCCGTCATGTACTTTACGCCCTATTAATCCCTAACGGTATGCTTGGTTAGGATAAAAATAAATTATAAATTTTTGTGGATGAAATTTATCCTTATTTTTACTTTTTAACTAAATATATCCTAATCAAACATATCCTATTTTACACATAAAATTTATCTATATAAATTTACACTCTATTTTTACCTTTAATCAAACATATCCTAATTGTATACTATTCCAGTAGCAATTGACTTACCACATTAGAGTTGTTGCAGCCAAAGTTAATGGGTGTGCCTTTTGGATATATGCTCCCAAGAGTTAAAGGATTTATATTTGCCGGAGCAGAAGTTAATGGAAATGGGGTTCTTGACTTTCAAGAATGCAAGGTTTAGTATTGTATCATCTTTGTATTATTTCTTGTATCCACGGTATTGGTTTGGATTTTGGAATCGGACAGGCTGAAAGCTAATATGCGTGAACGTTCCACATGTAAAGGTGCTTGATGTTAATTATTGTGACAATGATCATATAGCATGTATGAATATTCAGTAGCGTCTTTGTCTAAAATATTAATGATCCAGTTTGCAGCAGAAAATTTGGAATTCAAAATCCAGAGCTTATGTTGAAAGATTTCAATGGGTGTATAGAGGAAGCTAATTAACAGACTAGCTAGAAGTCATTGGTTTTAAGATGAAAATTGCTGCCGTAGAAAAAAAGAGAGGACAACTATTTTGCTCATCGTGCCAGATCATCATTTCTTTTCACTGGTAAGACTTTGTTTTTGTTCAGGCTTCCGGTTTAGGGTTCTGCACTCAATTACCCTATAGATAGCCAGTGTTAGACGTGTGGATATCAACATTCATGGTGAGTCCTACATATTTGAAATACTCGCTCCATTATATATTACAGCTAAATACATCAATTTTTTAATATATTAATTTATTTAAATTTTTTAAAATGATTATTAATAAGGTTAAAGATGGAAATAGGTAAAGTCCAACTAAACTTTTGCTTACTGCAAGCCTATATTTTCAAAATGAAGGTTAAGCCTTACTTATTGTTTAATGTAGGTATTTTTTTAGGTTTAACTTGATCTTTTTAAAAGCTAACCTTGTGAAAGGAAATCTAGAGACTTATTTGCTTATAAAATAGTTTTAAAAAATCAAAACGTCTATCTTAAATAAGTCAAAATCCTAAATATATCAAAAAATATATTTTAAAATAGACTAAAACAATTTAGTTAAAAAATATATTTTCAAATAGATTAAAATATTTATATTATCATTAGATATTTAAATGATAATGATGATGATGATAATAATAATAATAATATAAGTAGATTAATCTGTTAGGTCAAATAGACTATTTTTATATCTTAAAATCTACCTGATAAGCTAAAAAGATTTTTTAAGCTAAAAAGATTTTTTGAAAAACCATAGTCTAACTTGCCCTAAAATATGCTTCGCTAGGTTAACATACCTTACCTACTTTCACCCCTAAATAAGGTTTAGGGAGTATAAAAGAATTGTATTATTTATACTTATTATCCATGGGGCTTCCTGACTCACACCCTATTTAAATTTAAATGAATAAACTTTACTTAAATGGAATCTATATACTATTTAATAATAAATAAAATATGAGTTTATTTCTTATCTCGTACTATAAATAACATTTTTTAATATAAGAGAGATAAGTTTGGCACAACTGCGTAGTATTCTCACACAACAACAAAAGGTTGATGCCTTGCGAAAGGCAAGGCATTCTTGTACTGGTGATTGGTGAAAAAAATAGCTTTTCTGCCTCTACACATGAGTAAGGCTGTGTTCGTACATACTCTCTTCACATGATCACATCCACGATAGTAGGAGTGTGTGCACAGGCATCTGTGCGAAACTACCAAGTACATGGATAGCCCACAGTGGAAAATATTCCTCGGTACGCTATCTAGTATATACGGGAAGAGTCCAGGGTGAATTTAAGGGGCTCATTTCCTCCGCACCCCCCCCCCCCCCCCACATGGTTGGTATAAGCAATCATTATATTTTCCAATTTTTAATATGTTGAAATATGTTTAATAATCAGAGTTTGAACTTTACATATTAGTATTATAAAATAATTTTACATTGTGAAGTGTCAACTATTAGAATTGTAGAAAAGTATCAAACTACGTCAGATAATTATATTATTTGTTATTTTTATTTCTATTCATTGATATTAGTATAAAATTATTTTATATTTTTAATACATAAAAAATTAAACTCGTTTAATCGTTGCCTTATATATTATTATGTTTCCCATAAACAATCAAGACCACACATTATCAAGATTTAATTACACTAGAAATTTCTATAATTTTATGTAATTTTTAATTAGATTCATATAATTTAAAAATTATAATCAAATTCTTATATTATACAGAAAATTCTCCTATAGCTTACTCCATGTGCGCTCAAATTTCTCCTCTTGGTTTGGTGCTTAAAAAACTAGCACGATCGGGATAATTTTTATAAAGATGGAGAACCAGTTATTCTTTAAATTAGCATGTTATTTGTCAAAGGTAGCATCCCATGATTGCAGATCAAAATGAATCGCACATCAGTAGGTTGCATTAAATGCAATATCATGCACTACTCACACACACTAGATATATAAAACACACCAAACTCAAAAAATTACAAGAGGTGGACATGGTTGTTTTATATACATAATTTTTTATTTTTTTGTATGATTTTTTTTCTCTTTTTTGGTCTGAATTTTTTTATCATGTTTTTATAATTTTTTTATATAATTAATTCTTTTTTTTATTTTTTGTTTATCAACTGAAGAATTTTCAAAATAAAATGACCCAATAACATAAGTTTACTAAATAATTTAAATTGATTTTAGACTCATGATAATATTAAATTTTTTTAAAAAAAACCAATTATGGCGCGGCCAAGTCATGGGGAAAGAAACTACAAGGAAAACATGGGGAGCAAGCCATTGTATAGAGAAACTGCAAGGAAAACAAAGACAATAACTTCTAAACTCTGATGGTGGGACACGAAATAAACTTGGGAGCAAGTCAAATTATTTCCAAAATTCGGAATATTCAGATTTGCAGAGGCAAACGCTAGCTTATATATTTTTCAGGGAAAAAAAAAAGAAAGATCATGCCCTCTATATGAACTCTTGCAGCATAAAGAGACACGGACACTAACACTAAACAGGATTATATTCTCTTATATTTGCTTTTAGTGGGGTATATTACATCGAGAGAGATATACACAAACAATAATATATAGGATAACCAGAGATTATGAGTTATCAATTATCATTACACTGTATTTATTTTTTAATAATATTTACTAATAAAAATATTAAAACTCTTTAGTATTATTTAAAATATTATAAAAATATAAAAAATGTTGAATATAAGTTATGTTATTCAAGAATTTTACCCTCACTTTTATATAATTTACTAATTTTTTCTAAATACTAATAAATCTCAATTATATTGTAGTATTTAATATTACAAGATTTCTAAATCAAATGATTACTATATTATGATCACTTTTGATTAAAAGTAGAAATAAAATTATTTACATTTAATACTAAGAGTTTTTAGCATCATTAATTATTTCTCCCTCAAGACAATCCTAGAAATTTTGAATTTTTTTTTTAAAGACTGAAAAAGATGAAAAATCAAGAAATCATATTGAGCTTCTAAGAAAAAAATAACAATGATAAAATTTATAAGAAAAATGTCATGTCACGATCTAGAAAAAAAAGATTAATGTATAGCTAATTATTTTTACTCATATAATAATGCACATGTTATGTATAAATTAACTACTTATAATTATGGATTGGAGTAAACCTCCATTTCACTCTGAAATCTCCACGCGAGAGAGAGATAAAGTGCCCCAACCCAAATAATTTATTGGATTAAAAAAAAATTATGCCGTCCGCTTTCATGGACGATAATTGTCTTAACACGGTAACCATGCATGATGGGAGAGTGTCCTCAGTTCAGTTCCTCAAGTATGAGAAATTGAGAATTGCACATATGCAATATACAGTTTAGTTTATTGATCTGTTCATCTTGATCGTTTATTTTTCACCTTTTTAATATAATAATAATCTGAACAAAATATTTATGATTAAAGTTTGCATATAATATCATAGAGGATTCTCTCCGACTGTAGAAACACGGTTTGAGGTGGTAGGGTCTCTCAGAACGTGTAAAAACATGCCAAGTCGCAACACAAACATCAACATGCTCGTAAACGACAATGCAATTTTACCAGAACAAAGGTAGCTTCTTAGTTAAGCCATTCGAAACACAGTGAGTCAATCTCGGTCAATGCCTTTATTTTGGTGCTGCATATACAATATAACTTGTAGGGTCATAGTCATAGTAATAGAATTAGACTAAACCAAACTTCACTTCACTTCACTTCACTTCATAGAGGCAGCTCTCTTTCACTTCCCTCTCTAGCTCTTGACTTCATCCCTCTTATCTTAACTCCTCCTTCTCTTAGCAAGTATATATATCAATTTGTACGTTGGTTAGTAGTATTGTTACAATTATATTGATTGAAAAAGGCCAATTGACAATATCGACGATCAATGACTCTACAAGTGCCTGTGGGATACAGATTCCATCCGACTGAAGAAGAGCTTGTGGGTCACTACCTCAAGTACAAGCTGCTGGGTGATGATTCCAATTCCAGTGTGCACAACACTATCGCTGAAGTTGATGTTTGCAAGTTTGAGCCTTGGGAGTTGCCAGGTACATATACTACTCCACTATGGAGTAATATAGAGTAGCATGTCTTTGCTTTCAATTCTACTTCAATTAATGTACTGTCCTTAATTAATCTGTGATATCAGCGTTTTCCAAGGTAAAATCGGAGGACCCGGAATGGTTTTTCTTCAGTCCTCGCGAGTTGAAGTACAAAAAATCAAGTAACAGGTACAACAGGACAACCAAAACTGGCTACTGGAAGCCCACTGGTAGAGACCGCAACATTAAGACACGAGGCACCGACCATGTCATTGGCACCAAGAAGACCCTGGTTTTCCACAAGGGTCACCCTCCTCGTGCTGTCAAGACCAACTGGGTTATTCACGAATATCATGCTGCCACGGTTCCTCCTGACAAGGCAAGGGTTTCAACTTTCAATGTTTCTGCTTAGTTTTGATTTGAACCGCTCATACGATTGCTCTTTGATAGTCCTAGCGTAAGGGTTGAGTGTATAAGGTTCCTTAAAGTTTGAAGACAGAGTCCTTATGTCATAAGATCAAAGCTACTTACCACTTTAACCAATCCTTTGTGGGGTTTAAAGTTACTTCATACCATGTTTATGGGTGATGAATTTTAACGCTATGTTAATGTTACTATATTTATATCTGAGCTTTCTCACCATTGCACCTTATGAAACTAAAAGTTCCATAGATTGGCCCGTGTTCATTTTGATAATAGTAAGTTATTGGCCCTGTGCCTCTGTCTCATGCTCAATTTATGACCAATTTTCTCAAATTGCATTGTCTGGGGACAATTCATAACTGATTCTGCCAATTCTTTAGTTTCACTTATCCGAGGATAAAGTTTCTATCAAAGTATAATTTGCTATGCTTGCTAGTTGCTAGCAAGTCTCTATTTAAATTTAACGTTGTGGTTATAAATGTTTAGGCTACAATTTTTTTTTTCTTTTTTAATTTGAAGCATGAACTATATTTGTCTTAAGTAATGGAGAGTGCTGATCATGCCTTTGCATTTTGCAGAGAACATATGCCTTGTGTCGCTTAATGGAGAAAGCTGAGAAAAAAGCAGAAGGAAGAACTGATGTATTGGTCAATGAAGGAGAGCCTATTGCTGCTGATCGTGAAAACCAAGCAACAGTTGATAGATCTCCAGATGTGAGCAAAAACATCCTCCCAGGACATGCTAAGAACTGGTTCTCAGTTTAGGCTTTGCATAACAAAACAAGCTAAGAACTGACACTTGGTTTACATTCTATTTCAGGTATATACATTGCTAGATTTGAATCCGGAATCAGTCTTTCCAGCACCACCTCAGGCTGACGAATCTGATTTCCCCTCAATACAGTTCTCCCCAATTGTCATTGAGCAGGAACAATATTTTCAAGATTCCTTATTTACCAATGCCTGTTTTGGGATTGAAAATAACATTGCGCCGTTTCCATTTGATGATGCTACTGAAGAGGAAGTTGATGTTGATTCGTTCATAGAATCAATTTTAGTTGATGATGATTTTATCAGCGAAGAGAGAAGGCATTCTTTTGTTAACAAATCCACCCCGTCACTGTCAATGAGAAAGGTAAACTATGAAAGCAGTGAAACTGACGCTGAGCTATTCTCTGCACAGGGAAAGATACAGAAAAATTATTGTTTGGGCAGTTTTATGTAGGCACACAACTCTCACAAGCAATTGTAAATGTTTGTCAGTGCCTATGTGGTGAGCCTATTGATATTCTTGCCCAAACAGGAAAAGTTCATACAGAAAATAACTCTGCAAAGAGTAATAATCATGACAGACCTTAGGTTTATTGACATAGCATCAAATTTTTCATTTACTATACAGAAACATATTATAACTTATTTGGGTATGAGATATTCGAAAAACTTAACACCCCCATGTTGACATAAATTTTTAATGTTATTTTGTGTATCTCATATGGTTATACCTGAATCTATTGTAAATAGCTTCCTCAATTTTCAAGAAATTAGGATGCACCTTCACTACACGCACCTCATGGATTAACATCATCTATTTATTCTCCATTGAAATTGTTACAGTTTGGCAACATTCTGGAGACTACATCAGTGTGTAATGAACATGTTGTTTCAAGCGGATGCCAGGTAATGAAAATGGTTAAAACATCACAAGATGCTACTTATACTGGTCTTCCTTCATTCTTTGCTGAAACTGAAGTAAACCGAGAAAAAGGACAGTGCCTCTGATGATAATTTCTGGGGAGTGGACACTTCTGATGACTCAATTGCAAATGAACCCTCCTTGTCTATTTTTGTTTTGGAGAGCGTTGGCTCTCCGTCACCTCCAGTGGCTATTCCTTCAACTTCAAGGAGAGTGAAAACTAAATATCATCCAAGATCCAACAACTCTGTGTCACAGGGACCTGCTTCGAGAAGATCTCAAACTCAGAGAAAGCTTTCGAGCAAAGCAGTATCCCAACATGAGGTGAGAAAACCCAAGCAACCGTACTAGAATTCAGGAGGCAGTTGCTCAGCTCCATTTGAAACAACTTTTAATTTTAGCGCGCCACTGATGAGCTTTTCCTCTATATGATGTTTTCTGCAGGTGCCGAAGGAAACGCAAATGCCGGAGTCAAACAAAGATCAGAAGAAAGCTCAGGATGCCAGGTCCAAAAGAATTTGGAAACCACAGGCAAATATCAATCATCAAGTGTCGATAAGAAGGGTTGTTTCATGTACCAGGAGACACCTTCATCGACTCAAAACCAAATCCCCGCTTGGTATATCTTGTCAACGTAGTTTTTGGGTTTTCATTGCTGATAGTCACTATTTGTGACATGGTGTCATTTGGCAAGTGCCGCTAGTGCAAAGGATGGGTCACAGTTTTCGTGACGCATCTCCTTGGCGTTGTTTTTCACTAGAATTACAGAAGGTGGAATCCATACTGCATCTTTCTTATCATAATGAATTTTTATGCCCATGAGTTTGCAGCTTTTTTCCTTAGTAATTAGTTTTGCAATTGTAGCCCTGATGGACTGTATGATTTAAACTTTGTCATGTATGTTAGCAGATTACTGGAATGTACTGCATGTATTGTGGCTAAGATATATATTAGAGAGCATTGTCTTTCTAGTTGCTTTGACTTATATAAAACTATCATAAGTTTGCCAGGCACAGCACTCTTTTTCTGTAACGCGTTGTGTCCTCTGCTTCAATTAGAGTTTGCATTGAATTTTTTAGTGAGAGGTGAAATACCAAATGCATTAAAATTGGAACAAATGAATAGTATATAAAATGAAAAGTCTTATGACTTGAGATTGCTAGTCTAATTTTATACTTTACCACTTATTACCTCAATAATTTAAATCTTCTCGGTTTTGGGCTCTCTCCCAAATGTTTTAATTTTGAATATCATACCTTTTGTCAAATTAAAAGTGCAGCCGAGTACATGTTTTAATTTTTATCACTATTTCATACATGTATTATTTTATAATTAATAACACATAATCAGATAATAACAAATAAAATTATGATCACTTTTGATTAAAAGTAGAAATAAAATTATTTACGTTAAATACTAAGAGCTTTTAGCATTATTAATTATTTCTCCCTCAAGACAATCCTAGAAATTTTGAAAAAACTCGAAAGACTGCAAAAGATGAAAAATCAAGAAATCATATTGAGATTATAAGAAATAATTAACAATGATCAAAATTTAAAAGAAAAATGCCATGTAACGATTTAGACAAAAAGATTTATATACAATTAATTATTTTATCTCATAATGCACATGTCATGTGTAAAGGGTTTTTAACACAA
>JAMLFY010000008.1:765598-1102608 GCA_030441495.1 Dalbergia oliveri
TGTTTGGTAGTGCTTATGATGGCTATGTATTTTAGACTATTATTGTTTACATAAGACTTTTAATTATTATATATTGATGATGTACTCTAGACTTTTATATTATGAACTCTGCATTGGTACTGATTATATTGCGATTATGTACTTTGGACTTTTATTATATATTTGAGATCATGGCTTTCATTTTATATACTTGAGTTAGCAAAGTTGCATGTGTCAGTTAGTGTCAGGTTATTAGAAAAGTCGACTATAGTAGGTTTCTAAATCTACTATAGTCAACTTCGTGCTTTGCTATAAAGTCTTTTATTATCATCGACTTCTACTTTGTGTTGAAGTCAATTATAATCGACTTCGTTAGCTTAGTAGACAAGATTTTTTCTGATGTGAAAGTCGACTTTAATCAACTTCGTGTATGTTTATGAACCGAAGTCGATTTTAGTCGACTTTTATTAAAACCAATTTAGGACATATCTGGAAACAACTTTAAATGAGACATTGATGTAATAATATATTTATTTTTATTTTATTTGTGTAAAAAATCCTATAAATTAACTACTTATAATTATGGATTGGAGTAAACCTTCATTTCACTCTAAACTTTCCACGTTAGAAGAAATAAACCCCCAAACCCAAATAATTTATTGGATAAAAAAAGAAAAAACCATCCGCTTTCCCCAATGGCTCGATTTTGAATAGAATTAGTGTTTGACAAATTTTGACACTTATTCGTCAACAACAAATAAGTGATGATCTCCTTGTGCAAGAGGCCAAATTGCTTTAAACCAGACGTATATTTCACTTCAAGTTTGTAATTAGCTTTGCTTTTCAAGATCTCGATCGGGAGCGAAAAACTACTCCTCTTGGATTTACTATTAAAAGAATCGAGTGTCAAATTGTTTTTATGTGATAAGGATGGAATAATGTAGAATGCAATGTGTTGTGACAATGTAAATGAAATGTTTGAAGAGTATCAAGAAGAAAAAAATTGTAGAAAGTAAAATGTTTAATTGACAATACGAAGATAAAGTACATGAAATGTAGAGAAATTGAAAGCAATATAATCCTAGGAAAGCAAGGAAATGGGTTAAGAACAATACGTCAACTGAGGCTCTGTGTAGTCACTGAGACGTTGAGTGAGTGTATGAGTACCAATTCCAACCCCTTACAATCCGCAGAAGGTATTTATAGGCAAACTAAAACTCTAAGATCTTGACAAATGTCTCTTGATTGCCTTTAGATGTTGTCCATTAGCTTCCAGCTTCTGCTTGTCATTCACTCTTTGTCACGTCCTTGCCAGTCTCTGAATAGGAAAACCGTCATACCGTCGACTGACGAACACATGCGTTGGGTTACCATGTTTCCTCCACCTTCAGGATTTTTCTAAGTTTTTTCAAGTAACAAACTTTAAGCTTCAACTTGTCAGCCTTTAAACATGAAAATTAATCTTTTCTACCAAGTCTTAAATGACAAATTTTCACTTCGACTAGTCGAACATTGAAAGAAACTTTGCCAACATTATCTTATCAAATGTCTAATGTAAGGACTTTGTCAATATTGATTTGTCAATCTTCAGACATCTAAACCGTTATTGACTTCTTTGGTTTGACACTGCCATTTTGACAAACTAAGAACTTTGTCAAATTTATGTAACCCTTAACTTACACGTTTAACCTTTGATTTGACAATTTGACACTTAATAAAATTTGATGCCAACAATTAGATATTTAGATGATTAGGTGCTGAATTATACACCCTTGTAATCCGCAATTGTCTAACAATTGTCTAATAATTGCATATATCCAGTGCTATGTTCATTTAATAAATTAGAATTGTCATTGTTGATTGCACTTTACAGATATAGTCTTATAAAAATGATAAATAATTACATTTATCCAGTCCTATGTTCAAGGGGCCTGCTTTTTTTGTTTCCTCTCTATGAAAACCCGTCTCATCCTCGTTCATATCAAAAAATAGCGTGGCTCGTTATGAAGCCTTTGTAGTTTAAAGGTGCACACTTGTCTTGTATTGATTTCTTATGGAACTGTTATTTTTCCCATAAGGTACTTGTGGATACAGGTTCGGTATGTTATCAATCAGCATATGCTTAGTAACTCTAGTTGATTATGTCAAGCTAAAAGCAAGTAGGAATGTGAACTGCGAGCCTCTGGTTTTCTGCAATTTGAGGATGAATTGCATAAACACAAAATTATTGGAGTACTTCCACATTTTATTGACTAATATTCTATGTGATAAGTATCAGTGTTATATCAGGTTCCAATAAATCATGCCTGCTAATGCAGCAAGTGTATTAGGTCTCATAAACCGAAAAATCTCCAAGAAATGGAATCTCTTATTAGGGCAACTCATTACAAAATAATACCAAGTTCGAGAGTCGAGACAATGAAATAGCAGATATTGAGAAGATATATCTTCTGATGAAGAAACGAATATGTGCAGGTAAATGATGGGAATGTTCAACTACCATTCGGGTTCAAAGTGGCCTCCATCAACATATCCAGTACATGAGTGCCTCTGTTGCCAATTTGCATGTGGAATGACCTAACAGCAGAGCCTTTTTTCTGATTCCCGGCATTTTTTCATTTTATATACTGGGACTCGCTTGCAAACGTGCAAGAGCTTATTGGGTTGAACCCAAAATGGGCAACAACACTGATCTTTCAGTATCTACTAGAAGGAGCTGATTGGTACAGAAAAGCTTAAGACTGGTGTGGAATTTTATGGGAGCCATAAAGGAAGGTTTTGACCCTTAATTGTGATTTGTGTTGTATAAAGAAGCAGTGTCAGATCGTAATGGAAATTTGTAACCTTGTAATTTTTTGGTAGCCAGAACGCTATGTACCATTGGATAATGTAATGAAATTAGCGTTTGGGATACAAACATTTTTTGGCAGTTATGCATATTCTATGGAGAGTGTTAAATTATGGGGAGTGTTAGCTCTACTTCACCTCCAATGGCTATTCCTTGAACTTCAAGGAGAGTCAAAACTAAATATCATCCAAGATCCAACAACTCTGTGTCACAGGGAGCTACTTCAAGAAGATCTCAAACTCAGAGAAAGCTTTCGAGCAAAACAGCAGTGAGAAAACCCAAGCAACTGTACTAGAAATCAGGACAAACCTGTCTTTACTGAGGAGGCACAGCTCCAATTGAAACAACTTTTAATTTTAGCCCGCCACTGATGAGCTTTTCCTCTATATCATGTTTACTGCAGGTGCCGAAGGAAGCACAAATGCCGGAGTCAAACAAAGATCAGAAAAAAGCTCAGAATGCGAGGTCAAGAAAGAATTTGGAAACCACAAGCAAATATCAATAATCAAGTGTCAATAAAATGGGTTGTTCTATCTACCAGGAGAAACCTTCAATGACTCAAAGCTCAAATCCACGCTGACTATATCTTGTCAATGTAGTTGTTGGGTTTCATTGCTGATAGTCACTATTTGTGACACGGTATCATTTGGGAAGTGCTGTTAGTGCAAAGGATGGGTCACAGTTTCGTGACGCATCTCTTTGGCATTGTTTTGAAGTTCACCATATACACAAGGTGGTATCCATATTCCATACATACTGCATCTTTCTTATCATAATGAATCTTTTATGTCCAGATGAGTTAGCAGCCTTTTTCATAGTAATTAGTTTTGCAGTTGTAGCCCTGATTCCCTGTATAATTTTAACTGTCATGTTAGCAGACTGCAGGAATGTACTGCATGCAGCTAATGTATTATGTATATATTAGGAGAGCATTGTCTAGTTGAGCGGAATAGATGGCCCATGTGAGTTCGTTTATAGTTGCCTTGACGTATATAAAACCATCAAAAGTTTGCCAGGCACAATGCTCTTTTGTACCCCATTGTATCCTCTGCTTCAATTGGGGTAAGTGGAGTGGTGAAGTGTAACATGTACTAAAATTGAAATAAATGAGTAGTATATAAAATAAGAAGACTTATAAACTCGTCGTCTTAAGATTTCTAGTCTAATTTTATGCTTTCTGCGTATTACCTCAATAACTTAAATCTCCGTTTTGGACTCTCTCCCCAAGTGTTTGAATATCATACCAGATCTTTCGCCACATTAAAGGTGCTTTACCAACTTAAATAAAAACAAAATGCCACTTTGGATGAGCAAAAACCAAATGGCTTTACCATCAAGGCAAAGGCAACCATACCCAAACAATAACCAGGCCCAGGGTCTGATCTGCCCAAAATAATAATTGGTTTGGAATTGGACTTTGAAGACAACAATAAAAACTTCGACCAATAAAAAAAAGAAAGATAAAACCCCATCTCATGACAAACAGCGACCAAGACTAGGAAATACACACTTTCAAATACAAAGGTCATGTGGTTGAGGCCTGAGGCATAGTGGTATAGATGTTTGCCTCTGAAAACCACATCTTGGGTTCGATCCTGAGGATGTGAACCTTCTTCCCGCTTCCCCATGGGTGTGCGAGTGTGTTGACAAAAATAAAATAAAATTACAAAGGTCATGTTATACAAACAACACAAGCTAGTCAATGTTATAATAGGGATGGGCGGACAAATGAAGCATGTACACAAAAAGCTAACCCAACCAAAAAAAGAAGGGTCATTTAAGGTGGTCGATATATGTTCTAGATCATCACATGGTCCAACGCTTTCTACCATTAGATTCAATTGCAGTTATGAGCAAAACAGTTCATGTACTGCCCTTTGGCATTGCACCTTGGACTAGAGATCACGTGTTTATCGCGAGTAAGACTCAGTCCCCCAAACCTGACCAAAAAAAAAGATTCAATTGAAAAGATTCAAATTTGAAGTTTTAATTATTATATGAAATTACAAAATAAATTAATAGTTTGTAAATTTAATAATAATAATTGTTAAAATAACAATCTACCCATTTCATTTTCTTTCCCTTTCAACCACCTACCGCCTGCCTTCTTCCTCCACCATGTTGCTGCCACCCATTTCACCACCACACATTTCTGCTGCTTGTCACCTATGGTGCAATACTAGAGCCGACCACAACAATGGTGCAATGTTTACTGCCAAGTGCACCTTCTCACCACTCTCGACTTTCCCCTGTCTTCCTCCACCTGACCAACTCATGATAAATCCTGGATTAATTTTCTTTCCCGCCCTTACTTTCGGTAACTTCGCAACAACCACCACCCTGTCATTGTGGAGCCACTCCTTTGCCGAACTACCACCCAGCACAACACCCCATGCCCACCACTATCGTGGACCTCCCAGCAAACCACCACAAATTATCGGAACAACACGAAAAGGAAATCAATAAAACCATGCAAATTTTGTAACTTTGATGTAAAGGAAATAATTAAATTATTTCACACTAAAAATTCAAATTATGCGAGGGATATTTAAATTGTGTATGGGATCTTAACCCCAAAAGTAGTGAAAATTTCTTCTAAAGAGACGATGGTCTCTCATGGTGAATGTTGTTATTTGGTTGGTGTGACTGTATGCAACTAGAAAAAATGTTGGTGGAAGGAGATGGTGTGGCCGTATCTCTTTTGGTTGTTAGAGAGAGAGTGTGTTGGGAGGATAGAGAAGTGTTAGTGGCTTGATGTGAGAATTGAAAGACAAAACAAGGCCTGTTTGATAATTTAGTAGTTAAAATTCAAGGACTGCACAATGGTCTAGAACTCATGGAGGACCAATTTAACATGACCCAAAATGGAAATTCCAAATTAAGTGCACTGATAGTTATGTAGCGGATCACACAAGATAAAATTTAATCTGTTTTTGTTTAATGTGAGAGGGTGAGATGTGAGAATGAGAATGGGTTAAAGCATAAAGAAATACTGCAATTTGGGTGAAATTTCATCTTATAATCAAGTAACAATGATGCCTGCCACTAACCATCCACTAATATAGTACCATATCATCAACTGCAAACATCTATTTGTTAGTTGTTACATGGAAAACGAGAGTCATTATATCGAAACGGGCAGTATAATAGTGAAACTGCAGAAAAGTAGGTTTCAAATTTTGTTCATATAATTCTGTTGTGATTTGTGCGGTTGTGGTTTTAATTTTCCACCCGATGATGATAGAGTATGAGGCATTAGTGCATTAAAAAACCACAACTACAAGGGGCACGTATTTACAAGCTAGGGGGTCACTTCAATTCCCACATGCATATCATGATGAGAACTATATAGTAGCTGTCGTTCAGACCAAACAAAACCACAAGAATGTAACCCACATGGACACTGGAATCGAGACCATGTACGTCCAAAAAATTACGACATGGGTGCCACCAAAGAAGCTTAGTACATATTACATTCTCTTGTTCCTTTCAAATTTGGTGGCAATAAAACGAAAACACATAAAAGGAAAGGAAAGCACAAGGCATGTGGGAGATCTAGCTAGGCTAGCCCATTCAATTAAACCCTTAGCTTGAGGTACTTGGAAACTAGTTTAGGTTTTGGTTTGGATTTTCGAAGGCACCAATCCATCTTGCCCAATGTTGTTCACTTGTTCGCTGCCAGTGTAGTGGATAAGCCAACCAACCAATATACAAAAGCTTTACGACTCTTTCGTGTTTATATATATATATATATATATATATATATATATATATATATATATATGTTTGTGTGGTCGATCTCACTTATTAACCTACCCTACGTACCGGGCCACCATATATACAAGCCACTCTCTCTCTCTCTCTCACCCTGCTGGTCCTCTCCTGTTTTGGCTGCATGGTCCTCACCCGCAATGAATGTGGATGCATCTGATCCCTGATCTTATCATTTTGATAAACATAAACATAGAAAGTGATCAGCATAAACTACACAGGGGGATCTGCCGTTTTCGAGAACACTTCCATCTTGGACACTAGTCCCATTCTTCACCCTGCTGATGATCTCTGCATCCGCTTCTGGCTTTTAATTTGTTTCTTATGCATCAGCTGTATGTGGAAATTGCATATCTCAATGTAGTTGTTACAAGATTGAAAGATTAGTCTTAGATGGCTTGTTAAATTCGATTGTGTGTGTGTATATATATATATCATATCGCCCGCATGGCAATAAGTCCCTCTACTTAATATGTATTATATAAATCTATTAAATTAATGGATATATGTTTTAAGAAGAAAAACCATCAGTATTTCATATATAATTTAGCAAGATACAGCGCTAAATATATATATCGCTCTTCTCTGTTAGTGGTTAAGGAAAACTACTTCAACTTTGCAAATTTTCTAACACAACCTTTTTAAAGTTTCAGGTCAGGTCTTTGAAAGTAAGTAATGCCTAGCACTTGCAATAGAATCAGTTAACGTCCAAACTAGTAACTCTCCTAAAACCTCATCCCTAATAAAATGTTAATTAACTTGGTATTATTAGTAATGTTAAGTATAAAATGATAGTGACGGAGGTAGTTTTCAACATTTGTATATAGAAGTTCCTTGAAGAAGTTCGTTTGAGGTTAGCAAAAGTAGTTCCATTGGAAGATCAAAAGCACATGCTCAAATCAACTTTTCGGTATTGAAGCGATTCAACCCTATGAGCTGGACCAACCCCCGTTATATTGCGACTATTAATTATTACAAGAATATAATCTCACTTAAGCTCAACTAATTAGAAAGTAATATATTTTAATAAATCATGAAATTCCATTCCAATGTAAAACTCATATAAATGAATGGTGAACCAAGGGGCCAATGTGAAATGGTAAAAATTCTTTCCTTTCTTAATCAAAGGATTTAGTTTAATTTAATTAAAATTAAGAGTTTAAACCCAATGGGCTATCCCTTAAAAGGTTATCGATAGAGATTAACCATTGCATTTGGCTATGCATGCCTTGCGAAACAAAAGAAGAAATACAAATGAAGGATGAAAAGTTTGCATAGGTGCTGAAAACGAGCACAAAACAGCTGAAATTGCAAGTCCACCAAAAGTTCTCTCATTCGGTTATTTTTTTTCATCTAATAATAACCCATATTATAGTGTGATGGTGAAAAACATGATAAATAGAGGTGATCGAGTAATTCTTTATAAAGAATTAGTTCAGGCGATAAATTAAATAACTTTAATCTCTCAATCAAGAGACACATTCAAATTTTATAAAGACCATTATTGTGGAGAAATCACACAACCCTTATTCTTCTAGTCAAAGGAAAAATAGCGTGATAAGTGATTTAAACATATTAAACTTGTAAAAATGCACCTCTTGATTAAAGGGCAAAAGAAAAAAGAGTATCCCCATACATGGTGAAGTTGGATGTGGTCCATAATAAAGTTTAGTACAACTATACAATGATTTGGATTGATCACTGATGTACTGCATGCGTCCAATGATCCAATTTTCAGTTAATTAATGGAAGGCCGACATGAGAGTAAAGAGCGAAGACTTCTGCTAACTTTATTGTACAGCCTGCTTTATGTTCATCGTAAATAATAATGCAACCCCCGTTGTATGTCCTCTTAATTAGCCCTAACGTCTACTTTTATAGGGTGGGGGACCCTTCATCAAAAGCCATTTGAGATGCAGGACTCCTAGGTGATCTTACCGATATGCATTGGGCTAATTATAATATAAATTATATATACTGTAATGTTATTATATATTTACTTTTGAAACTTCGTAGTGTCATTACTTTTTTTTTAAAGATTTCAGCTGCAAATAAGATGTGTTCTCAGAAAACGCTCATTATTTCAGCTGAAAATTCATTTTAAACAGGTAAACAATTTGAGATTAATGTCTTTGTGAACCTTTCTTTTTTTTTCTAAGAAAACAAAAATAGAGAGACTTTTGTTGATTGTTTAATCTATCTAACCAACTTTCTGCTCAAGTATTAATACTATAACTTAGGTTTGATTCTTAAGTTATTTGTTGATGGATAATTTGTAAGTATCTTTATGAATGCTTAATAAATAATATATTTTGACTTAAAATTGGAATTAATCTTAAATTAAATTTTTACTAAGTCATAAAAGACTTGTGAGTATATCAAATCGCATGTGAGGAGATCGAATCACTTCCAAGAGTGCACTATGCTATATTTAATTTTTAGTAATATTAATTAACAAAAAAAATGTTAAAACTCCTCGGTATCATTCAAAAAATATTGTTAAAATATAAAATTATTGTTTAAATTTTTTGATAAAATTTTTACAAATAGATATATAGGTTGCGTAAATAATTACTAATTTTTTTCTAAAATTTTTATATGATTTGGCAACAATTTTCAAATTTAACTAAATCACAATTATGTTATAGTCACATCCTTTTGAACTTGAAAAATCAAGAAAGATATCATGTGAGCTAAGGCTCACCTTTAGTCGTCAATAGGAGAAGTTTAAAAATTAAATAAATAAATACATAAATAATTACCTAGCTACTGATATCTAACATACATCGGTGAAAAAAAACTATGGAATCTCTTGATAAATATAATTATGTGAACAACCGTAAAATAAAATAACTAGCCTTCTCTTACTGTTTTTTTTTTAAAAAAAAAGCAAATATTAATTTCTAACTGCGTCGTATTTTTCTAGTAGAAAAAAAATGTAGACAGGGCAAATCCAAATAAATTTTAAAATAAGATAATAAGACTTAAGGAAAAACACTAAAAACAGCTAATTCTATGCATTTTTATATGGGAAGTATTTGAATGAGATGTTAGTTAATAACGAATAAGCAATGTTCACTATTTCAGTGTTGTAATTTGCAGACTAATAGCTGATCAAAAAACATTTCTGAACAACTATAAAAAAAAAATTGAACAAATCTTATTTTGAAATAATTCTCTCAAATAAATGAAATATTCAGCATATCCTATTTTCAAGAAAATAGCACTATTCAATTATTATTATTATTATTATTATTATTATTATTATAGAAGGAATAGACATAATTTACCCCCAAAGGCCACCTTTAGCTCCATTCTCTATTGAGATCCTATTCACATCTTCCCAGTTATAATGGTGTGAAATCACAAGCTTTTTCCACAAAGAGTCATTCCCATCTAGCATACGCCACCACCATTTGAATAGGAGGGCTGCATTCTTGATAACAAGGTCTCCCACCCCAAGACCACCAAGATATCTTGATTTTTGAATTATTTCCCATGCCACAAGCTAGGGGAATTCCTTTTCGGTCACCACATCCAGCCCAACAGAAACTCCTTTGTAACTGAATTATTTTGCTAACCACCATATATGACGGGTATCCTAAATAGGCTAAGATAAAAAAAATTGGCAAATTATTTAAGACCGCCTTGATAAGAACAGTCTTCTTGCCCTTGAGAGTGACTTTGCCTTCCATAGCGCCAATCTTTTTTCTATTTTGTCAACAATGTACAGGTTTCCACGTAGAGGATTTCTTCGAATTTGCTCCAAGAGGAATAATACGAAGGTAGATCACGAGTAATTACAACATAGAGCATCCAATCATCTCCACCACATTCTTAGCCCACAATTCATCACATCCCATAGGAATAATGGATGACTTACTATAATTAATTTTGAATCCTGACATCAATGCAAAACAGTCTAGAAGCCACCTTAAGTTTAGGAGGATCTCCATATTTGCAGGACAAAAAATAAGAGTGTCATATGCAAATTGGAGGTGGAATAAATCAATTCTATCCCTGCCAACTCGAACCCCTTGAATCAGGCCCAAACATTTAGGTTTCAGCAATAGTTTATTCAAAACTTCTACCACAAGAGTAAACAAAAATGGAGATGGTGGATTTTCTGTCTTAAGCCCCTTTCTAACTTAAACAGTGTAGTATAGGTGAACTTTTTTTATTTACTTCAAAAATTATATTAATTTCAATGACTTTTAACCTAAGATCTCATACATACTATCGAAATCCGTTACCACATGAACCAATCCTAGTATCCTAAAGCTATGGTGAACTTTGAATCTAACTAACCTATTTTGTCAAATGTCACAAAACTTACAATATATATATATATATTGATGAACAGTAACTATGTATTCTTATTATATATGAAACAGACAGATATTATATAATAGGTACAGGAAACTTCGACATCAGTATAAATTACTACAAAAATTAAGCATCCATTTTGTTATATTTTAGTGTCTTGGGCACGTATCTTTATATGTGGCAATTCCTTTAACTTTATTTTTCCTTGGCATCACTATTTAATTTGCTCTTTCGGTGTTTGTTTTGTCACTTTTAATGATGAAATTTAAGAGTACGTGTCATTTATAATAATGTTCGTTATTGCATAATAATAATTAGCAAAAATCGACTTTCTGTTTACCTAAAAAAAGATTTATGCATGCAAGTATATATTATTCAATGAAAAAAAAAAAACACAACTCTTATATATATTATCTTATATCGACTTATCCATGTGATTCATCGATTCATTTTTAAACTTTAGGTATCTGTGTCTATAATAAATCATAGGAAAGTAAAGTATATTGAGTTTCAGTTATTGGTATTGTTCGTGTTTTTCAAAAGCCGTTTCTAAAAGTTAATAAAAGTGCTAACAGATAAATATGTTCTTGTTCACAAAGAAAAAACTGATAAATAAGTCATTTTACCACCTTATAAATAATAAACATGGTGAGAATGACATTTTAGTACATTTAATTAAGTTTTGTTAATATATACTCTTACAATACAGGTTAAAAATATCTACTATCCCTATTAAAATATAAGTTTCGTTATATTTATTTGTTATCCTCAAAATAATTAATTTCATACTTAATAGTAAAAATATTAAATAAAAAATTATATGCATATATTCAATATTTTATAATCATAAAAATGCATTCAATGATCTTTTCAAATTATCTTTTGAAAGAAGTATTACCAGTATCGTCTGTAGAGCCTAACTAATTATGCTGATATTGCTTTTTTTTTTTCGGTTGAATTAGTTTGTGGATTAAATTTGATGGACATGACCACTTATCTCTAAAATAACTACTTAGGATCAGTGCTTTCAAATCAGCTGTACCCAAAAAAAAAAAAAGCTGTATTATGGCATCTAAGATTCGTGCGGAAGCACCAACATGTGTTGAATATATACATGATATTTCAAGCATTTCACATATTCATAAAATGTGATCAGTACAAGCAATTGGCAATCGTCTATTTTCTTTTTTCCCAATAATTGGATAGAAGCTCAAAACACCCAAACAAGGGTAGAGCATAGGTCACAGCGAAGCAGTGCAAACAAAACACATACAAACTCATATAAAAGTACAGGGTATCGAAGGACAAAAGTGCAAACAAAGAATTGCCAAAGAAAACTCAATTAAAGGAAGCTCATTCACACCACAAGAACCGTATAGTACTTCTGTTGCTTCCTTACTTGCCTCTAGCTCGAACTAGTTTTGTCCCATCCTTCTATTCCATATGAATTCAACCGAAACAAAATCAAAACGAAACTGAACCAACAAGAACACAAACTTAAACTTGAAAATGAGCATCTAGTAATAGCCCATATTCAGATCATGAATTCGAAAATTCCAGGATTGACATCATGATTTGGTTTTAATTTATAGTTAAAGTTCTCAACTACTTTTGGAAAATCAAAGTTACGATCCTCCAGTGCTCTTTTTCTCCAATATATTTTATGGCCTTTCACTGGTTAATCCATCAGGGTGATATATATATATATATATTGAGGGAAGGGTGAGATTATTAATTATAGAAGGCACTTGGACATTTGTTAGCTTTCGCCCGTCAACATTAAGTCAAAAAGATAATATCTTAAATTGATTAGCTCATCGAAACTTTATACTAATTAATTATATATATCCGATATATTCATTTAACTATTGTGCGATTAATTATATACATTTTCTGTTGACATGTTGGAGAGTGATGTATCCAATTTAATATTAAATTAAAGACAATAATTATATTAACACTGGCACAATATAGAAGAAAACTGCTACTGTATATGATAAGTGCATGCAATATACTAAAACTTAAGGGGGCATTTGTTTCGGTAAAGAATCACTTTCTTAGAAATGTGATTCTAGGAAATGTTAAATGCAAAATTATTATTTCTGAAGACTTTAGAAAACTTATTTATTTATCCTGAGATTATGTTTTGGGATTCTTGGAAATTAAATAAATTTAGAACTTGTGTATTCTATAGTGTATTTATGAGAATATATGCATCATTTTCAAAATATTCATAATATATTTAATGGAATTGCAATTGCGGATAGAAGTGAAATTAATAATTAAAAGATATTTTAACATTTTTGTTTAGTAATTATTATTCCTAAATCATTAAATTTTTTTATTCACATCCTCTATTATGAGAGTTAAATCTCATCAAAATATTAAAATATATCTTTTCTAAAAAATAATTTATACTTGAAAATAATTTTATAAAATTTATAACTAAAATGAAAATAAATAGTTCTCAAACAACTATTCCGGGAATCAAACAATAAATCCCAAAACAAACACAGTATAAAGGCTAGCGCTAGTGACTGAACAGCCCCAAATGCAAAGCAAAAACCTATATTTTGGGCAGAATCGTACCTTGGCTAAATACTCCTAAGACTGCACTGAAATGACAACGGACAGATCTTTAATTTATCATCAGTTACGAAGGTCTGGTAGGGTGGTGCTTTTATAATTTGCTCCTTCTGCATAAAACATCCATAGCAAGTCAACGCTAAGGACATGGTTATGAGTTTAAGTTTAAAAAAAAAAAAAAAAAAAATAAAAAAATTTATTATAAATTCTTCTATCTTCTTCTTTTTTAAAAAAAAATCTAAATTTATAAATATATCCTAAAAAAATAGAAGACAATTAACATAAGAGTCTCCCACAAATGATTGCCTTTCATTCTTACCAACTCTTTGGACGGACAATATTAATCTTCGCCATTGTTAACATACAATCTCAATAATATGTATATCATTAATAATGGATATAAATGCATTTTATCCTTAAATTTTAAGTTATATATAATTTACATCTTAACTTTTAAAATGGACATCACAATATCTTGAACTTTCTAAACTATAAAACACCACTCACTATAATTTTGACAACTAATAAAGGTAAGATTTATATACACTTAACCCCTTGATATTTCTAATTTGTATAATCTAACACTTTATCTTTAAATACTATGTGCAATTAACTCTCGATTTTTATTGTATGTAACCCGATCAAACACTATGTTATGACTTAAAGTTTTGTATTGTGTGAAAAGTATAAACTTTTTTGCACAGTTTAAAAATTTAGAGTATCATAATGCACATTTTAAAAAATTATAGTGTAAATTACACATAACCTAAAATTCAAGAGAAAATAGATTTAACCCTTAATTATATGCGTACAAATCCACCTTGCATTTTGTAATCAATGAAACCACGAATCTATTTTAAACTCTTTAATGAGCAAATGACTCTAATGGTGCTCTTAATTAAATCATGATTAGCAGCAGATATATATTGGTTTTATATGCGAATGCCTCTAGGTTTGATGTTGAAGGAAAGTTAGTAGTCCTGATGTTGTGCTGATCCTTACAATTCAGATTTAATTCAATTTATGCCTTTACAAGTTTATAACTACTTAAAATTTAACATCCAAATCAATCATATTTTAAAAATAGCCTATTTAATGAAAAGTAATTGCAGAAGTACTCACTTATTTAATACAAAGGCAGTAACCTGTGTATAACGAAGATAGCTAACTGCTGGACAATAGTATAATAGTACTTATCATGCATGAAAGAAGTGAATAGGAAGCATAAAATATTTTTAGTATTATTGAACTATCGGCAAAAACAAAAATGTGTGTGTGTGTATCCTAAGTAGTATTGCGATGTTAAAAAATGTCTAATAATTGCTAGACATTAAACCATATCTATTTCGATATTTTGCAATACAAAAAAAGGGTTAAGTTTTAATGGTATAAGCTCCTCCTAATCCATTCAAAGAGTATTAAATTCGATTATTTCAAAAATACTTTTAAAAAAAATGCAATCTTTAGCACTTTATCTTCCTGCAGTTTCGAAATGAGCTCATGGAAATTGACACTGCCCAGGAATCTGAGATACTCCGATCCCATCTTTTCGACAGTTCAATTGTGGGTCAAGAAAACATATATATATATATATATATATATATATATATATATATATATAGAGAGAGAGAGAGAGAGAGAGAGAATAGTTCAAGTTTGTAGCAAAAGAAAAGTCCAACTTCTATATGTCTGTCTTGTCTTTGCTTATTGGATCTTACAGTCTTCCACATTGCTTTTGCTTTCACTTATCACAACGGGAGAAGATCACATTCTGTTTAGTCTCTCCTTTTTATGTTATGAACAGTCAATTTGTCATAAATGTTAAATTGATATGTATTCAAGCCTGAGCGTCCAATTAATTTCCAAGAATCTCTTACACCAAATAAACATGGAAAATATGAATGAATCAAGTATAATGAAATGTGTATAGGTAACCTGATGAAAGCAAAATGCATCAAACTGCCACCAAAGGTTAGACAAAACTCTTTCAACAGACAGACTAAACCACACGAGAATTTCAGAGTAATAATTGTTATAAAAGAATCGAACTTCATTTTCTGGTTAGTATCACATTTTATGTCCACAGCTGAAAAAGATTAGCTGATAATTGATCACCTCTCCCAAGTTAAGTTTCTTTCCTTGATTCCACATGCAAGTCCAAAAGTGTTAGCTATAATCGTTGCAATGACCAAGGCAAATTCAAAAAAATTATTTAAAAAACCACTGAGTTATCAACTTATTTTCAACAGTAAGACGACTGTGCTGAAGACTAAAGCAGCATCAAGCCAAGAATCTAAACTCGGAGAGTAATAGTATAAATGAAGACTCTATGATAAGTAAATCTGTATCTATATAATCATGAATCATGTTGGACTTCATAGATCAGAAAAGCAATGCATTGAATCCGCTGCTAGCTAGTATAATAAATATTGTGATCTGAGCAGAATTAGAATGCTTACTCTTTAAGCCTGGAGAGAACAGGAAAAGCACCCCCACACTTTTTTAATCCAAAACACGTTTGTGAACAGTGCCGATCCAGACAAGAAGGCGGCTGCTGAATAGAGAGAAGATAAGGAAGTAACAAATCAAAGAGGATACAGGAGAGGGAAGGGGTGACTATTCATTAATGCATGATATATAGCAGTAAGTAACAATGGCATAGCGACTAGAAGGAAAAAGCAATCCAAATTAAATGGGCGGAGCATGAATAAGAACAGAAAAAAAATCACCTTTTTACAGCTGTACAACTTTCAGCTCTTTATCTGCAAAGCTAAAATGCCTAACTAAGCAGCAGCAGATGCAGCAGTGTTGTGAACGACATCAACCCAACAAGGCTAACAGAAACATTAGAGGAAAGAAGAAAGCAACAAGCTTTTCTGTGTCCCATTAAAAGCAATGAGAGAGAGAGAGAGAGAGCATAGCATTGAAATTAATATATACAATAAAAAAAGGGGACAATCAAAAACCACATATATCATGATAAATATAGAATATTTGTATTGTATTATACACAATTGAAAGGTCTAATGGATTTTCATTTCAGCCTCTTGGTTGTGAAACGATATTCCTTTTCTTCAAGACTCAATCCCCGGCCAGCTAATTAACACTTGAGCAGTTTAAGGCGTACTTAAAAGTTTAAATGCTAAAGTAACACTAATTACTGATCAAAAGAAGAAGAACAAAAGGGAAAGAGGAAGAGAGAAAGTTTGGGAGCTCTTAATTTCCTTTGTAGCTGATGAGAGAAAAAGGAAACTAATATATAAAAATGCTGCAAGGGAAAGTGTAGCTAGCCAAACTAATTATTTGGCTCTTCAATTAGTCCGATGATCACTGCCGGTATTGCAAGAGGGATCCAAATCAAAAAGCAACGAAGTTTCCCCTCTGATCCCCAAACCTTGCTGACGAAGACGATGAACGCTGAAGAGAAGAAGAAGGAAGTGAATTAGCCATTGTCACATGTGCTGCAGAAGCCGAGGACATTAAGCAATTGGATTCCTCCGCTGAATTAGAAGAAGAAGAAGCACATTCCATGTTCACCCCAAATAGCCTTAGCCGTTTACCCGCAGTACTATTACTACCGCTACTAGTAGCCACTACTCCTCCACTCTTGTTGCCAGTGCCACCATGGTGGTGGTGATGATGATGAGCAACCGGCACAGAATCAATGATCATGGGGGCAATAGTCCCCCTCTCTTGCTGTTGCCCGGCCAAGTTTTGGTCAACCATTGACATTGACGGGGTTGACCTCAGGTAATAGACTGACCCAGATCCCGAATTCATGTCACCAAAGCTGCTGAAGTGACTCCCACCAACATGGTACTGGTGCTGATGCTGATGCTGATGATGCTGCTGCTGATGCTGAAAGGCATACATATGGTTGTAATTGAGCTGCTGATGAAAGTGGTCATGGTGGCGAGGCACATTGGAAGAGGCTTGCGGGGAAGGCAAAGAGTACAGCCTGCCACCCCATCTGATGGAGTAGTGATTGGGAAGGAACAAAGGCGTGATTAGGGAGGCGGAAGGGTGATCAGGGGGTGATCAGGCCTTCGCCTCCAATCTATGAACAACCTGTGCCTGTACAAGTCTCCGAGGCCGCGCTGGAAGGACACAATGTCACCGGCATCGAGCTTCTTCTCCTTCACGAAACGGCTCCACCCTTTGGTCATGACGTAGCTCTGGCTGCTGTTCCAGTAGGAGTACCTGAAGCGCCACAGCTTGCCGTTCCTGTCCTCGAAATTGAGGAGAAGCCCCTTCTCGTTGGACGACGAGTCCAGCGGGAAGTACTTCTCCGCGTGCTGCTTCGGTATCACCAGACGGTTCAGCTTCCCCACGTCACTCGGCGTCACCACTTTGTCGAACATGTGCTCTTTCTCTACGGGTGCTTCGTTGTTGCTGGTTGAAGAAGAACCGGCGTGGCCATGGGATGAATATTGGTGCTGCTGAGTGCTGCTGCTAGATCCTTGTTGGAAATTGGGCCCGTCGTCCTTGTTGCTTCCGAGTGACAAGTCCATGAAGTCTAGCTGCTGCTGCTTTCGGTGATGATTGATGAAACTGGGAGCTGCATCTTGCTGGTGTAACCCTAACCCACAGATGAAGAATTGTAAGATTCAGTGGAGAGTGGAGACTCATCTGTGGATGATGAGGATGAATCCCCAACCGTGGGTTTTGGTGGTGAGGAGTTGTATCTAGTACAATTTGAAGTTGAGTGAGGGAGAAGAAATTAGCTAGCTAAGGGGCAGAAGTGCTTACTATTGTTGGTTTCTTCTTCTTTTTCTTCTCTTGTTGTGATTGCGATGATCTCAGCTGCTTCCTCATCCTCCTCCTCTTCTCTGCTATCAGAATACCCTTTCACTTCTTCCATGAAATTATGACTCACCCACCCTTCAATTCTGCTCTAATTAATAATAACCTCTCTGCTGGATCTCAGAGAAACACGAAAGGGATATACAAATAATATATATTAAAAAAATCAAATGATGATTACAATAAAGGGAAGAATCAAGGAAGCTGGATAGGGGATAAAATTGTGGGGAAAAAAAAAGTCAAATTTGAGAATAAATGGAAAGTTTGAAGAAAAATTGGTGGAGTCTGAAAAAAGGAAGATTATGAGGTCAAATGAAACCTTGCCAACAAATATAAAAAGGAACAAGATATTTTACCCAGATAGATAGATTGATTGCTGAGAAACAAAAGCAGGCTGGATCAGCTCTTAGTATACAATAATAATTGTAAGAGTCGGTGCCTTCTTATTCGACCACGAGGATCCTAACCCTAAACTAAAGAAAGACAAGCCCATGGACGATTCAAAACGGGGTCAAGTTGTTGTTACTGTTGACCTACGCAGCATAATATCAGGAGTTAGAGCGAACGAGAGAGAGAGAGAGAGAGAGAGAGAGATCATGTGGGATTTAGCGAACAGGTATAGTTACCTCAGAGGAAGGTTCTTTACAACTAGGAAAAGAAGCAAAAAATTTCTCCCAGCCCAGTTTTATTCTTGGAGAGAGAGAGAGAGAGAGAGAGAGAGGAAGAGAGAGAAGAGGATTACTACTACACTTACGTGGGGGCCCATGAATAATGTGCGCATTGCGGTCATGTGAGCAACTTGTCGTTTTCATCATATTTGGTATAATCTGTACAACATAAGCTTCCGGTTTGAGACCGAAAAGCCAGTTGTTCCAGAAGCAACGAGTTTAACCGTGTTAAACTTGTACCCTTACTTTTGTTACCAAATAGAAAACAGAAATATTATGTGTGTAGTTCGGATGGTACGGTACGGGCCGGGATGATTATATATATATTTGTTATGTTATGTTATGTAATGTATGTATGTATGTATGGCTACTTGGCTAGCTGTGTAGCAGAGGGAAAATGGCAATGGTGTGTGTAGTGAGTGGGAGTGGGGGAGAGTGTATGTGCGTACAGTGTTAGGTTGTTTTGAGTTATTTTTTTGACTTTTGGTGCCATTGATTGATTGTTTGTGTGTGCTGTGCGATGGTCCCGACCGTAAGGAAAAGAGTGCAAAGGAAATTAGGCAAATAGCTGAACAAAGAGAGAATGAGAACAGACTACCCTGCAGGCGCTCTCCTGCCACTGTATAAGGAACCCTTTCCTTCCCTTACTACTGTGTCTTAAAGAATCAATAGCATTTCCTGATCTCCATTACCTCGTGGGGAAAAGAAAAGAAAAGAAAAACTTCTTCAAAACTTCAACATCCAAGCTCCCTTCTTATTTAATACCCCAAACCCCAAAAAAGCCAAATGATGACTTTTTTGCTTCAGCTTTTAACGTTATTCCAGTTTTTATCGTCCCCTTTGGTTACCATCATAATTTGGCATCATGTTTATGGTTTTATTAATTTTTTTCTTAATTATTGGAGTTCCTTTTGCTACATAAAAATCCTCCACCGCGAATCCGCGATTCTTCCAAGTGGTTGTTTAGGGATAAAATATGTGGTAATTCAAATTAATTCCAATGAAACGGTGGGGTTTTTTATATAGAACAAATATTATCAGGAATTAAGGTGAAAAACAATTATTAAAATTAATGCATTTAAAAAGTAAAAATATTAATGAACTAAAGTGGAGACTTTCCTATTAATTTACAAAAATTTCAACTTTCGAAAATCACCACTCTAACTTCTACAATATTTAACAGCAACCAGGAAACTACCAAAAAAAAAAAAGAGAGAAAACATCTAATTCTATTCTTGTTGCTAATTAAAAAGGAGTTTTTACTAACAAGTGAGGCAATTGTTAAGGAATTCAAAGAAAGAAAATTTTGATCACAAGAGAACGAGTTTAAGTTTTTCATGAATCAAATGTATTGAAAATTTTGAAACTTTTCATTTTTTTATTCTTTAACAAGCGTTTTCATAATACTTGGTTAGCAAAATTCTTAAAATTGTATATGGGTAGACAAAGGTTTTTGTTGCCTAATCCCATTACTACTTTTTTGCAGGGTCGAGGTCCTGGTATATGAATCATTAAACATTAGCTTATTTAACACTTGATATATCCGGGTGAAAATAGTTTTAATATATTTTCGTGTCATCCCACATAATTAGCTGTTGTCTTAAGAAAATAGAAGTTGGAGTTTTGTGGAACTTGCTGAATACAGATAAACCACGAACTCGAGGGGAATAAACCAAAAAGTTGAAATTAAAGCAAGCTGAGCTAACATATGCATAAATATGTCAAACTAATTATGAAGGTACCCTCCGCACGTGGTTTTCCTCCAGCTAGCTAGGCACTTAGCCATCATTTTTTTTTTTTCAAAACAGAAAATGGGATTCCAAGTAGTGGACGGCAGGAACAAGCTCTTACTTATCAGAAGGCATTGTCTATATGTTTAATTTAGGAGTGGCCATTGTGACTCATTTTTTATTATCGTCATTTTTATTATTATTCATGTTTATTTCGGTTTATTAAAATATTCTTATTTTATTATTAATTTAACTATTTGATAATAAAACATATCTTACATTATATATAAGCTAACTTACCAATCCTCTCTTCTATTCAGGTAGTATAATCATAAGTTCAATTTTTTTTGTATAAACCTGTATATTATCTATAATTTCATTCAATCAACTTAAAAACAAAAATATGTCTTAATTATAATATTAGAGAAAATTTAAAAAAAAATACGTTAATTATAGATACTTTTGTAAATATTCAATGAAACTAAAAACATACCCTAATTGTGAAATAGAATTAATTTTCTCTCCAACTAAATTTTGTTAATGTAAAAAGTAATAGAAGCATACAAATTCTACTTGTCATATTTTCTCAGGTATTAAAGGTTTAGGCGTTGAGGTCCATATTGCATAAAAAAAGGCATTTACTAGTTATTATATGTGTTGAATTAATTTATTAAATATAATCTATAATACTAATATTTCAAACTCATTCTAGGAAAAGTTTTACAAGTGTCGCTCATAGAGCAACTTATGGCCCATGATTTTTATAACATTGATTATTAATTATTTTGTTATAAAAAATACTTTCATATCTATTTCATTAATACAACATAAATATTTCACATTAAATATTGGATTTCAAACCATTACAATTTTTAATTTAAATGATATAACTAATTAAAATATGTCAATCTAAATTATTTAACATTAAAAATAGATATTCACGTGATACATATCTTTTTCTATTTTTGTATAATATTTTTTTATTTTTTTCAATTAAACATGTGTTTTTCCATATTAATTACAAAATTTTAAATTTTGAATTCACCTTGATGTTTTGAATTTTGGATTCAATAAACTACTTAATTTCTATTCCACAACAAACAAGAATCCAATCATATTAGTGCAAAAACAAAAATGGAAGCAAAAACTATTACTACCAAGAAAGGTACGCTATAATCAAAGTATAAACCCCTTAAATTACTCCTAGAATTTGTAAAATATTCATTACTAAAAAAGATGACCACTTATACTAATCAAAATAAAAACCCTTAACTTCTCTTAGAATCTACAATATCAGTTTGTTATTGATGATCTCTACTACCTAAAGCTTTAGTGTGAAATGCTAACACCTTATTTCATTTCTCCCCTCTACTATTCCACAACTTTCTTTTCTCTTCCATTCTTCCTGTTATATTTTTATTTTTCATTTATCTTCGTTCATTATCTATTAGTTTTCTCAAAAACATTATTTTCTTCATTTTTTAATTTTCTTCTTCGTGGTTTATATTAAGGAATAAGAACTTGCAAGTTAGAAAATTCAAATATTCTATCATTCTTCTTTGAAACTCTTTTCTTCTTTGTGAGATTTTTTTTTTGCACAATATTTTTTTATGTTTGTTTAGTATTTTTAATTTGTATATATATATATATATATGTAATACCCTGTTTTAAATAAAAGGTTAGAAAATTTTTTCGAACCAAGAAGGTGCCAGTTACCCTTACCTGTTTTTGGGTCTAAATTTTGCTAAGTCTGGACTCTACACGCCCTTGGAGGGCTATATATTAGAGCTATTTTCTTGGGACCAAAAGTCTCGGTAATTGTTCCCTAGAGAAATGAGTTGAAGAAAGATTTTTAACGAATTTTACGAAACCCGCAAGTACTTCATTTTTAGCTTGCAAGTTTATAAAATCGTAAGATTTCCCAGATTTGAACTAAAACCCAAAAATGAGATTTTGATTTGTTGGGATTTTAATTTTTCTAATATTTTATTTGAATCCAAATGGTGGGTATTCTCCTATTTACATTTATGTTTTAAAGTTAATGGAAAGAAAACAAATGATTAACTTAAAATTAAGAAATGGAGTAGTACAATCCAATACATACCAGGATTAGAGCATCTGGGCTTCTGGAGACGCCCAGGCGGTTAACAGGAAGTGAAATCGGTGTTGGAGCTTTGGAACCGCCCAGACGGTCAAAGGACCGCCCTGGCGGAAACAGAGAGCATAGTCTGTCGAAGGTTCTGAGAGCCTCTGAGACCGCCCAGGCGGTCAAGCGAATATAAAAACCCCATTTCGGGTCCAAAACACTCAAGAATGGTTCTCTCCTCTCCTTCACGCAAAATATCAATTCCTAACCCATTTTCACCCTCCAAACTCCATTTTCTTCCATTTCTTCAAGTTTAATTGCGAATCTATCATCCTAAAGCTTAAAGGTACGTTGTTCTCTTGATTCTACTTCTTTTCCTCAAGTTCTTTGGAGTTATGGGTGGTTCCCATGCTTCTCAAGGGAGAGAAACTTTCCACCTTGCTAGAAAGGGATTCTTGTGGTTTTAGAGGTTAACCTAGAGTTCTACCTTCCATGAAGATATTGCTGTCATTTCTTGTCCTAGGAGTTCTATTGGTGTGATTCCTCCTCTGTCAACCCTCCAGGTGAGTGGGTTCGCATTGTAGCCTCTATGTTGTTCATTATACTTATTTTCATCAAAACTATAATCCACTACTTGGCTTTAGAGATTACTATACAAGGATTTGAGATTTATATTGGATTATGTAGTTTGAATGGCCAGTTTTAGAGCATGAAATATGTTGTTAGACAAAATGCATGGGACCATGTTTGTTACAATGGTTTTATATAGAATTGATGATATATGATTCTATTAGAGCCTATTATGGATGTTTTACTGGATTCTGGAACTAGTTTAATGTTTATGCTATGGTTTTATACCTAGATACGAGGTTTAGCGAAAGGACTGAGATTATGGTTTAGACTCTATGATTTCAGAATATGATATCAAGTTTTCCTAATTTATGGTTGGAACTATGTTTAACAAGTTAATAGTTTGATTTAAAGAGTTTTGATGATTGAATGATGTTTTGATAATCAATAAAAGAGTTTTAGAGCGTGAGTTCCCATGAGATTCAGAACATTTACCTACATATTCTGGATTGAAACCATAGTGTCTTCAACGGGTGATCCCTTGGGCACGGTTTCACAACCACTGGTATGCTAAGGTCAAACTGTTAGGGTTACATGGATTCAGAGCTCTCAAAGTAATTAATGATTTTATGATTTTCAGAATTGTTTATTTCATGAGATTAGGATTTGAACCCTAGAATAGAGGATTTCATGAAACATGGTGAAAAGACTGGTTTAGAATGAGGAATTTCTGAAGGAATAGAGCTGAGTTAACAGTAAATCGTTAACCTTGGTACCAAGGCCCACGAGGGCAATTTATCCAGAGAATAATCAGATCACGAGGGACGCGTTACGAGGAATCATTAAGATCTCATTAGGGCTCTTGTTCACGAGGAACTGAGCACCCATTTTACAGTTTATAGTCTGTTCCTTCTGGTAATTCTTTGAGAATGTTATACTTCTATGGTTTTTAGTAACTTATGGTTTTATTGCTATTATGTGAAATAAATACAAATGTTCTGCGAATGCCGCATTAACACTATTTATGTATTTTTCCTTCCCTATCCCATGTATGGTTGTGGGTGAGGATTCACTCACTGAGTTTTGGTTACAAAACTCATCCTCTTTATTTTTCCTATTTTACAGACAGAGTAACTCCAGATTTTACCCAGAACTCCTTCCTCCTCTAGGAGCAATAGTATCAGTTGGTAAGTTTCACACGGGTGAAGCCCTCTATATATAGAATAGGGTGCTCCATGTAGATGGGGCAGGATCCGGACCATAATGCATGATATATGTTATGTATATGTGATTATGTTGGACTGTAATATATGATTTTACTACTTATAAAGTTTTTGTATATGATAGACTTTCTTTATACTTGTTGACCCTATGAATTCAGACTTCAGAAAAAAATAGGATATGAGATTGGATTTTGGAAAATTATGACTATATGTTTTAAAGACAGGTGATTTGTATGTAGAAAAATACAGGTGATTTGTATGTAGAAAAGATTTTATGATCTAAATCATTTGATAATTTGCTTGCATATAGAGGAATCTAGGTCACGAGGCTTACGTGGAACTAGATTCTCACGTGCCTTACGTGCAGGGGTCGTGACAATATATATTATACATTTAATTAGTAATTTCCTCAATGAAATAAATATTTGATTTTTTTAAGTTCTATTAAAATAAACCAATTTATTTATCCTTTTCATTTTTGTTGTTTATATCCAATTTATTTATACCTTTCTTCTTTGTGATTTTTTTTTTGTTTTGTATAGAAATTTTTCTATGTTTATTTAGTTTTTTACTTTGTGTATATATCTTAATGGTCTTTTTTCCATGTTTTGTGTAGGAGACAGTCATTAGGCTTAAGCTCAACCACGTATTGTTCAATCCTTTGTGACAAAGGTAATTGTATTTTTCATAAATTATTTAACAAAAATTTTATTAAATTTGAGATTAATTTTATTGTTATATAAACGAGTATTAATGATTTTATAACTTTTTCGTTTCAGAATTTGAAGCCACAATTAAGTAAGGGAGATGCTATTGATGAACTATTTCAACTAGTCATTTTACTAAACTTAAGGTAGTAAAGATTAAGGACTAAGAATAATTGAAGATTGTGTTTGGTTTTACTTGTATTTTTACCTTTGATTTTGTTTTTCTCATTTGTTTGGTAGAAAATTTATATGAGAGGAAATTATTGTTGTGGCAAAAGAAACATTTTCTTGAGTTGGTTAGGACATAACCAAGCTAGCTGATGATTTCAATTGCAATATTAGACACAATTCATCAGCTAATTTCTATTGGACTTTGTTTGTGCTACTACCTTCTTCAATTTATTTTTGCTTCATAATTTTTTAGAGCTTAAAGATTACTGAATTCAATATATACATAGTCATTGAATTATAATTTTAATTCTATTTACAAACACTAATTATGGAGAATGAATAATATTTTGGAACAAAATTATATTTTTTATTTAACATTTTCATTGTGCATTAACGTTATACAAATTAATTGTTAACTATTATTCTTTTTGATTTTAATGTGAATAGAATATACTAATATATGTATAGCTATTGATTGATTTTTCTTCCAATATATGCATTTATTGTTGCCATTTCTTTTCTCATGTTAAAACTTTTAATTAATTGATAAAATTTAAAATATTATTTTTGTAACTATATACAATCCATATTTATTTGTGTTTGCTTTTTTTAAGGTATAATAATTATGAATATATTATTTTATTTAGAAAAATATAATTATTGATAGATTGTTGATTTTATTTTCCAAATTCCTACCTAACTATTTAAGTGACAAATTTCATTTTCTAATTCATAAAAGCTAATTTTACACACAAAAAAAATAGAAATATAGCAAAAATTAATAATAAATAATATTATTGCCTTTTTTTATAAACCTAATATTATAACCTTTAATTGATACTGATATCCATATCAATCAACAATGTATACATACTAATAGTATTATTATTCTTTTCGTTACCATTTTAAAAAAAATTGAATTTTTTTAATAAATCCATGAATACATGTAGGACTCAATCTCTAAAAAATGAGGAGACCCATGATGGGGATGAGAAAGGGATGAGAGGAAAATCTTAAATGAGAAGGGTTGGGAGAAAAGTTTCCAACATCAAATCTAGAGCTTTTAAAAATCACACACACACACACACACACACACACACATATATATATATATATATATATATATATATATATATATATTTCACTATGCCATATTTAATTTTTTGAAACTTAAACATTTCAATTTATCAATTTCACAATTGTTTCATTATTTTTTTAATTAAAAAACTTCAATTTTTCAAAATTAAAATATTTTAAAAATTAGTTCCACAATTTATACTTCTTTGATAATGATACTAATTATTTATTAATTTTTTTAAAAATTAAATAATTACAATGCTTTTTAATTGAAAATAATTATGTAATTGATATACTACTTCAATAATTGAGATGACATAAATTAGGATTATAAATAATTTTTACTAATGATAACATATTAATTATAATATATATATTTTAAAATTGATATTTTAATTTACTAAAAGGATGTATAAGGAGAGGATGTGTAATTGAAATCACATAAATTAAATATATTCATTAATTTTTTATTAATTCAAAGATATATTTTTATGTTTTTATAAATTAAATACTTTAATTTACTACAAAGTTATAAATGACTAGGGATGACAAAAAAAAAACCAATAAAAGTGTATACATACAAGGATTATCCGCAATAATAGGATGATAAAATAATTTTGTTTTCTGGAGATGGCTAACAGGAAGAAGTTCCTATTTGTTAAATAAAGCAGGAGATAACAAACCCTCATTTTTTCAATTATCTTTGTTAGATTTGTATTATGTATGTATTTTTAATTTTAATTTGGATTATGTTATATTAGTAGTATTTGTTCCTATGGATATTTATGTTTTGAATTTCAAAATATTTTTATTCTTTCTCTTTTTGAAAATTTTTAATAAACCCATGAATAGTTATAGGGATTCAAATCCTCAGGGATGGAGAATGTGCACCCGTGACAAAATGGGGATGGAGATCAAAACAAAATTCCAAATCGGATTGCGTGTGAGACATGTCCCCTTTCTCAAGGATAACTATTGTTATTTCTATAAATGCTTATGATATAGTTAAATTATCCACTTATTTTTTTCATTTTTTTAACAATTTCAACTTTCGAAATATGTAAAATATTCATAAAACAAGCTCTTTATTATTATTTATAGTTCATCTACCGAGATTTTTTTAGCCTTATAAACATGATATTTGAAATAAGATATAAAATAGAATGACACATTCATATACCTTTTTTTCCATTTATTTAATTATTAACTTATTTTTAAAATAAACTTATATATTCAATTTTCTATAAGATATATTTAAATAAATATTATTTATTTTTTTAATAATAAAAAATTATTTTTTATTATCACCCGTGCAATGCACGGTCACATTACTAGTTATTCAAATATTAAATTCTATTTTTTTTGTAAAAGTTATCTGAATAATATATAACATTGAGTCTTTTTTATAAAGCAATAAAGAAAATAAATAACACAAAGGTGAGATAATAAATTGTGGTATATAATTACATATCTTATTTTATAAAACATAACATTTATATAATTTTAAAATTAGTAAATAAATATGCAAGTGAGCCCATAATATAACGATAGACTCTTATATATCTCAATAAGTTATGGACGTGTATTCAACTCTCATCCCACTCTCTATCACCTAATATTTTAGTTAAAAAACTAATAAATAAATAAATGGTGTCATAGTTTACTACTATTGACCATTTATTTCATTATACTTTTTTCTTTGTTTATATTGTTAAATTAAAAATAAGGTAATTCAATACATAAAATTAAGATATTTTAATACTTTAATAATTTTCACTATCAGTATGTAGATATTGAACTCTTATTGTTATTTATTCTTACTTTTTTTTGTAAAATATTTATTGGTATATTGTTTAGGTAACTATTGTTTTAAGAAAGTTTGGCAAAAAAATCAATATATAAATATATATGACAATATTAAATAAAACATATCTTATTAGAAAATTATATAACTAATGTATCTTTTTAAAAAATTTCTCTAATTGTATAATCAATGCATGTTTTGTTTTTAAAATATTTCTCTAATGTTACCATATCTTATTAAAAAAATACTATAATTAATGTATTTTTTAAAAAAAAATCTCTAATTTTATAATTAAAACATGTTGGTCGAATGAGTTTATAGATATTAATATGTGATTGACATATCCATTTATAAAAAATATGAAATTGAACTTATATGATTATACTACATAAGTAGAAGAGAGAATTGGTAAGTCAACTTATATGCAATGTAAGATATGTTTTATTGTCAAATAGTTAAAATTTATAATAGAATAAGGATATTTCAGTGAACCTAAATAAATATTAATGATAGTGTGGGAGTGACAATAGCCAAAATAGAGTGGCAATAAGTCAAATATTTAATGTAGAATTTTAATTTAGGCACAGGTTTATTCTTTTCATTTCAAAATAAATATCACTTTAAAATTTTAATGAAACAGTAACTAGTTTATATCAATTTTATCCCTGTCCGTATTAAATTAGGTAATATATTTTTCTTTTTTCACCTATTTTTAGTTAATCATAATTTTTGCTTTAAAATGATCAATTTATTCTTTAGATTTTTTTAAAAAAGATCAAGAATATTTAATGATTTTCTCAATTTCTATACATTAACCTTAAACCACTTTTATTTTGAGAGTATATATATTTAACTCTGTCATATATTAGAACCAACCTCTTTCTCTCTGATTAAGTTGAGTGGATGATGTTTACGGTAAAAAACGAACAAAGTATATAATCATAATATTTAAGTATATAGTCTTTTGGAAGATTATACCCGCACATTGAATTTTTGTCCCCGTAAGTCATAGTCATTGAGAAATGTGGATAGCTTATATTAAGGTGTGTTTGATTGCAGATAATAATTTTTATTTATTTTTTGTTTTTATTAGGATTTTGTGAATGAAATAGTAAAAATTAAAATAAGAATTGAAAATTAAATTTTGTAATTTTCATTTCATAAAATCTTAAAAAGTAAGAATTTAACTGAAAATTATTTCCTGAAATCAAACCACACGTTATGGTCTATTTGATTTTAAAAAATAATTTTTTTGTTTTTATTTTTAGTTTTCTACCTATTTCTAATTTTTTTAAGGAAATAATGAAAACAAAAAATTAAATTTTTCTAATTTTTATTTTTTCCTCCACAAAAATAAAAATAGCAAGCAGAAACAAACTAAAAGCAGAAAGTAAATACAGATCGCTAGTGGTCATTCAATTCGTAGAAACAAGTTGAAGCAACCATGAGATTGGAAGGGAACTATGGATACATTCAGTTTACCTTTTAGTAATAAGAATTATTTTGAAAGAATTAAAATTAAAAGAATTACTTTTAAGAGAATTAGAAATGAAAAAACTAATTTGTGTTTGGAAATTATAATTCAAAAGTCAGTTTGAAAGTATTATTTTCTTTAAACAAGAGGAAGTAAAATTACTTATAAATAAAGAATTGTCACAAAAAGACAAAAGGTATGAGGAAATAAGATAAGCGCTGGGAGTTAGGCAACAGCATAGTAATGCAAGGGCATGAGGCAAAAGACTATCTCATTTGTACTGACCTCAGAAGCAAAAGTAATCAGCTATACATTTAGGGTCCATTTAAATAACTGACTCTTTTTTTTTTTAACTGTATGAAAGTCAAGAGTCATTTTTTTACTTTTTATTATGTTTGGTTAGTTATATAACTTATTACTTTTAAAAAAAAATCATTATTTTTTTTTGAGAAGTTAAAATATTTAACTTCTTAATAAACACTTTTAAAATACTAAAAACTCATATTTTATTATTACATATTTAAATATAAAATAATTTATCTATAAGGCATTTTTAAAAGTTACTTTTATATAAGCGTTTAAATAAATTATTTATCCAAACAAGCTTTTATTTTGAGCAAAGTTAATTTTTGACTAAATAAAGGTTAGTGTTTAAGGATGCATAAGCGCGGTTAATTAAAAAAAGATCAAAACATAATTGTTTTGACAAGTGAGATCAATATTATGTCATTGTGGAGTTTACACAATCAGACAAGCAATTTAATGATTTACATGTGTTTTGTTTTTGTTAAGTATTGAAATAAGGAGTTAATTGATACACTAATATATCTCTACTTATGAAAAGTAAGGGACCATAACTGAACTTTTAGGTCTTGAGGGGCTAATTCGTGCCATTGAATATTAATCCATATCAAACTTTAAAATTGAGTCTTGCTTTCAAGTTGGTTAAAAGTAAGTTGGCTCGAATGAAAAGAATGCCCGACTACTTGAAGTTTTATAAAAATACATTTGACAAGGGCAAGTTAAAAGTTAAAGCAATCAACCACTTTTTTTTTATAATTATAAAGAACTAAACCTTCGAATCACAGAGTAGCAAAGGGTACATCAAAAGATTATCAGCAAAAAGAGAAATTGAAATACACAGGGCAGCAAATCTAATAGAGATTCCAGAAACATAGAAAAGCAGAAGAAAGAGAGACACAAAAGGGCTAGCAAAAACATGCTCTTAACCATCTCGGCGTAGTTTCGTAATTCCAACTCTTTTGTGATGAGTCGTCAAGCAAAGAATTTAGTCATTATTAAAAGCAACTACGGTGAGTTTTGTTTGTACCCTTTTTTCTCACAATAGCACTCTTTTTATTAAAATATGAGATTAAATGTTATAAACTGATAGTGTACAAAAAATTTACACTATTAACTAATAGAATTTAATGAAATTAAAAAATCATGATGAATAGTTACGTAAGTATTTAGTTTATTACTTAGAATATAAAATTTTTGTTCAATATGTTTGAATATGCTTTTTAAATAGAATATAAAATTTTTTTTTAAGAAGAAAGAGAATATTTTCTGTTATTTTATCTTAAATGCTATTCAAAATTACAAAAAAAATTGCTAATTAGGGCCTAAAAAAATTGAAAATAGAAAATTTTGAGATTTTTTGATACATTTAATTTGTTAGAAACTTAAAATGTTTAGGGTGTGTTTGATTTTATAAGACTTTTTTTACTTCTTATTTTAAATTTTTGGAATTTTATGACATAAATAGTAAAAAATAAAAAATCTATTTTCATTTTTCAAACTGTTTTTTTTGTAATTATTTTTAAAAAATGAGAATATAATGGAAAATGAAGCGAAAGAAAAATAACCAAACATACACTAATTTTTCAATAAAAAAAAATTCAACTTTTAGTTTGTTAAAGCAAAACTCCCAAAGAAAAAGTTCTCACACCTACATTGAGTTGCTCACACAGATAGACTCAAGTTAAAAATAAAACAAAATAAAATAAAATATATAACCAAAAAACAAAAAAAAAGGGATAAATATATAATTATTTGTGTTCATAATATGGTGAGACAAGAGTGATCGAACGAGCTATTTATAATTTGGTTATGCTTTGAAATGATTACGTATAATATTTATGAGGAATAATTACTGGCATTTAGAACAATAGTTTTTTTTATTTATATACAAGAAAAACTATATTTTATCTCTTCATAATATATAGGTCATGTGCACTTGAGATTCTAATTTTGAAAATGTGTAATTCAACCTTCTGAAATTTCTTGAATATGTAAATTGATCGTTCTATTAATTTTTTCATCAATTGTTAACAAAAATTCATAATTTTAAGAAAATTTAAGGTATTAGTTTGTATATATTTCAAACTTTACAGGAGTATAGTACACTTATTTTAGTTAAAATGAGCATTTGTGAAAGTTTAAGGGTTGATTTAGACATTTTTAAAGTTTAGGATTAGCAAAGTGTAAGTGTTTGGATAATAAAGTGCATGTGCAAAGAACAACAGCTAACTAGAGAAACAAAAGTGTAGGACATCCGAAAAACAAAACCAGTCGTTTTAGATGTTCTTCCTTTTCTTAGTTATGTTTCTCAAAGGCCGAAAGAACACACATCCTTGTCCCTTTGATGGTTGATTATTTAGTTAGCTGTAGCACTGCACTTTAACACTGTATAATTAATTGACCCTGCTGCTATCTAGCTCTATACATGATAGTTGGCTATGTTTATGACTGGTTAGTATCATGTGGTCCAGTGTGATCTATTTGCCCATTTCTTTGGGTTGGACAGAGCCTCCAATCACCATAAATTATACATTTGCATCTATGATATAGACAAGCAAAAAGATTAACATTGTCATACTCAAGTTGTAGAGATAGAAACAAAGAGAAAAGTGGGATCAAACAAGTTGCCTTTGCCTTGGCAACAGGAATGGTGTCTAGTCACATTCCAATTACAATTGTATGCACTGGCAACTCGCATGTATAGGTGTGATTTCCTTTATTGTCTCTTTTTGGAACGCTCATGCCTCATGGTAGTAGTTGTTGAAATGAAAGCTTCTGCTGATACACACCATAATAATAATAATAATAATAATAATGAAATTTAATAACGGAAATATGGTGATATGGTAAGGGTCATCTCTTTTTTAATTAGTGTCAAGAGTACAACCTTTATTCTAAAAATGAAACAACTTTAAAATTTATAATTAGCATCTATCTCTTAAATATGCATATAGTACGAGAATAAATTGATCACTGTGTCTAACAGGAGATATCTTAGGAAATGAAAAAATAATAATAGCAATAATAGTAAATCATGCAGTTGCAGATAAAGGTATGCGCGAGAAGCTTATAATTAAGTTTGTCATTTTTTTTTGGTTTAAAAGAACAATTGCATGAAAACCTGTCACTTAAACATATGGAAGTCCTTAATTTGTCTTTCTCTTTATTTTTCCATCGCATTTCTCAAACTAACACTGAAATCTTTACACCTTTGATTTCCTTAAATGGGTTAAGGTTGGTTTGGGAGAGTAGAGTGTAAGAATGCTGCTATTAAACCAGAACGCGAAAGACTGATTTCATTTCTTTCTTTCTTGCTTTCATTTAATGATGGAGAAGTAGGTATGCAATAGAAAGCTATTGAAATCCAAATTCACTAATCTGAAACCATTCAATGCAAAAGAGAAACTAAAGGAGGAAATATATTTCATACCCAAAATGATGAGTTCAAAGTGACTTAGTATGTTACAGATGATATTAATTGGTCATACTACTTGTTTTGTGTGTTGCTTAATTATATTATTATTACAATATTCTTCTTTCCCCTTTTATTTCCCTTTTGTTAGTTTATGGTATTAAAAATCGGCAAACAGTTGGTAAGTAACCCTTACCGAGAATTTCCGAGGAAATGTCACACCCCACATGTTGATGACAGAAAAGAGCTGCATGCCTAGATTCCCGTTAAGGCTCTAGGGCAATTAGGAGCTAGGAGGAAGGTGATGCCGCCGCCCTCACCATTCTCTTTTTAGTTACTAACTCAAATGCTAAACCTTGCATCTGGATGAAAGCCACACCACCATCAAAACAAAAATCTATTGGGGACCCCTCTTTGTTTTATATCTGGATTAAAAATGTGTCCATTTTATAAAATGATCAGTAATTAATGTCTTATGAATTTAGTTTTAAAATATTGTTAGTATAAAATTTCAATTCTATATCATTATTATTTAATCACATATTAATATTTTATTAAATGTTTTCAACTCTCCAAATAATTATTTCAGGACAAAAAATAATATATGAATAATTGATAATATAAAAATTTTAACACTAGAAATATGTAAAAATTAAAATGTATTTCTTAATACTTACATATATAAAATTGCATATCCTAATAATTACTTTTTATATATGTTTATAAATAATAATTTTAAATATTATATATGTTAGATATTATATTATTCACATATCTCCACCCAATATTTTAAGCTTTTAAAAGAAATGATTCAGAACATGATATCAAAATCTTCATAATTAAGTGGTCAATTAGTGGTTCGAACCTCATTGTTTCCCAATATGATGAATTGTTATATTTTGGTGTTTTAATCCAAATATATTATATTCAGTTGGTTGTAGCAACATGTTAAAAATAAAATATTATTTCCTTAGTTTTAGGATAATTTTCATTTTTAAAATTTTTCATGTTTTAAAATATTTGTTCATTTACAATTTTTAGACAGGATTAATTTTTTTTCCATTTATACCTTTAGCATAAATATATTAGTTAAATAATAAACACATTTTTCAAGACATGGAGTGGCAATATGCCACTCTTAAATGTCTATTATCACTCTCACTCCCAATTTTTTTTAGTTGATTTCTCTATAATGTCCCTCTTCTATATTTCACTCAAAATAATAGTTTAATATTAATTATTCATTATTAATCATAATTTTATCTTAATTAATTATTTTTATTAGTTCAATTAACAATAACTAAATTATTTAAAGTCTTTAATATTTATCCGAACAATTAATTTATCTTTTGTTATTTATTGCCTTAAATTAAAAATAATAGTTTTACTATATATGTTGTTGTTTATTTCATTTTTAAAAAATAAGGTCATATTTGTTGGCTTCAATTACAACTCACAAGAAAACAAATACAAGAAAAGGAAGAAAAACCGAAAATCAAAATAAATTTACTCAAACAATGAAACAAGAACAAAACGCTATCCATGTTAGCTTACTCTGATGTTACCTGAAATTTTAACGATGGCTGAAAGAGGTTGTTGACAACATTACCTTGATCACCAAGCAGCCCAGTCCTCACAAAGTTGGCAAGAGAAATGTTAACGGCTGCATTCAGTTTGCCAAGATGGTCAACTATTTTTTCATGAGAAATACTTAAATGCACTAAAGCAAGAGAAAAATATTTTTTCTAATTCATTTATTAATTGATAGATAAGTTTGTACCATTATTATCTCACTTCTTATATTTTTTTTTAATGGAATAACTGATTTGTTAATTAATAAATATAGTAGAACAAACGTTTTGTCTTGCTAAGAGTACCTAAGAATTTTTCTTTTTTTCATTCATTATCATGTAAATTTGAGGAAGGTGGTGATTCTCCTTATAAAGTAATAGATGTGATCAAGTCCTTGATCAAAGGTTACTAATACGTTTTGATTGAGTACCTGTTGCATTGTTTCCGTCACCATTAAAACGTACATGTGATGTTCAGTTTTCCACTGTGAAATTTTATTATATTTCTCCAAAAGATAAGAGGTTTTTTCTTTTTTTTTTTTCCCTTCTTTTATATCTCTTCGCTATTGGAATTGGAAAAGGAAAAAATTCATCAGCTTGTATAAAACTATAACTAAGCAAGCCACGAAGTATGTTTCACTTGGCAAGCTGTGAACTCTCCGTAGGCCAAGTGTTTATCTTTTTTTTAATCTCTCCTATTTGATGTGAAATGGTACTTATTATTTTTAAAAATACATTAATAAATAAAAATAAATATCAAAATAAGTAGGAAAAATATTATTTTTAACTGAAGACAAATAAATAAGAAAAATAAATTAATTGTTACGATGAAGTAAAATTAATTTAATTATTTTTAATCAAACTAATAATAATATATTTAGATAAAGTTATGATCAATTGTGAATTAACAATTATTTTGATTAAAATATAAGAAGAGAGTATTATAGAGAAATTAACTAAAATATAATGAGAGTAGGAGTGATGTTAGACATTTGGGAGTGACTATATCCTATTAAGATGACTAACAATAATGACTATACAAAGATAGTTTTATTGACTGATATAATTTTCTATATTTATCAATATTTTTTTTTTTCTTAGTATATATATGTGTTGTTTAGTTTTTGACAATCATTCTGAAATGGGGGAGTATTTTATTATAGAGTGGGGATCTATTTACTTCTAGAATAAATTTTGCACACTTATTTCATTTTATAATTTCTCATCACATTGAATTTAATCAATCTAACCACCGATTTATGTTATATTATATTGATGATCAAACATTTCAAATTTCAAAAAAATTGGATAGCAATAACCATGTAATATATTAATCGATATTTACTTGTATTTTTAAAAACATATTATCCGTTAAAATAAAATAAAATAATGAATTAGCAAATTATTTTTAAATTATATGAAACTCTATATATCTATCTATTCGGTAAGGATTTTAAATTTAATGGTTAAATTGATGTAATTTTATATAAAAAAATTATTAGACGAAGTAAATACGCAAAATTTACTCATGGTATAAACATATGCCTATTCTTTATTATATTATAACTTTGATAAATGTGCAAACACAATAACAATTGCCTCCGCAGTAGAGGAGAGCCGGTTAACATTGCGATGGATGACAATAATTGGCGGTACTCAATACAAAAATAATAATAATAATAATAATTGGCGGTACGTGGCAATTGTTTGCTTCTCACAAAATAGCTAGCTTGAGCTATATGTGTACCCTCTGAGTATGGACCACAACCTCCTATATATATATATATATATATATATATATATATATATATATATATATATATATATATATATATATATATATATATATATATATATATATATATATATATATATAGTCCTACCTACACAAACTGTACAATACATATACATGCAGCCTTAATTTTTTATTTTTTATTTTTTATGTTTTTGGAGTTTGATTTATGAGGTGGCCTCCTTCTCTTTCGACCTCTTTGAATAGTAGGGTGGGCTTATAATAACTGCACAGAAAAATCCATTTATTTGGTGTGAGTTGTGACTGTTAACTAAACTCAATCAACTTTAGATAAAAACAAAAAAAACAAAAAACTCAATCAACTTTAAATAAAATCCCCATTTTTAAATATAAAATAATTAGGGTGAGATCGTCCTTGTCTAACTTGATACCAAAGTTAATAATCTCGCACTCATTAACTCACTTATATTTCTCTATAGCTACCATCTAATCTCAAATTGTGAAATCCAAGCATTTTCTCTAAATTCCATAACTGAGCTTTAACTCTAAAATTATAATCAAAATTTCCTCAACACATATAATCCTAAAATATATTGGGGTAAACATATCACCTCTAAATGTTCATAGCCATGTTCAAATTGTTCCAAAATCAATTTAGCAACAAAATGTTCCCATGAGTTTTCATAACACTAATTTCATGCTCACTTGAAATTCATTACCTCTTAAACTTGACAAAATCAACAATAGTCTATATTCATTTTGAAATAATCTCTAAAATCATGCATTTATACCACCAAGTTAAGAAAATGTTGATAATGACCAAAATATAAGTCCCAGGATTAAACTCACTAGCTGGAGGGGAGGGACAAGTAGTGTTAACACCAATGAAGTTCCGTGTAAGGATGACACCAACGTTTGTCATAACAACCACAAACCCATGATTAATCTATAGTAATCTCTAGACAACTCTAAATCAACTTTACGAGCATTGGGGAGTATCCAAACTTGACTACAATGAAAAAACAACAACACCCATAAATAAAGGAGGAAGGAGGGAGAAGAATCTAACATAAATCATAGCTAAATCCTTACCTTGAAGCTTAAAGGAGGTAGGATTGAGTGTGGTTGAGAGTGAGGAGGGTGGAAAAATGTTTGGGGTTTAGGGATTTGGTACTTTCAGAGAGAAAATGCATGGAAGGGGTTTAACTAGGATAGGGGTGTCATTAATCAAAATAACATCATTTTGTACTATTCTAGCATTTAGGGATATGCTATAGCGATCATTGACAGCTACCTCGAATACTCAATTTGGAAAACACATGACCACTATAGCGGTTTAGGACCACTATAGTAGTCGACGACAACCTCAACACTACCAAAACCATGCACCTAACAGCTATAGCCTTGGACGCCATATCGATGTCAGAAATACTTGACCTACATACACTACCAAAATCATTGGCTGATATTGAGTTTGATAAAAAAAAATTATTTTTATAGAAGTTATTTAAATTTAAGTCATTCTTAATCTAATTCCTTCTACATAGTTTTCTTTTTTTTTTTTCTTAATCTTTCTTTACCTTGTTCTCCCCAAGTTTGCTCTCCTTACGGGAGCTTTTACATATCCCCTTTACCAATGTATCAATGATTAACCACTTAAGATGAGATGATTTTATTATTATTATTTTTTACAATAGCTATTACTTCAACTCTCATGTTAATGAATTTAGTCTTAATTCTATGTTGTGTAGTATAAACTATCTATTAAATCCAACATTTTCATCTATATATACAACATTTAACTTATTATTTTATTTTTGTTATTTTACATATACCAATTAGTTTAAAATCTGCAAATATTTATATAGTTGTCATGTCTAAATGAAAGAGGTAGGTTGTGCAGACAAAAATGAAAAATAAAAAGAGAGAGAGAGAGAGAAGGAAGGTTTAGATAGTTGACCGTCTGCATATATATATATATATATATATATATATTTGTCAAATATGCAGTTATGTGACTCTTGTTAATTACTAAGTTGCAAATTATTAAAAAAAGGTGAAAAAAAAACATGTGCATATATACTCATTTGCCCTCACCTAATGATTGTAACTTGGGCTTCTTTATCAAAAGCTTCTTAATTAACAGGTGATTCAGGAAGCACAGTGATGGCAATGAGAAGAAATGTGCAATTATAGATTTAGTTTCAATACAATCATTAATGTAAAAGAAAATGGGTTTTTACTGACTAGTGCCAAAAATATAATCACTGCATAAAAATGTTTAAAACTTATTTTTAAAACCTTACCTAGCATCTTGAGGATATTTGTTAGTAAATCTAATATTTTGTCACCAGTTAAAGAATGATAAACTATAAATTTTACTTATAAAGTCAGTTACATAAGTTTCATTTATAAAGTCAGTTACATTTTCATTTCAAGCTGTCTTAAATGAGGACTTTGAGTTTGTGACCATATGGTCACTAAATTGCAACATTTCAAAAATTGAATGAAAGATTTAGATTAATCAAGATTAAAATTTATATTTATATTATACTATTTTAAAAAAGTTTTTCCTTAGAGTATTTTACTTTCTTATCTTTTTGTTGCCTTTCCACCTTCTTCCCTCACCTGCCTTCACTCCTCCCACCTCCTCTGCTACCCAAACGAAACGCCTCTCCTTGCTCAGCTCAAAACCCATAGATAGCAACTATCTTCCTCATCTTTCGAAATGAAAGCAAAACCATGTGCAAATCATCTGTCTTCCATTTCGAAATAACACTTGATTTTATTTATTTTCAAATAATTTTTTTTCTAATTGAGAAGTAAAACTTTGGCACATTCTCGCAATTCATATCAAAGACAAAATCACAATCCATGTCGTGTTTGTTAAATCTTTAACAATGGTCCTCGTATGATTTCTTTCTTTTTCTTTTTTTGGTTCGAACTCAATCAAATGATAAAAATGTTAAATAATGGAAATGGTTTCAATGAGGAGGAGGGAAACGAGTTTGAGGACGTGGACAGAGGTCTTCGTGGAGGTAAGCGATAGGCTTGAGATATGGGCCAAAGGTTTGTTGGGTCAAGGAGGTGGAGGGCACATGCAGAGTGGGGGTGTATAAGCGGGACGTCGGTGCAATGGAGGAGGAAAAAGTGCTTGATGAAGAGGAGATCAGGGCTTGGAGCATTGGCGAGGAACGTGAGGGCTTAGATTGGGAATGAAGAGAACAGTTGGAAGAGAGAGTGGGAGGGGCACATGGAAGAAAGATGAAGTGGGGTTGAAAGACAAGGACACGGGGACAAAAATGAAATTTCAATATTCTTTTCATCACATAGTCCGTAACTCATCGATCCCTACAGTAGAACTCGCCTTTCATTCCATGATGTTTTTCAAATTCCAGTGGAAAAAAAAAAAAAACTCTTATACCGTTTTGTGCCAAATACATTTTCTGCCCTTTTTGTTTGTATTTCAAGTTCCGAGACTTTAAGCGCTACTCTGAATTTTTAGAATTTTAGATTTCCATTACTAGAGTTTTGGGGGTAAAAGGGGGCAGGGGTGCGGGCTGCAGGGAGCAGTTTCTATATAACCAGCCTGTAAGAATACTCTAAATTGAAGGGATGCAAGGAATTAGGACATACCATAATTTTTACTTGTATATGGAGAGACAACTACATATGCCATGTTTCCAGTGAAGTACTCTAGAGAAAGCTACGGGTCATTACAACACAAAAGAGTTAGCCTGGCAGACTATATACCAACCTGAATTCAGACCTCTTCTTCCTTTAATTTGTTCTTCTCATTTATTTCCTTATTTTATGGATGAGTAGTAGAGTGCTCTCTCATAAATTCAATATTTTTATTTAGGCGCATTATCAGTTTTGTTAGGTGATCGATGATATATAGTTTGGGTTAGCTTAATAGGCCAACTGAAATAGTAGTTTTAAGAGTAACAGTATATATATGACTTAATCGAGGCTTGTTTGTTACAAATATACCATGTTAGAGTGTTAAAAATGAATGATATGCGATTTTGGGAACTCATTTTCTTAATTGGTTTGCATGTTAAGGTAGCTCGAAGGATTAATCAGTAATCTCCATACTTATGGTTCCCGGTCGAGCATCATTTTTTATTTAGCACAACATGTGCCCTAAAGTAGTCTACCGAATAGGGCTTAGTGGAGGTGTAGGTTAACTTTGATTGCAAAAAAAATGTTTATCTATACATCTCATATCCTAGTTGATCAGGGCAAGCTAGCTAGACAAAGATTTCTTTTATCTCGTACTCAACTCCCCACCTCCAAGAGAAAGAAAATTACAGCTTAGCATCACCTTCTCCACATAACTTTCATTAAACCACTTCTAAATTCAACAAATTAGCTGCGGTTCTTTTCTGCTACAAATATCACTAATATTGAAAAGAGTTGGGGTCATGATATACTCATGTCATTGGTGAGTTAGTCCATTTTGGAATCTCAACTTCTTTCGGACAAGGAACGAATATGATCTTTCTGCCTCCAAAGAATAATTTACTTAAGACATTATTTTTAAGAAGCGACTTGTTTTTACTGTGCAGCAGCTCAAGCCTCAATTCTACTACTAATATAATTTGTTGTGAATTTTTTAGAGAACCTCCTAATTAATTAAATGACCAACTTACGCAGGCACAAGATAAATGGCAATACACAAACTTTAGTTAACATTGATAGCAAGATATATATTCAACTCTCTCGCATGGTGGTCCAGTTTCTTTCTGAGCTACATATGTTCAAACATCATTTTAAATAGTCTTCAAGACAGGCCTAAATTGATTATTAATAGGGTACTTCCCTATAACAAATTTTGAGCAGTAGCTAGCTAGTAACTAAGCCAATAAGGCCATCTGGCCTGAATTGTACGTATCATTGATTGATTAATATACATATATGCTGCAGATATGCAAGGAAGATTTGTGTCGTGCCCCAAGTTACTATTGAAGAGGGAGTGGCAGAGAGATGGTATACCCTACCAAAATAGTTAGCGTTAGCATACAAACAGGACAAAGTGATGCCATGGGGGAGCTTATTTTAAAGGACAAACCACATCAATCTATCACAGAGTTGCTGATCTAGAATTCTTCTACCACCAAGGGATAAAGGGGAGACCACAGAAACACGGGGTGGGACCATATGTAAGGGAATGGGGACACACACAAATCAACCAGATTGCTGGAAAAGGAACTTTATTCAGCGGTGGCGAGATTACCCAAATAATTCCATTTGAGATGTATATATAACTATATGTATGGGGCACACAGTATGGTGGGGATTGGAGGCAAGCAAGACCGATCAGTACAATATTATTATACATAATATCAAATATTTGCAATGTGATAGGCCAAATTAGTAGAGTATAGCTTGCAGGCCGCAGCTAGCCAGCTAGGTAGCTGTAGAAGCATATGTAATTACAGTTCAGATTTTTCAGCCTGCCTTCCCCTCACACATTCACCTCATTTATCCTTGTACAAAAATGTGAAAACTAACCCCACACTAGGAGTCTACTCTCTCACTATACGTGCCCTCACTACTACACCACCCTCTGAGAAAACCGTTGGGCTTTCTCGCTGTTGGGTCGCTTTCCAATCTTCAATTGCATAGTGACTCTAGTACGGTTAGGCCACTAGGCGCTACAGCCCCCCCACCTCCACCCTCCCCTTCTCTTTCATTTATTCATGTATTGCAGAAGCATAACGTTGCTTTTGTTGCTTTCCACTGAAAAATTATGTGAGTATAATTATGGTGGAGTCATCTGCCAAGCTGTATTCTTGCTTGCATGCCAGCACTGCACTCTGTGCCGTGCCCCCTTTGATTTATTTCTCACATCACAACTTTGCATTCAGTTTCCCATTAATACTTCAATCGCTCTTATATTCTATTCAGCCTTGTGTGTGTTCACACATCCCTTATGCACACATCGATTTACAACAATATACCAGCAACTCCCATTCATTTGTATATATACAGTACACGAGCACTAATGCAGGTAGAAGACCTTTTTTTTTTTTTTTTAAGTGTGTGTGTGTGAGCTAGGTAGAAGTTTCATATATACAAGAAATATATTCCACCTAACTTTGTTACTTAGTTCTCAAAATAAAAATAAATGTTAGAGAAAAGGCTTGTTTAAATTCAAAATTATGCCACAATAAACGGTTGTAGAATAAACACGAATGGTTTATCTTTTGTTTTTTTGTCGGTGCATACGAATGGTCTGCAAAAAATAAAAGAAGAAATCAAATTAAAATTACATAAGGAAGACACAAACTAAAAAACTTTGAATTTTGTGAAAAAATACTGAAAATTCTGAAAATTGGAAGTTAAAAAAACAGGACCAACTAACTAATTGAATCAGGATAGATAATAAAATTAATACTATTAATTCAATGTGAAAATCTAAGGTTTGTTTGGTTTTGTTTCAATTTTCATTTTCAATCAATTATTTTAAGATTTTATAAAGAAAATAATAAAAATAACATATCTATTATTTCTTTTACAAAATTTTAAGAAATATGAAATAAAATAAAAAATAAAAATGGAAATAGAAACCAACTATATTCTTAGTGTCTTAGTTTTTACAACAAGTATTATATATATTACTTGTTGCATAGGAATCATCACTAGGTTAAATTGAATTGTTAGCTAGTTTCTATATATATAACTTGTTGACTTTTTCAAATAGATTTCTATAATTTAAAAAGTTTGAAATCGAACCTAATTGTTTTTGAAGAATCTAATATATATATTTTTTAAAGAAAAATGTAATTAAACCCTAAGTGAATACAATTTAGCCCCAAACTTTTTAAAATGTATGTGTAATTGACATCCTTTATTTTATAAATGGTGCGAAACTCATCTTCTATTAACTTGACATCTAATTTTTTGATTAAATGTTATATGCCAATCACATGCACCCTTCCTTCATCTTCCCAATTGCTAACCCTAAAATCCCAATTATTCCCTAACTTCAGAAAGAGAATGGTCTCAACACCCAAACTATTCAATTTCAATACAGAACTGAAAACTAAATAAAAAGAAAAGATAAAGGAACCAAGAAGCTTATGCATAATAGCCTCTGCCAAGCCCCAAAGCCATCCTCCGCGGTGTCTCTTCCACTACGCTGTCAACCACATTCAACCCCATAACCGTCGTACACAGACGCGACACCTTCCAGCCAAAAACCTCCGTAGTGGCTTCCATCATCGCCGAATAGCCGCGCGCACCTCTGCCCATCGCGTGAAGCCGCGAACAACCCCTCGCACCACCAGCGTCCTCCTCCTCGTAAGCATCGCGTCGCCACAAGCGTTGTGTGCCGTCGCCGTCGCAGCTCGATGGTCTGCTTACTTAATCATTATCTGGACTTAGCTAATTACTTAAACTAACGATAAAATCCTAATTTGAGCTATTGTTCTTGGTTTCTAGTTAGTTTTAAGTCTTTATTGTAGTATGTGTTAACTATATTATAGCTTTTGATTAATCAGGTTGTTTGAAATTCTAGTTGTTGTTTTGGTGTTTTATGATTGATATTTGTGTTGTTTAGGTTAAACACTTGAAAGAAGCCAATAAGCCAAAAAGGGAGAGTTTTCATCTAGAATAATGTGCTATAGCGTAACATAACACGCTCGAGCGCACCATACAAATGCGACTAAAACTCTTCCATTAAAATTCCCAACATGATCTTTTCTCTTAAATTAAATCATTTTAATTTTTTGTGTAATTTTAATATTCTTTTATCATTCATCCACACTACTTCACTTTATCATTAATATTCATTTTAATGTGTAAACCATTATACTTAAAATTATAAATTTAATCTAATTATAATTGTTAATCATAATATATATAATTATTGGTAAACCTACTCTAATAATATAATTTAAAATTTACTATAATAGAGTATCAAAATTAATCTTTCTATAATAAATATAGAACAATATTATTCAAAATTATTATAAACAATAATATTAATATTTTATTTTTAGTCTAGTTAAACTAAAATTGAACTAAGTATATTAATCTGTTAGCTCATGATAATATGATTTTTATTTTTTTATTTTGAGCATTATTCTGTTTGAAATTGTTAAAGAATATGAGATCAATTTTTTTTTTTAAATTTGAAGAAATGAAATTTTGTATTCAAATTATTTAATACTACTTTTTAAAGAGATGAATGACCTTAACATGATCAAGAAAGATTATATTTATATGATATTTTATTCATGTGATATTCATGATCTTATATTTTCTTTCACTATCATTGTCACATGATATTTTTCTTTAATTTTGAATTTCTAAATTCTCTTAAATTATTTTATTATTTAATTTCTTAATTATAATTTCATTTATTTTATTTCATAAAATTTGTTACTATTTATTATATTTTTACTTTTCATATTTCTCATTAACGTATTTATAATCATGTATTTTTTTTCTTTAGTTTAAGATACATGTCTCTTCATTGTACTTTAAAATATTATTATTATTATTTTTGCATTAAGTTATATTTTGTTATATAAAAATATAATAAAACATTTTTATTAAAATAATCAAATTGTAATTCTTTCTAATAGTAAATAATAAAATTAAAATTTAATTTTAATGCACTTATAGTATAAATTTTTTTTATAATTATTCAATCACATATTGTTACAATAATTCAATAGTTTTACTCTTATCCCAATATTTCAAAAGTCATATGTACACAAAAGAATTTTATTGGGATAATAATATAAAAAATTACACTATAATATATTTAAATTAAACACATATATTTAAATATATTAACTATTTAACCATGGGAGTCAAGGTGAGATGGTAAGAGCCTCTTCCTTTCTTAATCAAATGTTAATAGTTTGATTCTTACATTGAAAATAGAACAGTTTTAAAACCCGTAGTAAGTGTTCCTTAGATGGGCTTACAATACGCGAATAGATTAGTTCATCGTCCCTTAATGATAGATATCCTTAGAAACAAAAAAATAATATTAACTATTTATTATTTAAAAATAAAAATTAACAATATGTAATTTATATATATAATCCGTGCAATACATGGGATAAACTATCTAATTTTTGAACTTTGTAATAAGGGTTTTTAGACTTTCATTTAAAGATAATAATTAGAGGAAAAACATAGTTGTTAATTATAAGTCATTAGTTAAGTTATATATACATTTGGCACTCCTGTTTTCTCTTCTCCTAGCTTTTCTATTCCTCCATTTTTAGGATTTTATTTTGCCATTTTTCATGGCTATGGAAGATTAAGCAAATCAACCCCTTTAAAGGATATTTGGTTTGGCATTAAATCCTTTACTCTAATGCAATATATATTCAAGTTTTATTTTTCTTCATCTTCTCTTCCTCAATTTTTTATTCTCTTGGAAATAAGACTTCTCTTTATTTTAAGTTTAAATTGAATTTTTTTATAAGACTTGACTGCTTAATCTTAATTTTATCGTTTGAGACATGGGTTAAGACTTTGTGCCCTGGGATTTTTCATATTTCGGTAATTCTTTAAGCTAGTCTTATTTCTATAATACGGCTTTGTGAATTTTGCATTTTAATTGGGTTAAGTTATAAGAGCTTTTGTACTTGAGAAAAGTTATGGGTGGAACCCCGCGATGTCAAGTCAAGGTATCCCGACCTACATTATTCCTAACCTAACTTGGCCCATAGCCTCGGGTCGAGATGTGGTATAAAAAACGCATATGTCAAGAGGAGTGCGAAATTCCTAGCTACCTGAGAGCCTTCCAGAACAAGAGTGACTCATTGTAACGGTTGTTTGCAAAATATGGAAAGGACATGATCTTCTAGAAGGTTGACAACTCATAATTAGGCATCGAAATCCTTGCAAGTCTCTCACACGCATTGACACATATGTCGAACACTACTAGGAGTTCGGGGATCGACTTACTTCCTGATGGATGTTTCGACGGAGGATTTATACCGACACGGGGTATCGGTTTTAGCGTCGATGAAGATTAGACTGGTAAATAATGTCAATCGGTAATTATTGACACATTTACCGAAATAAAAATAATTAGGTCGGACAATTATATGGAAACCCATCAGAGGTAGAGATATATTATTACCGACCGTTTTTTTTTTTACAGAGGTTATTTAATAAAGTAGAATGTATTTTTACGATATTACGACGAGTTTTTTTTTAATATAATTTATTACCGAATTAACCCATTTGGTACAATTATTAAATATTTTTTAAATTTCTTTATTTATAAATAATTAAAAGTTAAAAAATATATTTTATAACTATTTATTATTTATTTCTTTATTTAAATAATAACGTAATTATCAATCAAAATGATATTAAATAAGAAAAATAATAAAATGAATAAATTAAATTGAATAAATATAATAGTAAATTATAACAATAAAATATATACAAATTACAATAAATATAAAAAATATCCCAAATGTAAAAATGAAAAAGCTAGATAAAAACTAGCTAAAGTCCTGGCGTAATCGCCCGTGGCTGGATCATCATCTCACCATTAATGAACTGTTGTGTTTTACATGCCACACTCATAAATTCTTCAACACCATTATAAAAGTCCAACTTAATCCCCCTTCTATTAGGATGCAATCTATCATACATCTATGATCGATTTGAAGGTAATATTGTGCTTGTAATTAACTCTAGACCCTATAATTTTGTACAAATAGAAAGTTATTACTTTCAAAAATAAATTCAATTGCTATTTAAATTTTTTTAAACATAGTTACTTTTATTTAATCTGTTTCTCATACAAAAAATATTAACAAAATTTCAGCATCTCCCCTTAAATTAGGAGCTTCTATCGTTACATATTTCAGTCAATACAACAATTATAAATGTTATTATAAAGATTAACAACAGAATAAATATAGTGAAACGTCATTTGGACCCACCTTTTAAAAATTATACGCCTATGGTTGTATTGGCTGAAATATAAATTTACAAAGCGTTCTTGTTTGAAACATGGATATTTATTATTTTTTATATAACGAGGGCTTCTATTTTAAAATAGAGTGTATAAGCACAAGGTTTCAGAAGAGGATTATTCAGATATAACGAAGACACTATCCAAGATTGTGAAGTTCGCAATAATGGCAAAAAAGACATGTAGCACCTGAGGATTATGTACATTTGTTTAAGGTGCACCGCAACTTTCAAGAAATGTACATAATCCTCAATATTAGGCCTTTTAGTGTCATCATTGCCAACTTCACAATATTGGATAGTGTCTTCGTTATATCCTGAATAATTCTCTTCTGAAGTCCTGTGCTTATACACTCTAGCTTTAAAATAAAAGCCTCCTTTATATTTAAAACATAATAAATATCCATGTCTCAAACAAGAATATTTTGTAAATTTCTTCCACCCATATATTTCAACCAATACAATCATAGATGTATAATTTTTAAAAGGCGGGCCCAAATTACTATTTTAAAACACATTGAATTGGTTTTCTTTGTTTTTTTAAATACAATTATTTTTAATCATTTTTTTACTCTTATCCCTTGAGGACAATTTTTTTTAAACTTTTATCCCTAAAACAAAATTTAACAAAATTTCTAGCATATCTCCTTAAATTAGGAGCTTCCATCATCAGATATTTCTTTTAATTGGTCTTTAAGTTTTTTTAATACAGTTTATTTTAATCTTATATCCCTAAAAAGATTTTAACGAAATTTTGATAGCATCTCCCTTTAAACTAGGAGTTTCCATCATTGAATATTTAGTCAATTCAATAATTATAGATATTATTATAAAAATCAACAATAGAATAGGAACAATTAAACAGTTACATGTTAATAATTATATACAATTCAAATAATCCTAAAAACCGTTCTATTGCGCATCCCCTTATAACTCCACAACATGCATCCAATCTCTCCAAACACAAAGAATCCAGCAAACAAATCAAACAAGTCGGGAAGGACCTCTATGCCCTTCCCCCAATTATGCAATCCCATTTCCTACAACTCTATCCTATAAATATAAGTCTCTATATATTATTCATATATATTAAATCATTAAACGATATAAATAATAAGGAATGAGTTACTAACCTTTATAGCAGAGAAAAAACTGAAATATAGAGCACTGCATTCAACTTAGTCCAATCCTGAAAATCCAACATTATAAATTTCAATCACAACAATTATATACACACAAAAAAATACTAACATATATAAAAACATGTGCAAACCAATTTAACGTCAACAATTGCAATGATCCTCAAGCAAAACTCCTACATTAACAAATTAATAACAACAATTAATCATCAATGCAACACACACACACAACACTATGGGCACCAAAAAATGAACGGAAAAAGTAAATCAAATAAAAAAACTAAATCGATTAAAATAGTTACCAAAGCCTCAGGATCGTAATGGTGACCTCTTCTCAAATGGAGCTCTGGTGGCGAACGGCAAAAACTCACGGCGCGGTAGGGGTGAGAGAGAGGGGTTTTAGAGAGAGAGGAGTTTCAGAGTGAGGGGGAGAGGGCCTTGGCAAAGATGATGTACGCGAATTCCGACGGGTTTATCAACGGTAAGCCTTTTAATGAACGGTGCGTTCCACTATCAAATCATTACCGACGGTGACGGAAATCTCAAACATTTTGCACGGTTGAAAATAAATTTCAAAATGATCTTCGGTTAACCCGTCGGTAATTTAATAAATAAAATAAAAAACCTTCGTACCGTCGGTTAACCAATCAGTAATTTATAACACAAATAATAAATATATTTAAAAAATTGCCCTATTTTCATACCCGTCAATCACCAATAGCTAACATAATTCATAAATAATTAATTTTAAAAATCATACATACCTGTCAGGTAATACGGTCAGGAATTAATTTAATAAATATTAAATTTGAAATACCCGTCGGTAAACCTGGTAAATAATTCAATATATTAATAGTGAAATGTAACAGTTACCCATCGATTATGCGTTCGGTATATCTATCGGGTATTGTTTTTTAAAATTTTACCAACTCATTTACCGACGGTTCCTAAAATCACCCTTAATTATTTTCAAAAGCTCGCTATCCGTCGTAAATCCCATTGTTACTGCGATGGGTGCGTACTTGTCGGTTGTATGCGTTGGTAATCCGCATATTTCTAGTAGTGGAAATTTTCAAGGAGATGAAGACTCCATTACCTTCCATAGCTCTTTCTAAGCAATCCTAGACCTACCTTTTCCAGGTAACCCTTGAAACAAGAAATTTGGTTTGAGTTTGAGCTTTCAGTTCAACTTGGGGAAGCCATGAAATTAGGATATCTATTGATCCATGATAGACACTATAATAGAATATTCCAAATAGTTCTTGGATTAACTGTTTTCTTGTGTTTATTATATTTTCTTGCATACTTATTTTCTCACTTGATATAAAATCCCCTATTTTCTAATTGGTTTTTAATTTGGGGAAATAGTGTTTAAAGTCTTTAAAAAAGTACCTATTATAGTATAAGTTATTATGTGCCTCTACTTATCAGTTAAACTTTTAAAGATAAAAATGATTTGATGACATGTTATTAAAGCCTCATGATCAAATGGTTAATGATTCAATCTTTGTTATCCTCCATTCTTCAAGTATAAAAGAGGCATTCGGGAGAAACAGTTTATGGCAACAATGATTGACTATTCTTTATAAGTTGAATCTTGTAACAAGGAGTGTCACTATCGATCTTTCTTCCATGCATGGCATCCAAAAATGAATTGATATTTAAGATATTATTTCATAGCCGCTGCGATTTAACTTAATAGTCCTTTATGGCAATGTGCACAGTATCTGATAATAAATAGCTTATACATACTTTTATTGAAAGGTAGTGCCAACTCATGTATTTGTATATTGCAGGTACTTAAAGTTAACAAACATTATAACTTTGCCTAGCGATCTAACCAGACCGCTCCTTTAGTTATCTGGGGTCCGATCAATATATTATGGTTTTGCTTTAAAAAGATAATTCAAAGATATAATGATCAAAAACTATTATGTCAGATAAAGGTGGTCCAACAAATGTGTATAATAATGCCACACATAGAATGTGACTTCGACGACTCTCAATATAAATGAATTATTGCACTACACGATCTTCTTTATTTAAGGTTTTTCTCCTAAATTAATATTGTATCCTTCATTCGAGACATTCGGAACATCACGTAGAAGCTGAAAAATATATAACTATCTCAAAGGTAAAAGTAAGCTTAGCATTTAATTAAGCAAAAACCTTACTTTACTCTCTTGATTATAGGCGTATGCACGTTAATATTAAAACTAAAAAATATATAACGTGTTCCCAAAATTTCTTGAATATGCATTTAGTTCTTTTTTTAAAAAACAAACGTTCTATTGTTAATAGGAACAATGCGCGCTTTAAAAGGTTTAGGGATAAGATTACACTTATGTTTATTCTATAGACTAACAACGTATTTGTTTCAAAATTTACTTATTTATTTTTAGAAGTAATTTCTTGGAAATGTTTTATTTTCATATTTATTATAAATTTTATAAAATTATTTTTGGGTATCGATTATTCTCAAGAAAATATATTCTCATATTTTTATGAGATTTCATTCCCACGATGGATAATGGAAAAAAATTTATTCACATCATAGGGAGAATGGTAATTACTAATTAAACAAAAATACTAAAGTAAAGGGATTTTGAACTTTAAATCAATAAAATGTATGGTATGTGATTCTCATCAATTGATCCAATAGTAATAACATCCTCACTTTTTCACTTTAGACGATTCATTTCTATAATTAAATATCATTAAACATATTAATTAGAAATATTTGAAAATTATAACATATATATATTCCCAGAAATATAAAGCAAATAAATTTTAACATTATTTTCAAGAATCTCAAAAAATAATCTCATAAATATTTAATTAATACTAAATAAATAAGTTTTCTAAAATATTTAGGAATAATATTTCTGGATATAATAATCCTACGAATATGATTCCTGCAGAACAGTCCCCTCATATGATCTCAAGTAGAGGGCTGTAAGTAAAAACAGTTCACCATACTTCATATTGTTGCACATAATGGCCGGCCCTTACAATATCAATCTACAATGTGTCGAAATGAATCTAGTTACAATGGTTATATAATAATATTATTTAATATATTGTTGTGCATAGTAATATAGATAATTTAGCCTCAAAACAATGATCTGCTTAATAGGTATCCCATCAAGTTTGGAATTCAAAAATGTTTCATCAATAAAAACTTATTTGTTTCTTGATTTTGTTTGTTGCATTTGGATTCCAATGTCTCCCATATTTTCCTTGGAGATAAAAGAGATATGAACATGTCATAATATATATTAGCGATCTGACAGAGCATTAAAGATGTGCCTTCTGTGCAGTAATTCGTCTTCCTCCCACTTGTTTTGCCTTTTTTTTTTTTTTCCTTCATGTGTTTGTCTCAGTGAGTTCAGTAATGGCTTTCAACTTGGTATCAAGAATGCATGAAATCTTCAACACACTCAAGATAAATATCATCTTGTCTTTTATATATACCATTGAAATTTGACTCCACCTTGAAATTAACACCTTAAGAATGATAATGTAAGAAGATGAGAAAATAAAAGAATCTCTGCAAGCTTGAGACAGGATCAAATATCATATGTTCCTTTAAGATTTTAATTGTCCTCCACTAGTTGCTCATGGGTTTATCGCAAGCCACCCAGGATTAACCCAAGTAGTTTGAAGTCTTAGGAGAGCAAGTCTAAAGACTTTTTGTCAAACATTTATGAGGAACAGATATCTCATTAGATGTGTGTTGGGATGGAAAGGGATCCTCTCAAATGAAAATTCCACTAATCATATGGAATTTTCACCATTAATTAACAAGGGGGGCTCTACTTTGGGCTCCACAAAATAATGTAATCAATGGTAAAAATTTACATATGATATGGTCATGTGAAATTTTTATTTAAGAGAATTATTCCCGTGTTGAGATTATGACAGAAAAATCTCACACACAGTATATATATAGATGATGTTCTGAAATAAAAATCACAGACACAAAGAGACAATCATTGGCAGTATACCCCTTGAGAATAGATATATCCATTGATAATAGTCATATTCCTTGAAAGTAGACATAGTTGTTGCCACTAAACTTATCATTTATATTTATTTTAGAAACTACTCAGTTTCCAACCGGTATGTGTAGTTAAACCCAAGTTAAGGACAATATCAAAAGTTTAACTTGATAACTTATTTCTTCCACCTGCTCACACCCCAACAGATTTGGGATATGTACGTCCTTTAATTTTTCATGTCAACTTCCAACAAGGAGAATTAAGCCCCCTCTTTTCCTTTACTTCCATTTTTTCCATTCCTTTTCAACTCCTAGACATAGCATTGACGGAATAATATGCCTTTTATGAGAACAAACAAAAAACTAAAGAATTGATGCAAAGATTATATGGTCTAAAATATTTTATACTGAGAATATAATAAAATTAAAAAAATAACCTAATAAAAAATCGGTATAAAAGCACTAGCAATTTAGAAAAGCAATGCTAATTAAAAATAAAAAATATATAAATTTAATGAAGAAATTGAAAAATAATTATAAAACTTTCGAAATTAAAAGAGAATCCCATGCATTTATTATCATAAAATGAATTCTATTAAGTCAAACCTTGTTTTTTACCCTCCTCGATCTGAAATAACAAGTAATTCATTGTGATGTGATTCTCCCTCTACATAATTTTTTATATTTTTTTTATCATTCGATTTTTGGCTACGTAAAGGATATGTACCTTTTCAATTATACCTCCAATGAATTCCACACCTCAACCGGTACATGCATGCTTGCTTTAAGTCTCAATCAATTTGTCCCAACATATACAACTCTCACGACGAGGTTAGATTTGAATTTGATATGGAAGAAAGTTAGACTTTCGTGTCATCAATAACTGTTCAGAGTAGGTGCTGAAATAATATTGCAAATTTGGTTGCTGTGTGACAAAGAAGGAACAAGTGGACACTGCAGAGAGGGAGAGATAGAGATCAGAAGAGAAGTAATTGATTGATATGGAAATTTTACTTTGTCCAATTTGTTTGCTTGCCTTTGGTGTGTGGATGAGATCGAAGCAGCAGAGCAAGCATGGAATAGTTTTTGGGGCACCAAAATTTCAGAACAAACTTAGATTACCATTATTTTCCTTCCGAATTATGTTATTTGTCCTCATAATATACGCAATTACAACTCATATATCATCCACTATTGGATAGATATTTAAATGAGATTCACATCAATCAAATGATAAATGAGATGTAAATCGACAATGTCCATATATCATTAGTCAAAAACATTTTTCTTTTCTTCCCATTTCAATATATTAATGTTATTGGACTCACTTTTCTTATTTTATCTTTTTTCATATCTACATTTATGGTGTAAATTTATTGTTCCCAGATATTGTGCACATATCATGCCCATAGTTAGGTAAGGAAAGTGAGACCCTCAGATCAAATGTGAAGTGTACGGTGCAGTGCAGGCCACGGAGAAATGGCTCGAGGGGCGAATATATATATTTACACACTAATATGCATGGTATATGGTATGGACCGCCGACAACCTGATCATGGATGTATGTGTATTGTATGTATGTAATCGTAATCCAATGATTCCAATCCAATCAGACTTTTTGTGCCATCACATGAGATATGCAGGCGTGATCCACATGCACTCTCACGCTCACTCACTCGCTCTCACGCACTTGTCACAATATCACAGCATTTTCAGCCTCAGATGACTTGTTTTTCATTTTATCTTTTTCGGCCTCTTTTGACATTTGCATGTGAATTCATGTTCCCACTGCACCGCATAGTTGCAGATTAGATAGATTAGATTTGCAGTAGTCAATTATCTCAGATATATACATATGTATCTACAGTACAGTTTCTCACCTTATGCCCCAACTTCATTCCCAACTAGAAACCAAGAAACAGCTGGTTTCTTTGGCACAATACGTACGTACAGTGAATTTCTTCCAAAGTTCCTTATCTTTTGGGGAACTTCTAATATAGATAATTTTGTGTATATATAACTTCATCCCTTGAAACAATACATTTGGTTTATGAAATGTCACGCAATACAAGAAGTATATATATAGACGGTTTTTATTCATATAATTTATGAATTAGGGCAAATTGAAGACTACTTCTGGATGAAATAACAAATTAGTGTGGACGGATAAATGTTAGAATAACACTACTTATGCAAACATATCATAATTATTAGCGTATCTGAATTTAATAAAATAGAGTTGTATACGCGTGATTATGCATAATTATAATCTATGACTTTATATTTATTTTCATCCGACGTTTAAATTTTGAACATTTTTTTTTTTTTTGTATTGCAGATCATCCTTCGGCTTGCCTACATCTCAATCTATCATGTCGTTGTATTACTAAATATAAACAGTACCTATCAAAATAAGAAATTTACACGAATTTTACCTTAAGATAACAAGAAAATTGACAAAATTAAAGTTTAAACCCATGAATAAAGTTGATCACCTATCACATTTTTTACTTGCATTTGCGTTGACGATTTTGTACAAAATTAATAATGTTAACGTTCATTCGAAAATTTCTAACCATAATATTTGTTTGGGAGAAAGAGGGGAAAGAATAGGGAGCTTTTTTTTCCGGTATAAAAGGCAGCTTTTTAGCCCAAGGGCTTTCGCGCAGAACTGATTTTTTATTGTTTTTGGTCGAAATAGAACTGATTGCCTTTAAGCTTGAAACACCACGGTCAATTGCGACTGATATTGAGCCCATCATATAAGGGCTGCATTCGGGTCCGTTTAGAATTTCATAAACAGCGACAAGAAATGACAAAAAAACCATATTTCATAAACAAATATTGTGATCATAACCAAGAGAAAAAAACACATACTGTCAGGCCCATCATTATGGGAAAAAGCAATGAACGTAAAGTGGCATAGTGTCCAGACAAAAAAATTAAAAAGGCCTCATATTGACCACAACAGTGCTTTGCCGGAGATGAAAAAGCCCTACGGGATCCACAGATATTTTAAAAATATATATAAAATTTTTGTTAGTTCGTATTTTTTAAAAAAGAAATAAAAAATTTCAAAATAATAAAATTAAGTTGATTTAAGTTTTAGACTCTAATTAGTATTATAACTTTATAATTTACAACACTGAACCCTCAAATGTTAAATCAATTCTACAACATAAGTTTTTTTAACATAGTACAATAACAATAATAAAAATTGATTCCTGCTAAAATCTACTTGTCTCTTTATTACCTATTATCTATACTTAAATTAATATCTTTCGATGACACGCGACAACCCTTAATTGCAATTAATAAACTATTTCCTTTGAAATATCATAAAATCTTTTATTGTTTCATGCACGCTGTTATTCTCTAACTCTTTCGTGGTGTTCACACATTTCACTAATTTGTCACGCATGTTGTTCTTTCTTTCACGCTGCGCTCCACTCTCCGATGAAATTAGATCAATCCGGATTGACAAGTTTGGAAAGCATGCACCATTGCATCTTCAATAAATCAATCAATCAATCGTTCATTTAATTCCAAAGCTGTTATCAAGAGTTCATAATGTGTTTCAATGCAAGAAACTTATTTTAGTTATGGATAAAGGAAGTAACATATAATTTATTTAAAAAACAACAATAATGAAAAAATAATAAATATATCAAATTATTAAAAAGATAAGGAGATCAAAACGACCTAAGAAATGGCAGAACAAATGCATTGTAAGTCAAATAAACACATTCGAACAATTGGATATCATCATAAATTTTAGCTTACAAGACAACTGAAGTGTAAGTGAGATTTAAGGTTCTTCAAGTTATACTCTGTTTCAGAACGAGACACTTCATGTGTTTGATGCCCCCGAAATCTTAATCTCTCATGCATTAAAAAAGGAGGAGGAGTAAGTGCTATCAAAGAACTCATTCATTTGCTTGATATCATTGTTAATTTCAAAATTACAAAATAAAATGCACCAAAATGCCATGGGAAAAAAAAATAGGCTTTTGTAAGTATATAGATATAGATTACTTCACTTTTTATTCTGAGATTTGTCTCCTTTGAGAGATTTGAAGAACAATCACGAAATGATATTCGCATCAAGTATGCAACTTGGACGATGTCCCAAACTATGGCCCTTGAAGGCCACAATAATCCAATGGCCCTTGAAGGCCACAATAATCCACTGCCCACAATGACCATGTCCGAGGGGTGATGCTCCGTGGACTACCTATCATGTGGCTGGAAAATAATAGTACAGAAATCCTATTACCTGACCCATAAAAGGGTGTGATTATCCACTTGTCAACGAAATATGCTGTGTGTAATTGATATCCCTTGTTCTTTCTTTTTCTTCTACAGGCAGGACCCGTGACTATGATTCTAAATGCTCATTATAATGTTCGACGGTGTTCCTATTTGTTGATCCAAAGAAAGGCATATGGTCAATTGTTCAACTTGATCAATTTGTTTTCTACGTGTCATTGATTCTTTTAGAATAATATATATATATGGTCTACTGCAAAAAAGGATTTATACATAGTTGACAAACGGCAGTAATAACTTCATTGCCACAAACGATCATGAAGCATCGTCTGTCCACTCCTTTATGATTAGGAAAATGGCATATTTGCATCCAAATTAATTCAATGTTCGATATGTGTATGTGATTGTTAATCACAGATTACACTGTCCAGCAGTTTTATAGATATCGCTAAAAGTGGCTTAAGGTTATTGGAATATATAAGTGTCTCTTACATGTTTTAAATTCACTGATTTAATAATAATAATAATAATAATAATAATAATAATAATAATAATAATAATAATGTACTAAAAAAGAGTTACAATAAATTATTTTCGAGTTTGAATGCATTAAATATTTTATTTTTATTATTTAAACGATGTCTACACTTGTTAACAATTTATAATTTTAACATATATATACTATTTCATTGGCATGAATCTATCATAACACGCGAAATTTAGGGCACAATAAAAATGTTTTATTAGCAAGTATTTTAAAAATATTGATTGAAGATTAAAGATTATTTAAAATTTTAGCATATATTTTAAGCTACCAAATAATAAATATTATACTTTTCATGATTTTAATATAATAAATATTTTATATCTTAATTTCTTCAATCATTGTCTTAAATACACTAGTCAACACAGCAGTTCATTGTTTACTTTTATAAATTTTTCTATGTATTAATGCTCTTAAAGTTTTGACTAAGAAATTCAAATAAAAATAGAAAGTAACATTTAATACATTAAAAATTCAGAAGATGTTATTTTTTAAATACTTTATAATTTATAAAGGTTAATTTTGTTGTTCTAATCGTCCAAAACTTTATTTCACAATAATCCAATAACTTATTGCCACATTAACAAAACAAGTTTGTTTTTAACTCTCCCACTTTATGCACATAAGGAAATTTTGATTAAATGATCACACAAATTTTTTTATACTAATAATATAGTTAAATTAAATCCATTTTTTTAATTCACAAACCTTTTGAAACCCATATATTTTTAAGGATTTAATTTAAATATACTGACAACATGAAAGTTTTTTACATTGTCATCAATTAAATTTTCTTGTATATATAATTTTTGGAAATAGTGGAATGAGAGTCAAACATATTTTCATGATATAACCAGTGGCGGAACCAGAAATTTTAGAGGGGTCAAATTAGTTAACATAAATAATATAAAATAAATTATTATATGGAAAGTATAAAATGAGTCACTATATAGTATTTTTTTATATAAATTATTGATAAATTAAGGTTTATTTCATTATTTATTCTCTCTTTTTCTCTTAAGGAAAGAGTCAATAATTTCCTTTTTAAACATTTCTTAGACTCTACATAAAAAGATATATGTATCAATGTATTATTTAATATCAAAATTGAGCATCATAAATAACAACAGACAGTGGAAGCAAAATGGATAAAATAAATTAATAAGAGAAAAATCTTAAAAATTATATTCTAAAAACCTTTATAATTTTCATACTTTTAAATCATATGTGTTATTATACTAAAAGACTTTTATTATTTATTATGTATACTATGTATAAAGATAATTGAATTTTTAGAAGGGTTAAAATGTAAAATATATAGATAATTATATAATAAGTGTGCAGAATTTAGGGGGGACCATGGCACTACAGGTCCCCTCCCACTACTATAACACAATATGATTGAAAAATTATGTAAAATATTTTACCTCAAAATTAAACTCTATTTCTAATATATATTTATATTTTCATGGCAGACTGATTCGGGTTGGTGAAACCCGATCCATAGTCAAGTCTAGAGTCTGGAATGGGAGCAACAAAAGTATCTAACGCTTCTGACAAAAAAAAAAAAAAAAACTAAAAAAAAAAAGCAAGAAAAGAAAAGAGGAAAACATTCTCTTATTTAATTTTTATTAATAAATAAAGGGGAAGGAATTAATTGGGTTAAGGCGTGTTGTGTATTGGGAGTGTTTTTCGCCGAGTCTGGGATTTTGCTCTGTTTCTTCTGTCTCTGTCGCTCGCTGTGTGTTTCTTTGCTACACTGCCAAAAAGCAGCTGCAGCGGAAGAAGAAGAAGAAGCAAAATTCAGAACCCGGTAGGTTGGTAGGTCCTAATTGTAGCATAAACTGTCAACAGCTTGAGAACTGTGTTTCCGTGTGAGTGAGTGAGCGATTGTGGTGAGTTCTGTTCAGTGTGCTCGTGGTCGTGGAGGAGGAGGAGGGTTGAATCATCAAATCAAATCAAATTTGGCAAAAAAAAAAAAAAGGCAAAAGGGTGGGAGCAGAATAGTTTTTTGACAGACAGCGGAATCTCACAGAATCACACAACAGGATTTGTGGTTTTGGGTGCACACAACACTCACTTGCTCCTTTTTCCCATTATTAGTATAACCCCCACCCTATTCTCTTCTCTTCTCTTCTCTCTGCTCTGCTGCTTCTCTTCTACCCATTTACTCCTACAATCCCCACTTTACTTCCCACCTTCAAAGTTTCAATCTTTCCATTCCCCCATCTCTCTCTTTCAATTCTATCTATTCCCTTGTCTTCTTCTCCGTTCAATCCTCTTTTTAATTTATTTTTTATATTTCAGTTTTTTTTTAATATTATTTTAGCATAATTTAATTTGTGTGAAAGACAGGGGCTATGGAGGGTGGGAATAGGGTTCCGGGGTCAGGTGAGGGTGACCCCTCTTACTGGCTGGACGCGTGTGAGGACATATCATGCGATTTCATCGATTTTGATGTGTCTTCAATCGTGTCAGAGCAGCCTGATAACGCTTCCAACCAGGACTTCTTTGGTGGGATTGAACGAATCCTGGACAGCATCAAGAATGGTGGTGGCCTCCCTCTTGATGTGGAACCCAATCCCAATGCCACTGGTGAAGCAGCACCATGGCTGCCTCATGATGCCCCTTCTTCTGCACTCTCCAAGGTGCAGGCTTTGGCTCCAGTTGCTGGCTCCAATGGCACTGTGGGAGATGATGGTTCTGTGAAGAGTGAATTGGTTGGGGAGAAACATGGTCGTGCTGCTGGTGATGCTTTTCAGAACTTGGGAGCTGAAAGTAACGCGTTTAATAAGCTGTCAAATGGCAATGAAGGGGGGATTTTGGTTAATCATTCTGAGGAAAGTGGAGGTGTGAATAGAGGGTGCGAGCTGTTGAGGGAATGTGATGTTGATGGTGAAGAGAGATACGGCAAAAGGGCAAGGCTTGGCAACTATAAGAATGAGAGGCATTATTCTGGTAGAGTGAATTATCAACTTAAGGAGAAAGAGAGGTGTTTTAATAATAGGAAGAGGCCACGGGATAGGGATGAGACTGATGCTAGGAGGGATAAAGACTGTGTCAGGAAAAGAGAACATTATGGTACTTGTGGAAGGAGAGATGTTAGAGATAGGGATTGGAGGGATAGAGAATCGAGGGGCTACTGGGAGAGGGATAAATCAGGTTCCAATGATATGGTTTTCCGCTTGGGCACTTGGGAAGCTGATCGGGATCGAGAAGAGAAAATGACGAATGACACAAAACAGGAAAGCAATGGAAAGCTTGAGAAGACATCTGAGGAGGCTAAGGAGAGGGCTCCTGAGGAAAAAGCTAGACAGTATCAGTTGGATGTTCTTGAGCAGGCAAAGAAGAAAAATACTATAGCTTTTCTTGAAACCGGAGCAGGGAAGACCCTCATTGCTGTTCTTCTCATCAAAAGTATACACGAGAGTTTACAACAGCAAAATAAGAAAATGCTTGCAGTATTCTTAGTTCCAAAAGTTCCACTTGTTTACCAGGTAAAATAGTGTTTGACAATTTATTTCTTCGTAATTGTTTTTGCTAAGAGACAACATGAGATTTAACTCGTGCAATGCAAATGGTGTCCATTCATTGCTTTGGAAGTTGATGTAATTCTAGTTATTTGTCTAATAACAGCAAGCTGAAGTAATACGTGAGCGGACTGGTTATCAAGTGGGCCACTATTGCGGGGAAATGGGGCAGGATTTCTGGGATGCTCGAAGGTGGCAGCGTGAATTTGACACTAAACATGTATGCTTTAAAATCTCTATTGAAGATATGTTTGCCTGTGCTTTCTGTCACTTTGTTTGTTCTGTGATTTATTTTTGTCTGAGTCTACTGATGCAGTATTTTCCTTTTTGGTTATTCTTTACAGTATAACACTTGAGTTCTGAATTCTTATCCTGTTGAGTTTTCTTCTTCAGAGTTGTCATTGTCTATCTGATTTTCTTATGTCTGTAGTTAGTTACTGATTAAGTAGAATTTTGTTTCTATTACTATGATAAGCTGTTCATTTCTGGGCATGTATGGCTATGCAACCTTCAAATGGAAGGAAAGTGTTGCTTGAATCTCAAAATTGTAGCAAGGCAGTCTTTGTAGTGAATAGGGCATAGAAAGTCCTATAGATTTTTCCAACCTAACTTGGTATAGCATGTGTAAAGGAAAATTGTATGAGTTTGTTATGGTTCACCTTGTTGACATGTATAAAATATTAGAAGTTAGAACATTTGGTCTTATTTTTGTCATCTTTTAGTTGTTAGATTAATGCTACACTTAGTTTGATAAGTAGTAAAACTACAATGTATAGGCATTTTTCTCATGAATCATATCTGTGAGAGAATTTTAATTGGTGTTGTTCAATGCCCAAACTTTTATATGTTGAACTCGTGTTTAACACAGTCTAAGGTAGTGCATTTTGTTCCTTAGTTATAACCATGTTGATTTTAGTAGATGGCTTTGTTCTCGCTTTTTATGTTTATATTGTTGCCTCAATGCTTGATATAGCAGTTTTTGTGGTATTTGTATTGTGTTATCTATAATCTGTATAGATATTTGGTAGCCAATGCATGGGTTTGGCCCCTTCAGTATCGCCACGATATAACTTATCCTAAAAACCATGAACTTTCATTCTGTGGAAAACAAACTTGGAATTTCTAATTGGTGAGTAGGTTTTGAAGCTCTTGTAGTTTCTTTTTCCTTCTAATTAAAAAAAGTGGTGCATTCCAAGGTGCTAGTTAATCATAAATAAAAGACACACGACTCTAAATGAGTTTAAGGTTGTATTGCTTTTTGTTTTTGCAAGTTTTACTCTCATTATTCGATGCAATTTCTAGGCCAATTGTTTTCCATTAAGGTTCATAAATTTGCCTGATGCCTGATTGCTACTGTTCTTCCTTGGGCTGAAATTACTCAATTGTTTTTTCTTGTTGTAGGTCTTAGTCATGACCGCTCAAATTCTTTTGAACATTTTGAGGCATAGCATAATTAAAATGGAAGCAATCAATCTCCTGATTCTTGATGAGTGCCATCATGCAGTCAAGAAGCATCCATATTCACTGGTGATGTCTGAGTTCTACCATACAACTCCCAAGGAGAAGAGGCCATCTGTATTTGGAATGACTGCGTCTCCTGTTAACTTGAAGGGTATTTATTCAAGTGCTCAACTCAATTTCAGCTCCCATGTTACTAATTTTTCGAGCTATGATTTGCTTGAGGATTGAATTTTTATTAGTATGGTATTTTCCTTGCATTCATTTTTAAGTCAACCATATGTTCATGTTTATGGTATATTCAGGTGTCTCCAGCCAAGTAGATTGTGCAATAAAAATTCGTAATCTTGAAAGTAAGCTAGATTCAATAGTTTGTACCATTAAAGATCGTAAGGAGCTGGAGAAACATGTGCCAATGCCCTCTGAAGTTGTGGAGGAGTATGACAAAGCAGCCAGTTTGTATTATCTACATGAACAAATAAAGCAGATGGAGGTTGAAGTTGAAGATGCTGCAAAATCGAGTTCAAGGAGAAGCAAATGGCAGTTTATGGGAGCTAGAGATGCTGGAGCAAAGGAAGAGCTGCGCCAAGTATATGGTGTTTCTGAAAGAACAGAAAGTGATGGAGCTGCAAACCTAATTCAGAAGTTGAGAGCTATCAATTATGCACTATGTGAACTGGGGCAGTGGTGTGCATATAAGGTGCATACTATTTCATGGAGAATGAGGAATCATGAGTTTCTTGGCTATCTTTATAATTCCTCTTTCTTTTACAGGTTGCACAATCTTTTCTAGCAGCTTTGCAAAATGATGAAAGGGCAAACTATCAACTGGATGTCAAGTTTCAGGAATCTTATCTGAGTAAAGTTGTCTCTCTTCTGAAATGTCAACTGTCAGAGGGTGCAGCTTCGGACAAAAATGCTGCAGTTGATGATTCAGTGAATGGGGCTGCTCACAGTGGGTCTGAACCTGAAGAGATTGAGGAAGGAGAGCTTCCAGACAGTCATGGTGAGTCTGGCTGTTCAAACTTTGTAATAACTTGGATTATTATGTGTTGAGTTGTTTGTAGTTGAGCTGGTCAGATTTTTTGGCAAAATATTTTATTTGAGTGCATTACTGTTTTGCATTGCATTTGTGCACGAACGTTCAGGGGTTGGTGGTACAGATCTGTTTTTTAATTTGACAAAAGGTGTTACAGATCTGTTTTGCTTTCTTTATACCGGTATTAAGGGGCATTGCAGTTGTCTAAGCCTAAATTTTGCATTGAGATTGTGTTTATTGCCACTCAACATCATCTTTCTGATTTTCTCTATATGTCTAATTTATGCTTTCATTTCTAAAGCTATTTGAATATGAATGATTAAGATGGGATGTAGTTTGGTGTTTTATTTAATCTGGCACACTTTTGTTAGTTGTATCTGGCGGGGAGCATGTGGATGTCATAATAGGAGCTGCTGTGGCTGATGGAAAGGTGACCCCCAAGGTGCAGGCACTGATCAAAATACTTCTAAAGTATCAGCACACAGAAGACTTCCGTGCAATCATTTTTGTTGAGCGTGTTGTGTCTGCATTAGTTCTACCGAAGGTTATAAATAGTTACATTATTTGCATAGTTACTTTTGGTTTATTCAGTTGTGTATTCAAGATCCTATCAGCCCATTATTTGCCAATCTTGCAGGTCTTTGCAGAGCTTCCATCTCTTAGTTTTGTGAAGTGTGCAAGCTTGATTGGACACAACAATAGTCAGGAAATGCGGACTTACCAAATGCAGGATACAATTGCTAAGTTCCGTGATGGGCGGGTGAGATTTATTCCTTGGTGGCATGGCTACACTGTCGGTTCCCGGGAGGGAGAAATAATCATGCCATTCTCTGATTCTCACTTGTGTATTCATTTGTAGGTCACATTGTTAGTTGCTACTAGTGTTGCTGAAGAAGGACTTGATATCCGGCAATGCAATGTTGTTATTCGCTTTGACCTTGCAAAGACCGTTCTGGCATACATTCAGTCTAGGGGCCGTGCTAGAAAGCCTGGGTCTGATTACATCCTGATGGTTGAGAGGTACCGGTTATGGCCTCCTCGTTAACTGTTGTCCTATTCTTTTTTGTGTAGTTCAATTATTTTTTTCTAGAGATTGTAGTAAGCCTAAGAGAAACAGAAGCTTTTTGGGAGGGAATTATTGTTTTTTGCCTCTGGGCTCTGGTGGAACTTGGATTCATGGTTGAAGTTGTTGATTGAGAAGTAGTGCTAACATGGATGATTGTCAAGGACTAATTTTTTTTTTTTGGGGGGGCCACTCAGAAGATCTACCAGTGCCTCTCTGGGTTTATTTCCTTCCTTGCATGATCTGTTTGCTTCTTGCTGATTTGCATCTATTTAAATCAATGACATGCATTAATGGCATTGGCACTGTAGTGTCATTAAATTGAGTGATCAAAGGCTCAAATTCCCTCCTCCAACCTCTGTAATTGCAAAAAGGTTTTTGCTCGTTTGGGTTATCATTTTTGTTACCAGGGAGGTTCGGAACTGGTGTAGGGAGCGGGAAGGTAGGCTAAAGTTGAGGCAAAGTAGCGTTGGTGGGATTTGAAGTCCAGGTGACGTAGTGTCTCCAAACGAACTTGGTTTGTGTCACTTGAGCTAAGGTTCTTGGGGTAGTTTATTTTTTATTTGAAATAAAAAGTGAACTTGATTTTGTTTTAGTGCCAGCATGATTTTATTGCAAAGTGTGTGTTTGGTTTTTCAATCAATAATGAATTGAACTCTGGAAGTTTGTGCTTTTCCTTCTCCAATAGGCATACAGAAAACTGGCCATGAAAGCTTTGTTGGATCTCACATTAATCAGCATTATTTGCCTGCTTTTACCTCTCGTAAGCGCTGTTTTGTATGTTAATGGATGCTAAATAACTGAAAATCTTCCTACGTTGCGTGTCCTTTTTGTGATTTGTCTTGTATACAGGGGGAATTTGTCACATGAAGCATTCCTTCGGAATGCCAGAAACAGTGAGGAGACTTTGCGCAAAGAAGCAATAGAGAGAACAGACCTTAGTCATCTAAAAGACACTTCAAGATTGATTTCAGTAGATAGCCGGCCAGGAACAGTTTACCAAGTAGAGTCAACCGGTGCAGTTGTGAGCTTAAATTCTGCTGTAGGTCTTATCCACTTCTACTGCTCTCAGCTTCCGAGTGACAGGTGCTGCATTTCTGCCTGAGATTGGTGGTCTGCTTTGCAGTCTATATATTTTTTCCTTTAAATTATAACTTGGGTGTTTTCTATCCATTATCCAGATATTCAATTCTTCGTCCTGAGTTTATTATGGAGAAACATGAAAAACCAGGAGGTCCCATTGAATATTCTTGCAAGCTTCAACTGCCTTGTAATGCGCCATTTGAAAATCTTGAGGGTCCTATCTGCAGTTCAATGCGCCTGGCACAACAGGCATGCTCTCATTACTAATAGATTGGATTGATTCTTTTCATCTTTACCCAAGAAGCTTTGGTTGTTATTTGGTGTTTTGCAGGCTGTTTGTCTGGCTGCTTGCAAGAAGCTGCATGAGATGGGAGCATTCACTGACATGCTGTTGCCTGATAAAGGAAGTGGGGAGAAAGAGAAAAGGCTGAGCAAAATGATGAAGGAGATCCACTTCCGGGAACTGCTAGACATAGGGAGTTTTATCCTGAAGGCGTGGCTGACATACTGAAGGTTGGTTTGTTCTGCAAGCTATGTGGTCTGAGTTTTTGTATGGGTTTTGGTATATAGTTGACCAGCCATTTGTTATTTGCAAAGAAAACTTGTGTATGAATTCTTCAACCTTGAAGGTTCTGGAGATGGAGTATGATGGAGCAAAGAAGATAATTAGTGAACAAGTGCAATCTAAATATTCTCCCATTTAGGAAACAATAGGAATACTTTTATGGAAATAAAAATGCACCAATCTTCACCCAAAAAAAGAAACACCAATCTGTCAAGTGTAACAGTTCTATAAACAATATATGCTTTAGTTACCATAGGGATTGGTTCTTACCTTTCTGTTTTTTCCATGACAGTTCTTATCTTGAGTTCATTCACCTGCCCCAAAATATTGATTATTGCTTAATGCTATCTTGAATTTCAGGGAGAATGGATCTTATCTGGAAAAGATGATTGCAACAACTCCAAATTGTTTCATCTTTATATATATGCTGTTAAGTGCGAAAATGTAGGCAATTCAAAGGATCCATTCTTGACTCAAGTTTCAGATTTTGCTGTACTTTTTGGCAATGAGCTGGATGCAGAGGTAGTCATTTCTGTTTGTGCTACTGCTTCTAGTTTGTATTTGAGTATTATAAACTCATTTGCCACCAATGATTGTGTTTCTTTTTGTAGGTGTTATCGATGTCAATGGATCTATTTATCGCTCGAACTGTGACTACAAAGGCATCTCTTGTCTTTAGTGGGTCGATAGATATCAATGAGAGTCAGGTTGGCTGATAAACTATTCTTTTAAATTTCTTTCAGACGTATGCAACTGTAAAAAATTTTAGTTTCTGATGCTTGCATAAAATCTATATATTTTGACATGCAGTTGGCATCCCTGAAAAGCTTTCATGTGAGATTAATGAGCATTGTCTTGGATGTGGATGTTGAACCGTCTACCACTCCTTGGGATCCTGCAAAAGCATATTTGTTTGTCCCAATGGTTAGCGATAAGTCTATAGATCCTATGAACCAAATTGACTGGCATCTGGTTGAGACAATAATTGGAGCAGATGCATGGACAAATCCCCTCCAGAGGGCTCGACCAGATGTTTACCTTGGCACTAATGAGAGAACATTAGGTGGAGATAGAAGGGAATATGGATTTGGTAAATTGCGTCATGGCATGGCTTTTGGGCAAAAAGCACATCCAACCTATGGAATCAGAGGAGCTGTGGCCCAGTTTGATGTGGTCAAAGCTTCAGGATTGGTTCCTATCAGAGATGCTATGCCAACGCAAAAAAATATCAATTTGACTGCCAACGGAAAATTGATGATGGCAGATACCTGTACAAATGCAGAGGATCTGGTAGGGAAAATTGTAACTGCTGCTCACTCGGGGAAGAGGTTTTATGTTGATTCAATACGCTACGATATGTCTGCAGAGAACTCTTTCCCTAGGAAAGAAGGTTATCTTGGTCCTTTGGAGTACAGTTCATATGCTGATTACTACAAGCAAAAGTATGACGTGCATTCTCTTTTGGATATAATAGTCTTCTATTTTTTAACCCATTTGTTTTAAAGTTCTTTTCCCATCAACACAAGCCTCCCTATATCATTTTTTTACCACTTCTTTTCTCCATAGTCAAATTTCTCATTGATAACTTGTTAGCCATGTTGCACCTCCAATGTTGTGTGGGAAGGACAAGGAGCTAATCATGATCTGTGAAGGAAACTTCTGTTGTCACCTCTAAAGAGGGGTTTATCAACAATATCCCATGGAATGTGCCAATAGTTTGTCAATCCTTCAAGATCAGAGAAGCTTTTTGTCTCTTCCTGTACAACAGAGGGTGCATGTGGCTACTTGTTCATTTTTATTGCTTCGGTGTAGGTATGGCGTTGATTTGAATTACAAGCAGCAACCTCTTATAAGAGGGCGTGGTGTGTCATACTGCAAGAATCTTCTGTCACCTCGCTTTGAACACAGTGAAGGTGTGCTTTTATGATTCCTACCCTGGAATTATTTTGCTTTTCTAATTTGTAGATTCTTGGTTGATGGGAAGCGTCATATTATTGTAGCACATGAAGGGGAATCTGAAGAATCTCATGACAAAACTTATTATGTGTTCCTTCCTCCTGAGCTATGCCTGGTACACCCTCTACCTGGGTCACTGGTTCGTGGTGCCCAGAGGTTGCCTTCAATCATGAGGAGGATTGAAAGTATGCTGCTTGCAGTTCAGCTTAAGAATATGATTAATTATCCTGTCCAGGCTTTGAAGGTATCTTCTCAGCTCAAGGTAGCTAGCTTTTAGTTCTAGTTTCTGTTGGTAACCGATGTGTTCTACATGAACAGATCTTGGAAGCCTTGACTGCTGCATCTTGCCAGGAGACGTTCTGCTATGAAAGGGCAGAGCTTCTAGGAGATGCTTACCTCAAATGGGTTGTTAGCCGATTTCTTTTCCTAAAATACCCACAGAAACATGAGGGCCAGCTTACTAGGATGAGGCAACAAATGGTCAGTAACATGGTATTATATCAGTATGCATTAAGTAAAGGGCTTCAATCATATATTCAAGCAGATCGCTTTGCGCCATCAAGATGGGCAGCTCCTGGGGTGCTTCCGGTCTTCGATGAGGATACCAAGGATGGAGAGTCGTCTTTATTTGACCAGGAGAGATCCATTTCTAAGACTGAGAAGATGGATTTTCACACTGATGAATATGAAGATGAACTGGAAGATGGTGAGCTTGAGAGCGATTCAAGTTCGTACAGAGTACTGTCCAGCAAGACACTTGCAGATGTTGTGGAAGCATTGATTGGGGTATATTATGTCCAAGGTGGTAAGAGTGCTGCTAACCACCTTATGAACTGGATTGGCATCCAGATAGATTTTGATCCTGATGAGATGGATTGTACAAGGAAGCCATTTAATGTTCCAGACAGCATACATAGAAGTGTTGATTTTGATGCTTTAGAAGGTGCTTTGAATAAGAAGTTTAAAGACAGGGGGCTACTGGTAGAAGCCATAACTCATGCCTCCAGACCATCATCAGGTGTATCCTGCTATCAGCGTCTGGAGTTTGTTGGTGATGCTGTCTTGGACCATCTTATCACAAGGCATTTGTTTTTTACTTACACAAATCTGCCACCTGGACGTCTGACTGACCTTCGGGCTGCTGCTGTAAATAATGAAAATTTTGCCCGTGTTGCAGTTAAACACAGTCTTCATGTGCATCTCCGACATGGGTCCAGTGCCCTAGAAAACAGGTCTACTTGCTGAGCACTTTTAGATTATTACTTGGAGATACCTCATGCATGGAACCTATCCCTACTTTCGTAATTTCTTGAAGCAAGTTTGGTGCCCTTTAGAGGTCCTCCTTAAATTGTGCATTTGGTTATGTGCAGATTAAAGAATTTGTCAAGGAAGTTCAAGATGAATTGTCAAAGCCAGGCTTTAACTCCTTTGGTCTGGGAGACTGCAAAGCTCCCAAGGTTCTTGGTGACATTGTTGAATCTATTGCTGGGGCCATTTTTCTTGATAGTGGGAGGGATACTGCTGTTGTTTGGAAGGTTAGCTCCTGTCTTTTAAACCTAGACAGCTAGATGATTTCTTCCTACATGTTTTGCTGAACAGGAATAATTTTTAAAAATAAAAATTGATGGAGAATATTGTTTGTCTTCCAATTTCCCCAGGTTTTTCAGCCTCTTCTGCATCCTATGGTTACCCCAGAGACTCTGCCCATGCATCCTGTGCGTGAGCTGCAAGAGCGATGCCAGCAGCAGGCGGAAGGCTTAGAATATAGAGCAAGTCGTATTGGCAATCTGGCCACTGTTGAAGTATTTATTGATGGTGTGCAGGTAGGGGCTGCTCAAAATCCACAGAAAAAAATGGCACAGAAATTAGCTGCAAGAAATGCCCTTGCTGCTTTGAAAGAAAGGGAAGTGGCAAAAAAACAGAAGAATGATGAAAATGGGAAAAAGAATGGAAACCAGACATTTACTAGACAAACTTTAAACGATATCTGCTTGCGAAGAAATTGGCCTATGCCGTTCTACCGGTATGAAATAATTTACTTATGTCATTTATGGATGGCAATTAGAGCTAACTGTGGCATTTTGCTAATAGCTTTACTTGTTTATTACAACTTGTAGATGTGTGAATGAGGGTGGTCCAGCACATGCAAAGAGGTTTACATTTGCGGTGCGCGTCAATACTACTGATAGAGGATGGACGGATGAATGTATTGGAGAGCCAATGCCAAGCGTCAAGAAGGCCAAAGACTCAGCTGCTGTTCTTCTCTTAGAACTACTAAATAAATTATACTCATGAAGAGATTCAACATTCTATCTATTGAAAACATTCGACATTTCTTGTATATCAGGTATTGAACCAAGAATTATGAACTTGTTCAAACCATGTGTTTAAATCCGTACTTAAATAACTGAGGAACAGCAACAATCAAGAATTTGAAAAGAAAATTGTTCCGGATTATTTGTGATTCTGCTGATAAAATAGATAGGATATAATCTTTTCTACTACTATATGAACCTCAACTCTTGGCTATTGGTTATGAGCACTCACCGAGGCCAGCCTATTGTAACAGGATAGGCAACAAGTTGTGTTGTGTACCGCAAGTGTTTACCGAGGGACGACAGCCAACATTGCAGTCTTCAGTTGTTAAGAGTTCATGTAGTAGCTTCCTATAACAGGTATCTTATTGACAGTGTCATTGGAGATGATAGAATTTTGTAGGCTGTATCCACTAAACTGCATATTTTAGTGTATCTATTAAGAAATGATTGATGATATTTATACATCGTGCAAATTTTGGATGACACTTCGGTTTAATTGTAACTCTCAACTTATTTTGAATGGTGCATATTGTGCCAACCAATAGAAAGAAAGGTTCATATTGTGAACATACTTAATGGTTTGTGTTATGTATTCTTTCCTTCAATGCATGTTTGGATAGCAGGCTTTGGAGGAAAATAGAATGGGTGGTGAAATTCTAATTTTTTAAAATAAAGTGATAAAATATTTTTTGAAAATGTCCATTTAAGATAAAAGATTTATCTTTTCGTTTTTTATGTGCAGTCTCCTTTATCCAAGCATATCCTTACAAAATTATGCTAACAATTTCACTTGTGGGGTTACAATTCAATTAAGTGGAACCAAAATGGAGAAAAACATACTACCAAATTATTCCTTGGGAAGTGTAAAATGCAGCTAAACATTTCAATTGCGAGCATTCTACATGTCATGAAGCATTACATATTAAGCACAGCTGAGTGTCGTGTCTTAATATACCAAACAAGTGGTATGGTATCCAACTAGATACGAAAATATAAGTATAGATCCGGAAAATCAAAACATATTCAAAAACCGTGTGGAGTGCGGCTTATTCTGATTAATGGCTATTGGAGAACAGTATTCGTGCCTATCGCCCCAATGTATGCATAATATATTCCGCATAAAGATCCCTGCACCAAATCAGACATCAGATATTAAAGTAGCGTAGCGTGTTGTGATTCTGGTTGCATGATATAATGCACTGAGCATTGCTATTCTAATACCAAAAAATGAATGTTCAAGTGGATACCAACATCACTATTGAATGTAATGGATAAGTGAAGAAAGTTAAAACATATCACATCAACGATAATAGAGTGGGTGTTCCATTAGACACCCAAACATGGGTGTTGGATTAGCATTTTTGTAATGCAATATTTACTGCATAAACATGGGAGACAATGACCAAAGAGTGAGGATTAAAAAGAGTGGCAGTGAAGAGGAATTGCGCAAGAAACTGAACATTTTGTTACTGAAATGTGATCAATATATGAAGTTGGTGGAGATATACTGACATTGAGTGCTGGATGGCTTCACAAGCAGTGGTTGCTGGCAAAAACTCATTGACTGCCACCTCCTTGTTCTCATTCTTCTTGTCTGAGCAATATGTTAAGAAGAAACAGCACTCAAATTGTCAACAAAATATAAACTAAACCTAAAAAGCAAGTTGTTGGATTAAGGTTAGATTGTTATGTCATGGATACAGTCTTCAAAGAAGCGTCTGATCTCAGTGAGGCGATGAGGTGGGAGTTCTTTGAAGTCAGTATAGTGCTTATACTCTGGATCATCAGCGCATACTGCAATAATCTTGTCATCTTTCTCTCCCTGTGTCAAATAGCACAGATTTGTTGTTTTTGTCAATGGAATGGAATTGTACTATGGGTGAAAACAAAAAAGGATAGGTACCTGGTCAATCATGGGCATCAATCCAATGGCCCTGGCTCGCAGGAAACAACCAGGAAGAACTGGTTCCTGTTCATGTCAGTCATGCAACAAGCTAAGTGGTGTTATATAGCTCAAATATAGCAGAAAATGTTAGATGCACATTGCCTATTGGAGCATTCCATTCAACAATTGACTATTATTCACAAGCAACTGCATTTTTAACATGGCCCACACAATCTTTATATATAACAAATCATGTCAAATATTTTACATGATTTCTGTGGGAGCTACGGTAAGAGTGAAACAATTTGAGTAATTACATAGGATTAGATGATTTTGAAAAAATATTTTACAGTGACATGCGTAAGAACACACACACAAGGAAAAAAGGATGAATTTCAAACAAGAATATTTTACCTGCATGAGGACCAAGACATCAAGCGGATCATTGTCATCACACAGTGTGCGAGGGATGAAACCATAATTATGAGGATAAACAACTGATGAATACAAAACCCGATCAACCTGAGCATTATATTATTCAGAAGGTAAGAAGAAGAAGAATGTAAAGATAGAAGGGTAAGGTAAAAAAATCATCTGGGGGTGGGGTTCTCTTTGAAATTTGTTGCAGATTATAGCACTAGAGACTCCCAGCTTATTGGTTCATACCTTAATTAATCCGGTCTTTTTGTCAAGTTCATATTTAACCTTGCTTCCCTTAGTGATCTCAACAACCTGGAGAAAGCAAACAACCATTGAGCACGCAAGAAACACCACTTTGCTAGAAGATTTCAGGTCAAGAATGGAATTACAGGTGTTACATAAATACTGTATTTGGAGAAGATAATGTTATTGGAGGCCTAAGTTGAAAAAAGATTCAGCACCTAATAAAAGTATTACACTAGTGCAGTGGCTGCAGCACAGATTTTCCCTAATAAAATAAATACTAAAGCAATGCATTAATTCATTTTGGACAATGTTTTCTCCAATAACCGTAATAGGTGGCAGAATAAGGCAGCCAGTATTCTTTCCAGAGGCAGAAGATGAAAACTTACACAATTGAAAATTTCGGGAGCATCAGGTCCTGCACAGGAAAATTTGCAGCACGATTCAAGTCTCATAATGTACCTAAAGTGAAGCCAATATAAGGGGTAGGCAGATATGAAGAAGCAATGATGTCAAGAAAAGTACCAATCTCAAGATCATGCCAAGGGTGTGCAGCTACTGATCTCCTTGACAAGGATGAGAGAATCCTTTCATTCAAACGGGGAGCTGGACGAGTTTCTCCGGCTTGTTCACCGTTCCGACTCATCTTAAGTTAACAAAATGCTGTTTCAACACTTCCAAGTGGGTGTCTAATGGGACGTAACTTCATACCATTGAATGTGATAATGGCAAAATTTCTTAACTCATCCATCATCAAAGATTATGGAGCGGATGTCAACTGGATATACTTTGAGTGTTAGAATGACAAGTCTTAAATTAAAGACATAACAACGAAAAAGTCAAATACATATAACAAAACAATCCAGAAAATATTGTGTTAAACTTAATGCATGAAATGAAATGAAAGTTTAACAAATAGCAAATGTGCTATAAACAAACTAAAGAAATGGCAATGCAGATTACCTACAAGCTTTGAAACAAACAAAACATGTACCTTGATATATCGAAGAGTAAATATTAAGAAAGAGAGAGTGAGTCAAGCGTTAAGAGAAGAGATCCGAGAAAGTATGATGTTTAATAAATATATTTATATATAGAGGTCAAGGGAAGAAGGGAGAGTGGTCAATGCATTAGAGCATACCTCGGGTCTTATAGGAGACATGTTAGCTTACCGTAACATTTGTTTTGTGGAAATTTCAAAGTTTGTTACTTAGGTAGTTTTTTCCCCCATTATCTTGGTATTCACCCTAGGCAAATAAAAGAAAACTAGAGCTTGTGGTTTTTCTTTCGGGCATCTTGACTTTTATTTTTCCTGTTATCGATTTTGTTTTGGACAATTTTTTGTTTTTTCCCTTTTGTTCTTATTGATATAAAATTAATATTAGTTACTTTTTGACTAATATTGCATCTTTCATTCCTTCTTTTTATTGGGTATATGCTTTAAAATTTGATGATATATTCTTTGGTTAAGTTGATTTCTAGGTAATAAATGATTATTTAAACAAAAAATTATATATTAATCATTAATAGAGAAGCACTCACTTTGCTAATTGTGATTATTATAAAGTAACAGTATCCATAGAAAATTCCTAACTATTACATAAAATTTAGGTAACGATTTTTGTATCATCCATCTCAAGATAACTCTCACACACCCGATCAATCTATGAGAATTTAACAAAAAATTTTAATTAAAATGCTTTACATCTAAGAGTGGGGTATTCATGTAGCTATCTTCGCAGGTTATACAACTATCTTTTCCGATAAAACATTCCAAATGGAAGATATTCGTTGTAGCTATTTTTGCATGTGATATTCAGTATTCAGTGTTTCTGATAGGAATAATAAATTCTGTAAAAACTGAGACTTGGAATTATTTAAGGACATGTAGCATATTGAGTTGTCAGATGCGTTTCCTTTCCTTCTATTCATTTTAAATGAACATTTTATTATGAAATTATCTAAGTGAACAATAAATTCAACACATGAATCAGAGCCGCACTGACTACCTTATATTTGATAAATTAAACAGTCACAATGCTATCATTTGCCGCGAAGTTATTCATCCACATACCCATAAAAAAATACTTTTTTACTGAAAAAGATTCTTACACATTCAAAATATGGCAGCTGATCCATTTTGTTTGGAGATAACATACACTTGCATGTACAGTGAAGTATGTCAGAACCAGAATGTTCAGTTCATTCCCCAATGTACAGTCGTAGAGGAGTTCAAATGCACACATAGACACACAAATGGTTGGTTATCCTCTTGTTTTGGAGCTGACAAACTATACTGAGTGGTACCCTTAAATAGGAAAAATTAAAGGGACTTTCATAGAATCAGGAGATATTGATACCATCTAAAGAAGGCTTGAATTTGAGGATGTCTTCTCCAGCGCAGGCCCTTTCATAATTCCTCCATCAAGATTTTCTTTAGCTATGGCTACTAACTCCCTTGCAACATCAATCATTCCTAGCTTTCCATCCACACCAAATGACATGCACCTTGTTACAAGGTCTGCAATTATTTGCATTTGTTCTTGGCGATGATGTGGTTGTTCATTATAGCAAAGGAATGGATCCAATATTTCTTCGAACTTTCCAGCCCTTATTTTCTGTAAGACCGCATTCAGTGAATCCAAGTGCTTTGAGCCCGAAATAATTTCAAGAAGCACCACCCCCATATCATAAACATCATTTTTGTAGAGGCGCAAGCCTTCATGGCTCTTATACAAGCAAGAACCGTAGTTAAAGTTAGCATTGATCAGCCCAAATCCTGCAATCTTGACAGAATAATCATCATCTAGGAAGATGCAGCCAGATTTAAGGTTTTGGTGAACTATAGGAGGAGAGTTCTCTTGATGTAAGAATGCAAGAATATTAGCTGTTTCTGCAGCAATGGTCAATCTCCTATACCAGTCTAAACTAAGTTTTTGTCCTACTCTTTGATGTAAATGTTCCTCCAGGGTACCATTAACAGGATACTCATAAACCACCATAGTGTTGCCAGATTCAATGCAGCATCCTAGAAGGCGGGCCATGTTTCTATGTACAATAGCAGATAGGGCCTCAATTTGTGACAGCACTTGAATTAAGTCTTTCTCATTCTCACATTGTAACTTGTGGACAGCTATGTGAGATCCATCCCAAAGAACTCCAGCAAAAATTGTCCCATTATTGCCGTGCAAAAGTTTCTGACTCTCCTCAAAACCTTTGGTGGCTTCCTCTAGCTCATGGTGACTGAATAATCGAGTTTTACAAGCTTTGGGCAATGAAATGTTGTGATGGTAAGCCTGCTCAGTGTCAAACATCTCTAATTCTACTGGTCTTTTAAGAAGATAAAATAGTGCAACCAGAGAGGCAACTATAAGAATTGGGCCAAGGATTCCTGCATGTTAAGGATGCTATGAGATTGATACAAGAAATGCAAATATAGCTGGACATGATCACATTTTATAATATTATATAGATGAAGGAAAATGATAAAAAAGAAAAAAAGGAAACGGATCTGGTTGGTAGTCACAAATCCATATTGACCTATCATGAGTTGTTGAACATGTCGTCCATGTTTATGACATTTTGTAATCTGTGATTTGGCACACTGAAGACATTTTGCAAAGAAAAGTATTGTAACTAGAGAAAGCTATTCAACTTACCAGCAAGGATAACAAATTTCCTTTGGTCATGTGTTTTGATGTAGCAATCACTTCCATGTGCTTCCCTTCCATCCTTTATGCAGGCTGCCATGGATACGTCAAACAGACAAAAATGTCAGACCCTGAATGGAGAATGTTCCCGATGATATTGGTTGAACAGGGAATCACATCCCATATCAAGCTGAATTATAGACACAGGAGCTAGAAGAGCTATGCTATACTATTATTTTTAGTTCCACATTCTTTTTAAAGAGTACATACAAAATCAACAAGTAATGTTAAGTGTGAGAGGTTAGAATTTCTGGGCATTTGATTGTGACTCTTTTCACAAAATAGGGTTATGTTCAGAAGAACCAGATAAGTGTAAATATCTTAAGAGTCAACAAAACGAATGCTCCTTTTGCATCATCATGATGATGAAAACTAGTAACTACTATTCACTGACCCTGCAAACATCCTGCTCCATCAGCAAAACCATCACCAACATATCCATCTTGGCAAACACATCTTACTCCTCCTTCAATTGTTGTAGCACTGGTCATGTTTGCATTCCTTGCACAAACCTCCTTTGAGGAGTTCCCGGGAAGAGCCCATTCCAACTTGACCCCACGCTTTCCTGAATTTGACCCTCGCAAAACAGTCCAACTAGAGAATCCCCTGCATCCAAACTTTGAGAACACTGAGAACCCATCTCCAACATGCCATATGCTGTGGTCAGAGAGCGGGTAGCAGCAGCCAAGGGAGCCACCACCATTCCCATCACAACCAGGCAAGTCAATTGTTTCACAGTTTGCTTTGCACAGTGAAGAATCCTCACAGTCATAGAGGCCTATAACATTGTCAACTGAGACCCCAAAGTTCTCCTTTCCTGCAAAACTTCTACCAAAAGAGTTCAAGTCATTGTACTGGCGACATGATGATGATGATGATGTGCCTGGAAAGTCCACTAGTACACCATCTGGGAAGAATTCCAAAACCGAGTAGCTCTCTGAGCCAATTCTGAGCAGAAGGGAAGAGGAATTTGTGCACGATAGATGGAAAGCACGAGAAGTTGCCCCACAAGAAGTGTTCACATAGAATGGAAAAGGAACTTGGAGCTTCCCACATGTTTCACTGCAGGAGTTTGGAAGCAGAGGGGGGTGAAGTAGTTTTACTTGCTCTTGGAGGGAGCAAGAATATGGCAAGCACACAAGAACCCCAAAAAGCACAGCAACAAAAATGAAGTGGACAACACTAGGTAACATTGCCACTGCCACTGAAAGGATTAATTGTTCGACTGACTCTATTATGGCTACTAAAGGAAGAAGAGGAAGTGAGTCCAGTGCAGTGCAGGTGTTAAAGACAACATTTTATGTTCATGAACCCCCTTTGAAGCTCTTAATGAGCAAGTGTTGTTGAAGAAAGACAACATTATATGTTCATGAACCCCCTTTAAAGCTCTTAATGAGCAAGTGTTGTTGAAGGTATAAAACCCATACATTGTAGGTACATACATAACATAACAGTTAATAACCCAAAATACTATAAATGTCCTACTATATTAGTATGTTTCTGATAAGAATCCTTCGATCGAAATGTTCGATCAAATGAAGACGTGGCAAAATCAGGGAGGTAGTGGGTATTGAAGAAGGAAGGCATAGAAGTTGGAGAAGGAGGAGACGATTGGTCTGTGGAATGGGGTACATTTCGTATCAAAATAGTGTATGGGAGTGTGTGCTGAGCAAAGCATGGCCAAGGTTGTGAGCATTTCAATCTTGTTGAATTGCACAAAACTTAAATACGTACCATAGAGTAACGTAAACTTGCATGGGAATCGAGATATGGAGCACAAAATGAGGAATAATATATAGTGCAATTCATTTGTAGTATATACTTACTCCGTATATAAATAATTTTGAATTAGTATATAGTTTGAGAATTACGGAATGTCAGGATCTGTGAACAATGTATGGATGCGTACCTCACAAAAAGAGATAGCTAAGTAAATAAGTAATTAATGTAATAAGGACACCACATATAGTCATATATATATATATATACAGATGCTGGTGCAATGCAAGTGCTGCTGCAAAATACGATGACAGGATGTAAGCCCAAATAAGCGCTAACCTAACTGAGTACTAATTTAGGTAACTGCTATACAACTAAGTAGCTATATATTGCTCAAAGGACACACAAAAAGTGGCGTCAATTATTTAGGGCTGTTTAGCTAAGTACTTAACTGGTGTGTAATTAGTATGAGTTAAATCAACATCTCGTGCTGGGTACATCCAATTGCCAACATAGAATTATGATCTTTTGTTTTTTATATCACTGTGACCGGCATAACTCCTTTCTTATGTGGAGCCAAAAGAGCAGTGATTAAGGTTCACTTTGAGGAGTTAAGGTGAGAGATTAAACAAGTGGCTTCTTTCTATCTGATGGGTAAGTTGAAAATGTGCAGACAAGTTAACAAAAGCACAAGTAAAAGGTACCGTAAGGACTCCCACATCATGAGGCATGGTTAAATTAAAGTTTCATATCACAATTAAATAGATACAAGGGATAACCTAGGATTCCAACTCACAAAGTGTGGTGACTATTAATTCATTTTTTCCTTTTCAGTTTTTAGGTGAGATGTTTTACAATAATTAGTTACATTTATCATAAGTAAAAGGGTTAGCAATTAAAACAAATCTTAATACAAGTAGTACAAATGAAGTACCATAGTAACATGCCATTCCATAAATTTACCAAATCATTATGAAAAATATTCAGGAATTTCGTTTAAATTTTAATAATGAAAACTGCTTACGATTACCAATCTTTTTTTCTTGTAAAACTACACACAAAACAAAACATAAATTGTATTCAATAGTGATATTTGAATCCTACAAAATTCAAGACACTCAATATTTAAGACACAAAAAACATATGAAACCCTTCATTTAATCTTTTTTCCAACTTCTCTCTCCACCTCCCTTCTATTATCCTTTGGGTGTCTAAATATCCCAACAAAAATGGAGTTCAAAAAACATTTATCGTATCTATTTATGTTGACCTTTAATATTTGATGATGTCAATAATTTTATTCAATTGGTGGGTGAATATTAACACATTTCATTCATGTAATTCAGACAAATAATTAGGAGGACCAATTAATGAAAGATGTATGGTGAAAGACATGATTCAACAATGCTTAATTAAATTAAAGATAAATGAAAGGTGATTGAATCATATCTTTTGCTGTACATCTTTCACTTTTATTGGACACATCTCTATAAGTAACCTGATAGTGAATGAGTTACATACAGCGTATTTCTTCTATTGGGTAGTTTCTGATGCAAGAGAGCAAATTTTTAAGTTGTCTTTGTATTCATCAATGGCGGAGGCAAGCTAAGAGGGGGCTCAGCGGGTGCCACCATGGCCCCCCAAATTTTGCACTTTTATTGTATAATTATATGTATATTTATATTGGACCACTTAGAAAAGTTAACCACCTTTACACATATTACTTCCATTCCATAATAATAGTCAAGTTTTAGACAAATTTGGTTCATTGAAAAATCAAATGAAGGGAGTAGTATACATAACAAATAATAAAAGTCTCTTAATGTAGTTACGTATATGGTATGAAAGTATGAAACATATAAATGTCTTTGGAATATCTCTTTTAGGGTTTTTTCTTATTAACTTTTTTATTGAGCCTAAAAAATGTATATAAAAAAAAACTACTAACTCATTTGTTAATAGAAAAAAGAGGATGAATAATGAAATAAACTATAATTTACTAATAATTTGGATGAAAAAGCTATATAGTGACTTATTTTATGCTTTTTATATGATATTTTATTTTTTATATGTGTTAACTAATTTGGTCTTCCTCCAAAATTTTTGGCTCGACCAATAGTGTTCATGGTGTATGAGAGGTAGGATAGGTTGGTGATATTGGTGTAGTTTTGTTGTTTTGCTAGCATGGGAGTGGTTTTGTTCCCTCCTCTTTAAATTTGAATTCTTTAAAGTGAGGATCTTCCTTTAGAGAGTAAAATAAAGAGATTTTATGTTTAGATAAATAAAGATATAGAAGTGAGGGCTATTTTGAATCTATTAATCTAAGGAATAAATTCTTTACTTTACTTTTTAAAATGAAATCTCCATTTATAGGATCAAATCCTCCGATTTTGGAATGATCAAATTAACTTATAAAAAAATAGTTGTTATTCCATAGTATTTATTTTATAAGTCCTTTATATTCTTTATATGTCCATATCCACAACTCTTATATATGTAAAATATTAGATAATAAAAAAAATGAAAAATACTCATCACATAAAAAATTTAGAAGAAGCTTTTATGTATAACTGCATAAAATAATTCAACTTTCTTTAATTGTATTGTGCAGTTAAGCATGTATATGTAAATTAAGCAGTAAAATGTATATGATCATAGTATATATGCATGTGAAAATGTGTATCTTTATCAATTTAATTAGCCATCCCTTTCAGTTTTTGGGTACAATTAGCTATCGCTCATGATCAACAATTAGCAATAGGGCGTTGAGGGGAAAAAATGGTGTGTGGTTTGTGTTGTGTCACTTGTGTGTGGGTTTTTTCCTTTTCCTTTTCCTTTTTTCCTTTTCCAAGTCACCCACCCATGGATATTTTAAAGTTGTAGTTGGTCCACTCAGCAACTTCCCATTCCTCTCTCTTTCTCTCTCTCTCTCTCTGAGAAAAGAGAACAGTCTCATCTCAATATCTCATTCTGTTTAGTTTCGGCGTCGTTTCCGCACAAATTCACAATCAAAAAGCTCGTTTCTTTTCAACGATTCCCTTCACCCAACTATTCCGAATTCAAATTGAGCAATCCAATCCTGTTCTGCTGGTTGCATCAAGATCATCATGATCATGATCATGATGGACAGACACTATGTTTCGTATTCGTAGGTATTGTGCTGTGATTGCAATTGAGGTTGTGGGGTTTGTTGGTTTCTTCAATATATTTTGGTTTTGCATTTGGGGTTGGGGAGTGACTGCATAAGCGAGTGAGTGAGTGATGGATTTGGAAGGGGGAGGAGGAGGAGGGAGCAGGGGGGTGATCGGGGACTACATAGTGGGCCCCAGAATCGGGTCTGGTTCATTCGCTGTTGTGTGGCGCGCAAGGCATCGCCACTCGGGCCTGGAGGTTGCCGTGAAGGAGATTGACAAGAAGCAGCTCAGCCCCAAAGTGAGCGACAATCTCCTCAAAGAGATCACTATCCTCAGCACCATCAACCACCCCAACATCATTCGCCTCTTCGAAGCTATTCAGGTAATCTAAGGAACTCCGCTTCCTACTAGGCTAAGGCTACCACCTCCTTGTATTGATTTGATTGTATCTTCACTCACTCACTCACTCGCTCATAGACAGTAGTACTCATCTAGTGTTTGTATATTTCATAGACCAACGACAGGATTTACCTTGTTTTGGAGTATTGTGGTGGTGGTGACCTCGCTGCTTACATTAATCGCCACGGCAAAGTCTCTGAAGCCACTGCCAGGCACTTCATGAGGCAATTGGGTGACTACTCTTTTACCTGTTTTTGCTTTTTCTCCACAAAAAGTTGCACCTTTGTTTGTATTATGTATGCCTATTGGTAGGAAGTTGTTCATGTCCCTCTTTTTTTAAACTCATATTGCTTGTGCTAATTTGGAAAACACGGTATTTAATTCTCATCTTGTTAATAATGCTGTTTTTCTTCTTGTAGCTGTGGGGTTGCAGGTTCTACAAGAAACCTCATTCACAGGGATTTGAAACCGCAGGTATCTAAGTTTTACTCTGTTATGAATTGGTATGATTAACTCCTTTATGATGCTCTATAGTTTGTTGAAATATTGATTTTGCTTATTGTTCCCAAACATGCAGAACTTGCTATTGGCAACTACTACAGCTACACCACTCATGAAAATAGGGGATTTTGGTTTTGCAAGGTACTATGGCTTCCTAGGAGGTTAAACAATGCAACAATGTGCCATTATTTTTTGAGTTTATCTAACCAATGCCCTTAAAGCACTAGTGAAGGAATCAAGAAAGGAAACTTGCATTGAAAAGATAAGTTTTCAATGTATTAAATACATTGGAAGTTTGAAAACTTTCCTTTTTTATTTAATAAACTAGTAGCAGAACCCCTTTTATATTTGTTGCTGGCTTGCTGTTATGCTAGAGTGACTATTACTTTTTTTTCTTAAAAAGATGTTGCCTCTTGCTTTTTATGTAATATGATTGATAGCGGAAGATATTTTTGTTTACATGATACTGAGCTATTGTATTCTTATATGATTGAGGCTTTGCGTGTGGATGATTGGCTCAAATTAATATCCTCCTCTTAATTTTATATGGCAAACAGTCAAATGGCTTTTTCTATGTTTAATTCTCCAGTGGTTTTAACTCCAATCTGACAAAATAAGAATACCGTATCTGAAAAAAAATCTTTCTTTTTCTTCTCTTATTTCTTGTATTTGGTAGTTTCCTGATTTGCTGTTGTACTAGGTCTCTCACACCCAAGGGTTGGCCGACACACTATGTGGTTCACCATTGTACATGGCTCCAGAGATAATTCAAAACCAAAAGTATGATGCCAAGGTGATGAAAGTTAGAACTAAGATTGGATTGTGCTTGCAAATATCTGTTATTCCATTTTCTTTTCTAAAAGAATTTGAATTGGTATTGTAACTGCAGGCTGATTTATGGAGTGTAGGGGCAATATTGTTCCAACTAGTGACTGGGAGGCCCCCATTTGATGGAAATAGTCAATTGCAGGTTTTGAAGAAGCTACCTTTGCTTCTATTCATCTAAAAGGACCAAAACATATGACACTTCTTTGTCTTTGTTAATGTAAATATCAATATCCCTTTTCCCAACTGATATCATTTTTGTGTTGCAGCTTTTCCAAAACATTTTAACATCCACTGAACTGCGGTTTCCACCAGAGGCTTTAAAAGAACTGCATTCGGATTGCTTGGATCTTTGCAGAAGCCTTTTACGTCAAAACCCAGGTATTGATGGCATGTCGATCTGTGCATGTCTAATCTTCTGCATCACTTTGTGAGTGCATGAAGTTGATGTATTTCAGGTTGAATATAATATACATATGTTTTGAATGACAGTTAGATCTTATGTGGAGAACTTATGCAAAGTTTGATTTTAATGTGCAGTTGAGCGATTAACATTCAAGGAGTTCTTCAATCACAGTTTCCTAAAGGAACCCAGGTCATAATTTGCTTCTAAGGTGTTTTTTGTTAAAGGAAAAAAAAATCACTTGTATCCTCGTATTGTCATAACTACTTTCACAACTTATAGGTCAATTATGCATGTTGAGCAGTCTTTATTGCATCCATCAGAGAGATCAATGGTTCAACAATTAGTTACATCCACTGCTTACAAGGTGTCTCAATTGCATTCTGGGCAGCCATTTGTAGATGATCCAGTGGTAGTCAGTTCAGCTGTCAATGAGACCATGCTATTGCAAAGAAACCCTGGCAAGAGAACAGCTGGCGCTCTGAGTGTGGGCAAGTCTATAACTGGTGGTTCTCATCTGTCAAAAGAACCTCAAGGTCTAATACACTCTGACTATCGTGATCTCATTTTTGCATTGCTTCCCACTCATTATTTTTCCTGCCAATTCCTAACCCTGAATTTTCCATTCAGTTTCCGATTTAATGGAGTCCATTGAGAAAGATTATGTCCTAGTCAATCCTCATTTTGCGTCATATGAAGCTTTCTCTGATTACTTTGAGGCATCTATGCAAGATAATTCCAATTGCAAGGTTTCTATTTGCTCTTCAAAGAGAAGTAATTTGGAAATTGGAGTCGCACAGCAAACAAACGATCCATCCCCTTGCCATGTTGATGGATTAGTAAATTCAAAAGGCAATGAACTTGAGGCATCAGCAGCATCCTGTGCATTTGATGTCTTAAGCAAAGTGCATGGAAGTGGAACTTCCTCACTGTGCCCTTCAAACAGGTTAGAGTTGTTGCATCTGTATGTGCAGATCCTTGTGGAGCTTTCATATGAAAAGGTAAGTTAGTCTTGTTCCCTACATCATATGGTGATATGGTTTTTATTGATTGAGTTTGAAATAAGCTTGAAAACAAAGAACAATTGTCATCACCATTGTTCCCATCTAATTTTAGGGTGTTGTGTTGCTCTAATTTTTATCTTCTCTCTTTTTCTCTGTTCTGCTTACCTTTGGAAACAGATATACAATTCAGTGGACTCTGTTTTACTCAAATAACTTAGTCTGAAGATTACTTTTATCTGCATTTAATTTGAGAAAGTGAAAAGCAGTGATTTTGTTCACTTATGTGGAAAAAAAAAATGAAATATGGCATTCATTGCAGGATGTGGGAAATAGAAGTATAGTTCATGTTTGTTCCTTTACAGTATTATGTTTCTGTACTACTATTAGATACACCTGTATAACTTGATGTTTTGGTATTGGTAACTAGGCATTTTGATTATTGCCTTAAATCTGCAAGGCTAATGTATGTTAATTATATATCAAATACATGCCATATATGTTACATTTGATGTTGTGTTGCATGTCATGACAATCCTTGTAATTTCTTTCAACTAATTAACTGTATAATTTCCCAACTGGATAATTTGTTTTCTATTATCACACATTAATTTCAGAGGGTTGTGTCAAACCTCAACACACAGTTCCTGTTAAAATATGTGACATATATTACATGTATCTTTCTACCATTTTTTCTGTTGACTTCTCAATTTGTATGTTAATTTTGATGGCCACCTCTTGCAGTATAATGCAGGACTGTATCTAGAATCATTCGCAGTTGAGTTAGTAGTGTTGGCTATATGGAAAAAAGCTCTAGAAATTTGTAACTCCTGGCTGGCCTCCATTAATGAGGGTGTGTTTCCTGGAAGCACTTCAACTAATGAATCCAGAACATCATGTGGAGATTTGTGTTTATCACAAACCATGGAACAGAAAATAAATTTTAGTGATCCTTCATCAGTCTCCCTGTGGGCAAAACAAGGGTTTATTGTTGCAGTTGATCGTGCTGACAAACTATCATGTCATATACAAATTATGGATGGTAGGACTGCTTTTTGTTTTGAGTTTATTCTATTCCTTTCATATTATTTGAGAAATTATCTTCACCATGTACTCAAAAGTACTAGAAAAATATATTTGCAGGAGCAGCCGTAATGCCAGATGCAATGGAGATCATATTCCAAGAAGCACTCTTAATTGGGAAAAGTGGTGCTGTAAGTATATCTATATTGGTCACTTGTCAACTGTTTTCTTTGCCTTTTAGTCTTCCTGATGGGCATAGGCATAAAAATGCTAATCAGTATAAATTAATCACTACTTGTCTTAAATAGGCCTTTGCCATTTTTCTAGGTAGATGAATACATGGAGAACAGAGGTGGGGCAGCTTCATCTTATTCAAAAGCTGTGCTTCTACTTTCATTTATTGTGGGAGAAGCAGTGAACCTTCCACTGAACCCGCCATTTTCACTTACTGCTGCTAATAAGAAGCGAATCTTACAATATATTCTCAACTTGCAATCTCATCAAAGATCGTCATCAGAGTCTTCTTCCAACGCAGCCCATATTCTTTTATCAGAGTAAATATCCAGCTGTGTATAGTTGTCCTTGCATCACCACTTTTGGGGGTTTCTGATTTGTGGATAAAGTGAAGCAATTGTTGGTGATTTGAAGGTAACTTCTTGTTAATTTGGCCTAGAGAAAAACTTTGACAGATGCCTTAACTGTATAGAGAAATATATGACCTACCAAAACGATGGCGTTGTGGAGGGGACCTTGACATTGCTTGATTTTATGTATATAGTCTCCTAAATTCTTTAACGTGGAATTTGTAAATAGTGTATAGTTGTAGTCCTGTACAGTCTTGAATCCACTCCATGATCAATGTATTCAAATTGCTCGTGAAAAGTTCGTATTATATTTCGGTTCATACAAATCTTGTTACAAATACAAAAATACTTTAATTAATACGGTTGCAGAATCTGCCGATAGAAAGCGCCGCCCTCGAGTAATTGCTGAATGCCTTTTTCCTAGTGTTTTCAGCTAGCTTATTTCTGACCCGTTCGACTTTGCGCAAGTATAAAATATGTACAATGCATGGGATACGGTAGACAAAATTATAAGTAATTTGAGTAGCTGATTAATTTTTAATGAATGTTGTGATAATTTCGTTATTGTAACACGTCAAAGCAAATTATTTATAATATCTAACTAATTACGACCAGCAATATGATTCTGCTATTGTTACAAGAATTGTCTAATATAGTAATTGTATGTTAAAAGTTTGGTGCAAGCCAATTTGAAAAGAGAAAACAATGTAATTATTCATAAAGTGAGAACCAATTTGAAAAATAATTTAAAATTGAAAATCGTAGGTATAACGTAACTGTTTCAAGGTAGCAGATATACTTTGTTTTGAAAAGAAAGAAAGAAAGCACTCTTTTATCACATCCAATATGTATGTCCGAGACAAAATTATTCAATCTTGGCAGAGTTAGTAATAAAGTAGTTCACAGATGTCAACAGTTGCAAGTAAAACAAGGAAAGTGACTGAATGAAGGATCATAAATCACTTAAATGTTCAATGCTCAAACAGTGCTTAATGTTTCTTATCTAAGTCTATTTAGCGGGGTTTTGAACTGCAGTAACATCAGTCTAAGAAAGTAAAAGAGCGTATGTAGTAATTTAATATGGTACACACACCTGCACGACAAGTTTCGTGGGCTGAATTAGAAAATAAACAATACAGACACTGAACAAAGGGACTTATAATTGATATGAAAAAGTAGAGGTTTCCTTTGTGTGATTGCATGCATATATCAATCAAATTGAAGACTCCCCTCCCAAGCGTATTCTCTTCCGACCTGTCTCTTCACCTTGGTTGCAGGCCGTCCCGACCCGGGTTTCGTTGGCCTCTACTGAACATCTTTTGTAAGGTTTAAACCCTGTTCGACGACTCTTGAGCTTACCTTGTCCAAGACCAATGGTTAGCAGTCCCTCCTCCTCATTGTTATGCTCTTCAAATTGCAGGGTTTTCTGCACCCCTTCACGATCAGAACTGCATTTCTTGCTGTCAAGGTCTTCATCTTTGCAGTCCATGGTTTGCTTGTTATCCTTGCTGCTGTCCATCTGATGATCCTTATTTATCAAATCATGCGGAGGTGAAAAGCTTTGGGGTAACACCTCTCTGGAGAATAGAGCCTGAAAGGCTAGTCGCCCCTGGTAATAACAGTGGCATGAGAAAAAAAGCAATACACGCATAGATTGCATTAAAATTTCTTCATAAGATATTCTATCTTACCTCTTCAGAGACCTCCTTCCAAGATTCAGTAAGGTTGCTAATACTTCTACTTCGACGATTAGTAGGCTCGGTAGCTAAGTGGTTTGCATCAGGTGTTTCAGGCTCTTCCTTTTCTCTGTCATCCTTCTCTAGTGCATCAGTCTCTTCACTGCTAGAGGTTGTGTTGGAACCACAAGAGGAACGGTCAACTGGTTTTCTGCCCTTCACTTTGCTGGAATCAAGGTGCTCAGACATTTCTTGATTCATCTCATGATTAGTTGTAGCCTTTGATGAAGTATTCACCTTGCCATCTCCGCTCTCCTCAAACTCGGATGAAGAAGCAGCTGGCGACTTAGAACCTGAATGTTGAGCTTGAAGAGCTTCCTGGTATTCTGGATCCATTGTCTGATCTTGCAGAGGAGGATTTTCTGGAGTAACATCCCCTTGCTCTGTCTTTGGTGGCGCTTCACCAGTATTCACTGAGGGAACTGCAGCTGCTGATGCAGTAGGACAGGCAAAACCAGTATGGAGTGGAGCACACAAAGGAAGCAGTCCATGGGCTGTCCACCATGCAGTTGCAGCAGCTACCGTAGCTGCTGCAATAGCTGCCACACTTGGAGGAGAACCAATCTGGGTAGATGAAAAACCTGCTTGAGTGCACAAGCGCGAATTTGCCGAACATTCTGCACTTGCAAAGGGCCAAAATGTAGCAGCGAAACTTGCTGCAGCATGAGCTGCAGGGTTTTGCATCAATGTAGAGACAATAAGACTTGAAAATGTGGAGGACATGTGAAGAAATGATTGGTAATCATCCTGATTATGTTGTGTGAAGGGCGGAAATGATTGATGAATAGAGGATCTTGCTGTGTTATTTTCACTTTCACTTGTGTGTGATGCAGCTGAATTGGAGAAAAGATTTGGTTGCCCATTAACCCCTCCTATTGGCTGAAATATGGAGTCTTGAAACAACATATCTTGTGATGGATTTTGCAGACTAGTTCCATTATTCCCATCAACAACGTGAACGGTGACATGTCTTGGGTAATTCTGATTGCCTTGCATTCCATCTATTGTGAATGCACAATTAAGACCATCTGCTTTCTCAGTCTGGTTGGATTGTAAAGCACCAGAACTCTCCAACTTGGAGGTTTTACAAGTGCCATCAGTATGTGTGTGTTTGCCATCATGTATCTCCAATTTCTGATTTTCAAGTTCAAAAGTGACATAAGATTCATTTGTTTCATCTCGAGCTATTACATCTTTCACTGAAGGGATAAATTCCCTTAAGGTGCATGAATTTCTCAGCTGCACTGACATAGGTATTGAATTCTTGTTTGCTGAAAATACAGATGTACAGGATGCCTCCTGGAGAGCAGTGAATGCTTTTGAGCAGTTTTGATCCTTATTTTCTTTTTCAGTTGTTGGCCTATCATCTTCATTATGCTTCTAACAAAATAAGGAACAAGCAGAGTTATTTACACTAAAAGGAAAACACACAAAATTTGTATGACAACTGAAATACAAAAAATAAATATTAACCTCTGGAAGTGGTTCTTTCTCCAAGTCCAATGATTGTTTACCATGTGAAGATGCAACTGAAATGAGAAGCTTTCCGTACTTTGTGCCACTGTGTGATGATGGGGCACCACTATTGGTCTTGCGGGGATAAGGATTGCTTGGTTTTCTTTTGGGCCGTGGAGGGGAATGTCTATGTCAATAGCTTCTCCAATTGGAACACCCTTTACAAGGGCTTCTTTCTCCAACTGAGAGTCAAAATTGTAATTATATTATCAGCAAGTGAAATTTCACATAAAACATCTAAAAAGCACTAACTGGGGGCTTAAGCATTGATTCTATTGAGGATTTCCAGCATACTAATCAGAAAATTATAATAGCTAACACTGATGTTTCAATGTTTTCACGTACAGAGCAGAATCAAATATGTACATGGTTTTAAATTCAAATCATGCTAAGAAAAGATGACAACAACAACCAAGCCTTGTCCCATTAGAAGGGATAAGCTAGATGCTGAGAAAAGACAATGTCTATAAATTTTCTCCCATCAAGTGAGGGAAAAAAAAATCAACTTTGTGAGTAATCGACAATTATCTATGGCGAGCTGGAGAATCATTGCAGTTTGATGGAAAAAGCAAAGCTGTATATATTTTTTGACTATTGTAGACATTAATGATGTAGGACGCTATTGGCATCAACTTAAAGATATCAACTTGTGAGGTGGTAGTTCTAGTTCTATGGAACAGGAGAGGTCAATTAAGGGTATGTTTGTGAGTTTGGATTTTGGAGGGGAAGGGAGGGGAGGTGAGGACTTATAGTATAAAATTATATTACAAATCCTCCCCCCTTTCCTTCTCCTCCAAAATTCAAACTCAAACGTACCTTAACAGTCCCCTATAAATTTAAAAGTGCCAAGTCATATGCTGTCTATAAAATCATACGATTGTATATGATTTGTAGAAGCTGCCACTGCTGACTTGTGCATAAACATGACTAAGATTTTGATAAGAATCTGACATAAAGATAACTGATAAGAGTCTGACATAAAGAAAACAACCACAAATATTTGATAAACCTTTCCTTTTTCCCGGAAGCTATTCTTTCAACATAACTTTTCTTTTTTAATTGCGTCTGATCCTTCAAAGAACTAAAAATAACTTTCATTATCGGTAGAAAAAACAATCAAGGGTTATGACAAGCTCATTGAACAGTATTAGGTAATGGAAATGGATCCTCTCAAGTGGAGATTCCACATGACCATATTATGTTAGAATTTTCAATATTGATTAACAAAGTGGGCTCTACTTTGGGCCCCAGAAGAGAAAGTAATCAATGGTGAAAATTACACGTGCCATGTTCATGACAACTCTCACTTGAGAGGATCCATTCCATGTGCACAATCTAGACCATTTAGGAAAAGTCATAGGGAGAAAGGTGTTATCCAATAGCTTGCAATGGAAGTATGAGAAGAGTGTGCAGGTATCATCACTCAGTATTTGGTGTTTTTTGGGTCTTTTTTTTTTTTTTGTGGGGCGTGTGTGTTTTTTTTTGGGGGGGGGGGGTACTGCCCCCTCCTTTGAAGAATACCACTTCCAAATTGGATAATGTGATGTCAGAGCCTGGTTTTGTTTATTCTTCAATCCTACATGTAAGCCCATTCCAATAAATACAGCTGCTGATATCATTTTCTGGTTTGGTCCAGCTGTAAACATTTCTATATGGTTGGTTGCATATTTAGGTTCTGTTTGAGTTCCATGTAAGATCAGTTGTGAATAGTTGAATTTGTGGTTGCAGTGGTAATTTATAAATGTTTGTGCAGGCCCCTTACATTCAACATTACAAATTTTCAGTTCGATGGGTTTAACATTCTTTTTGCCAATTTGTCATTGCTTTAACATGTAGTTCTATTCTGTCTATGGCAAATGGCATAAATACTAGCACAGTTGAACAAAAAAAGGGGGCTGGCTTGACCAAGCAATCAAATTGACTACTTGGCCAAACCAGCCCCTTAATTTTTACCACTTTTCATCTTGAAAATCAATTTTAGTATTCATGGCATTTGTTGACTTCAATAAAGCTTAGATTCCCCTTCTCTTCTTCAAATAGACCCCAATAAAAGGGTTTCACGTGATAACTCATTTCCAAACAGTTACGGACTTATACAGATTTCATAGGTGCATCAGGAAATGTAAACCATATGAATACCTAAGACTTTATGCCTTGAGCTTTTTCTTCACCTAAGCTAAGAAGTTCGATCACATTTTAGCATTCTCAGTAGTTGCAAGGAGTACACTGTAATTTCAGCATTAGTAAGCAATTTAATATAGGCTTTTAAAAAATGAATAAGGGGTCTTACTCCATCAGTGATTCACTCCTAGTTGATTATTGCCTCACTAAAGGTTACCTCTAGGCTTTTCTTTTGATATAAAATTTTCATTATTATACTTACCATAATTAAGCAGAAGAATCAGAGCCCAAAACCTATATATTTGTATATACATTACATACATGTGTGTATGTGATATCTTAATGCATTTAATGAAGAATAAGATTGGAATTATTCAGAATTCTGTAAGGCTTATGAATGAAGCAATTCCGTTTCTCTGTGTTGTCTTATCTTGCAATGTTCATATAGGTAATGATAGCAGCTAGATATCCCCTACATAACTACATTCCTCAATCCATCAGTACCCTTTGTGTTGTCTTATCTTGCACCATGTTCATATAGGTAACGACAGCAGCTGTATATCCCCTACATTCCTCAATCCATCATTACAGGCATTAAATCATTATTTTCTTTTTCTTTTACATACAAATCCTACAAAAAAGCTGACCTAATACATGAGGCTCCTACCTAGTAGGATCTAGGGAGGGTCTATGCATGCAATCTTATCCTCACAATTAGAAAATTTGTTTTCAAAATTTGAACCTACGACCTCCAAATCACAAGGCAACAATTTTATTGCTATGCCAAGGCTCACCCTTCTTTTCTATACAAAACCTAAATCCCCAAAACATTTCCCCTACATATACTACATATACAAACATGATCCAATTGACTACATATTAACTGTCACGAATAATCTCATAAACTTAAGCTACTAGATCAAGACACATAAATAGTTTTACATCCAACATCACAACAAAGATCAAACTCTAGACCGGCCGGTCATAGAGGCTTTAATAACATGCCATGAACTATCTCTCTAAAAAATTTAAGCTATTGGGCAAAGTCACAAATGGTTTCATATCTAACAATAACATCCAAAGTGCTTGAATCCCAACGACCTGTTTGGGTTTGCAGGATCAACTTCCCTAATTATAGCCTATAGACTTGAAAACCATTAATTGTTTTTGAATCACTTCTATAAGCAGTCATCAAGTACTTTTCAGAAAATCATTATTAATTTGAAAGCCAATCAAGAAACTTCTTTCTTTAAGCACAACTCCATAATGAAGATCAGGGTACATTGAAGCATTTAGTGAATACTGAGGTAGTATATGGCAAGAAGGATCTTTCTTTTGCAAAGAAAGTATATCCTTGACATGGGTAACCTTAAAGTAACCGGTGTTACAAGAGTGAACCACATGACAGTTTAATTATTCCTAATGTGAAACTTTCCGCAGATCATGGTGATGTTTTTCAAGCGCAACAAAGGAGCCGGTAGAAACTTAATTATCATACATTCCATGTACTGATATAGCTTTCTGTACATATTAAGACAGTTAGCTCATGTCTTCTCCCAGAGTCACTCATTTACACAAGGCAAAATAATGAAATATGCAGTGATATCATTTGGTTGGGAAACTAAACAACAACAATTTACATGAATAAGATGATATCATAGTACCATCTCATAAACCATGTCTATGGAGTGGAGATTAACTTCATGATATTATGTTTTTGTTGGAAATAACACAATTTCTTAAGGTAGCATTTGGTAAATGTCCCGAATAGAAAATACGGAGACATTTGAGGACAAAAACATGTTTGGAGGTTGGGACAAAGACAAAAACCCCAAAATTGTCTTTGTCCGAGGATAACTTTTGAGCCAATTTCTATACCTCAAAAAAGGAGAAACATGGAGACATGTTTCTAGGGCATAAATTTAAAATTTTTTTTTGAAAAAAATCCCTTTAAACATTTTATATTCCATATTTGCTCTTCTCAATTTTCAATTTTCATCAAATTATAACCTATTCTTCATCTTTTCATCAATCATTATGTCATGTATACCACTACCAAGCAATTTCGTCTCCATCTCCAATACCATCTCCGTTTCCTGTCTCGTTGTCTCTCTCTTTTGTTTCAAGACAGGTACCAAACCTAAAAGAATACAAGAAGAAGTAAACATTGTCCTACTAGATAAAGTCGGCTATATGGATCAGACTAGACATACTGTCCTATTGTAAATCATGTCTACATTCAAACCATTAAAATCAAATCTCTTTTAATAGTTCCGCATGAAGCTTTTTCAGATCTCACTCTACCTCCAGCTATTGGACTACCTTCTTTCTAATATACTCTCCTTATTGGGGCTTCTAGGTTTTCTCCTCACATGCCCAAGCCACCTCAAGCAGATTCTACCATCTTTTTCATAATAAGGGCCACCCCAACATTCTCTCTAATGCATTCATTCTCAATCATATCTTGTCTAGTGTGTCAACTCATCCAATGCAACAACCTAATCTTTGCAGTATTAAGCTTATTTTCTTGTCGACTTTTTGCCTCCCAATATTTAGTCACATACAATATTGCTGGTCTTATAGTTGTGCAGTAAAATTTTCCCTTCAGCCTGAGTGGTACTTAAACCGTGTGACTTGTCGTATCTGATTTCCTAAAAGAATAAGATGCAAAATTTTGTAATTGGAGTATTATATTTATTTCATTTTATGTCAACTAGAACATACACAAAAAGAAGCTTCCATGTTAAAGATAAATAATAATTGAAATAACATAACTAGAAATAATTTGCAATTAAATGTCATTAAAAACTTCTATCATTATACATCTTTTATCCATTACTTTGTATGAATCTACGCTATTCCAGCTTCCTTTATCAATTAAATTAATTTTCTCAATCCCTTATTTGATGTATCATGACGCATCAATCATCATTCAATACCAACCTGACAAGTGCCTTTAGCAAGTGCTGATAACTTTCTGAACAAAATATCTAAGGTTTCAAAATAAAATGAGCACTTTGCTTTGAATTTCTCTAATAAAGTTGGTAATTTTGTTAGAATTTCCTGCTATTTTTAATTTGAGATCCCTATAGGTTTAATCCACCAGTTCAGAAACAGAATTATTGTGTGCCAACAGATGGAAGTTATATTGATCAAAGTGAGTCAAATCAAATGACATACCAAACCGATAAATATATCAACAGCAGGTCATAAAGAAGCATAAACCTAAATAAAAGGATAAAAACGTCTAACATACAATCCAGTGTTTTCTAACATTAATCAAAGGTGAGAAGGTACCCATTGACCTTTGAAAAGAATTTCTGTGCATGGCTCCTGATTTGCACAGCAGTCTTTGTTCCTATATGCTCTGCACAAAAGAAGCAAAACACCAAAAAGACGGGGCCAGGGGACGGGGAAAAAGAGTTCCAAATTAAGATTTAATAAAAAAAGATAGCAATTAGTGTCATTGCTTAATCCTAATATAACATTTGAAAATTATGAGTCTCGATATCAAAATTACTTGGCAATCCAAAATGAACATACGCATTAGATGAAATGATAAAATAAAGTATTTTAATTTTTTATGGTGGATAAAATCATAAAATAGCACCTTCTATACGCTGCCATGCTCGACCGTATAGCTTCAATGCTTCTAGGAACCTATTATGCTCCTCCTCTGTCCATCGTTCTCTTTGCTTTGTGATTGTATACGGTTTTCTTGTCTGCAATTGCCAGTTATCTACTTAGGTATAAATGATATTAAACTCCATTAATTCCCTTTCAAGAGAAATTTTTTCAAGAGAAATGTCACGGCAGCGCAGTGACAAATCAAAGTTTCCCATGTACCACAATAAACTAACCTTAACAACCACCTCTTCTCCAGAGGAATATGCGTCCATTACAGGACTTGTGCAGCTAAAGCAGCTTCAGACCTTCCCTGACAAGGAGTGGATTAAAGGAATACCTCCTTTCGTATTTTGTTACGTGGAGAACAGCAAATGGTAAAGCCGTTATGGTGCAAGCAACCAGAAACTGATGATACAGGAAGTGATGCTACTGCAAAAGAAACAAAGCGAGAAGAATAGGTAGAGATCCGTCTCTGTTTGGAATCAGCAGTTATTCATAAGCATTCCAATTCACAAAGTCACATCACATGTAAAGATAATCGATAGAAGAAATGAAAAGAAAAAAGATTTAACAAATTTCAAGAATCCACCGCAACAGAGAGACGCTTCTCCGAAAGAGTAAAAGAAAATTCCTTAATCAGAATCCTCACCAAAACGAACTCCACAGCGCCAGAACCTTCGAAACGCGGAAACAACTATAATTAGTAAGCATATCACACCACTTACAACTTCAAACTTACTTCATAAACACTATCTCTGTCACTACACACACATAACTGCAGTTTCCATTCTCATGTTTGGTTGCCGAGAAAAGTTAATCGCAAGGCAAAGTTCAGCTGTTTGTAGCAACTATTTAATGAGACTACCACAACTCAAAATCAGTAAAGTTCAACTCAACGTACCTGATGTATTCAAATCTGTCAAATTATTTCACGAACAGAGCATAAATAAACGACAAGGTGCAGAACAAATCGTTTCGCAGTTTCTGGAGATTAATTTCTTCTCGGGAACCAAACACAAGAAGGAGCTACAAGCTAAAAAGAGGGGGAAATGAAATTAAAAACTACAAAACGGAAAGCGAAGATTACCTTGGAATAAAGCCATGGTGAAGAAGAAGAAGCTTGGAAGTGCGATGCGTATGAATTCATCGTACGCTTCCCGGAGAACTCATCTTCCAATAATGGCGAATCTGAATCTCGGGAGGAGGAAAGAAGAAAGCCACAATCAGCAGCAACGCAATAAGAACAACAAGAAGGAGAGTGTGTGTTTGGGGGAGGACTTCGAAACTACACCTACAACTACAACTAACCAGAAGCATGGACACAACACACCAAACTGTTGAAGAAGGAGAAGCAATCTCAGCCACTATAATTTCTCCACCATTTTTCATTTTTTCATTTTTATTTTTCTTATTAAATAAAAAAAAGAAGGGGTCGTTTTAATTTGAGGCTGCCAAGGGCGGAAGGGTTAACTGCGACCAATTCTGCCAAGTGGCTCCTATTTAGTGGCTGATGTTTGGAACGCCCACCCTTGCGCTTTTTCTTATTTTTTGGCGTTCTCTTTTTTTCAATTTCTTACTTTTATTTTATTATTATTTTTTGGGTCCTTTTCCTTCCCTGAAATGAAATCTCATCCACAAACTCGACGCCCGGGTTTTCAGTCCGTAAAAGCGTAGCCAGCTATCGGACGTGGGCCCCTCCGGTTGCGTGGCATCGGTGACCGCTTGCATCCGGTCATCCCGTACGTAGCTTCTGCCCTCATGGTGCCATTTTCGGCCAACGTGGCATCTCGCTTTTCAGAGACCGGTACGTGTCGTTCCACCGATGGTTAGTTTCTGGACGTTGGATGGGTCCATGGGACACGTGCACGTTCTTTGTGAGATCAGGTCACACCCTTACGGTTCGTGCCGTGTTTTCCTTTTACAAATTTTTACTATTGTCTTTGGGTATATTTATTCGATGAATGTTGATACTTTTTAAATAGTTTATGATTGAAAATTTATTTTTTATTTTATTAATTAAATTTATTAATATTTAAAATATTTATAATTAAATCATAATATTTGAATTTAAAAAATATGTATTTTTGGAGTATTATATTAAAAATTTTATCCTGAATATATTTTTTTATTAGGGAATAGTGTTTTTATTTTTACATCTGAATAATATATTTTATTATTCTTGATTCCTGATTAAAACTATATTATTTATGTACTATTAATTCTTATAAAAATATGAAAGTGTTTTTTGCAATCAGTAATCAGTAGGATAAGTTAATTATAGTATTATACTGAATATGACACTGTTCTTTATTAACTTTCTAGTTTTTGTGGTACAGGAGCTGCCGTGTGGCCACTTAGTTGGAAGGTAGGCGGAAAGAGGGTCGCAGGTATTGTTTTCCTTTTATTGCTAATAATAATCAAATGAGAATTTTTTTTTAAATATCTAATTTATTGTCTTTAAATTTTATGAAACTCTTGTTTTAATACTTTTATCATATTTCTCATTCCTTAGATTTAAATGAATATAAAAAATCACATACTTTTTAAATGTCAAAATAATACCACCATAATCAAATTATCCAGCGAAAGCTCCCTTGCCTTGTTGCCTTTTCATTCTGAATCCTCCATGTCCATTTCACTAGTCTTTAAAACATTTATATCACCCTATTTAATTTTCCTCATGTGAAGTTAACTGTGAAACAATAAATAGTCGAACTTCCCCAGTTTTGATTTGATTAAGTATTACTTTCCTTTGTTCATGATCATTCCACATTTGGCATTTGGTGAGAGTATGCGTTGCAGTTTATAGTTGTCTATTTTCAGGTTTCAACCATAACCTCGTAGCTATTACTAATTACTATCTGTTTGCTAATTTTTTTCTAAATTATCTGTAGTTGAAGATTCATTGGAATCTAATTAATCTAGTTTGGATAAAAAATAAAAGTTTTTCAACATTATTAGTATACTAATTTTTGGTAACGCTATTAGTATTGATTGATATTTTTAGCTTCATGACAATATTTAAAATTTGAAATCTTGTTTCTTTAGAAAAGATAAAAACAAATTAACTTAAGCAAGAAATATTAATTAATTTCATTTTAAAAATATTGGTAATATTGATGAAGTAATGGTCGGAAGACAACAATATTTTTTTCAGAAAAGATGACAAGATATGAAGGCTAGGTCTGAGTTATACGCTCATTAAGGTAGCGTTTGGTATGTGTCTGGGGACAGTCAAGAAAGAAGCAGTAGAGAGTAGAGACAATGGAAATGAAAACATTGTCTCTATCGTGTTTGGTTATAGAATATAAACATGATAATTGTCTCTGTATTTTATTTGGAATTACAGACAATATAAGATACATGGTAAAAAAATTATGTACCCCCACCAGGTCGTCGAACTGCAGTTGTTAGGACACATTGTGAAATAATAAATATGTATAGGGATACTATTGAAAGAAAAAATATTGAATTTCTATATCAATCATGTTCCCACTTTTTGAAAGTATAAAAATTTTATATATTTCTATCAGAACAAAAAATTTATATCTCTTGTCCGTCTCCACCGCAAATATCTTTCTGTCTATTATCCCTATTTTTGTCTTGTCTCCACTATCAAATGCTACCCAAGTTATTGATTGATCATGCTATGAAGAAATGCCGTCCAAAAATTGCTGCCCATTGCTATGGATTGCTAGGATTCAATAAAACTTTCTGGCCCATTCGTATGGCTCATTTTGATATTTATGGTCTCTATCCTCAGTCACCGAGGGAAAAATTGGAGATCCAAGGGGCCAACTAGGTTCAAAGAGGTGACCAAGAATCGATAGTCTAGTTTGACCAAAAAAAAAAACAGTCCTGCCATCCAACATGCGGGTTGTTCTATTTGATATCTATTTTTTTATCCTGTTGTAAAGTTGGGCTTAGCCCATTTTCTTAATAATGAAATTACCTTTCAACACAAAATACACCCAAACCTGACAATATAGACCTTTACGTTTAAAGAGAGGGTGCAAAAAGCAACTGAATTGGCAAGTTCATTCCTTTCTAATATCTAAAAGTGGATCTAATCAAGACGCAATATTCTATTATTTTTGGATATAATAAATGAGTGGATAAAATTAGGACATTCAAATGGTGATGAAATGGGTGTCTCAATTCAACACTCACTTTGATGTTGGAATAACATTTGAGATTGGCAGGGCAGACCCTAATTAGCAGGTCTCAGCGGGAGGCATAGCTTGTTCACTCGATTAATTTACCGATGGGTTATTGGTACTACTAGTTCAGAATAGCCACATATGGCTAAGCTCTATTGGGCGGTGGCTTATTGAAGCAAATCTCGTACTTGAGAAAATCAGCAATAAAAAGACCTGTCTTTTTAGTGAAGTTGCTTTCGTCTCACACGATATTTCTAGTTGGATGAAAACAACCATCCTAACTCCACCCAATTTCTCTTTTCCCATCTTCACACTCGTTGCATTATCTATTTTCAGGCAAGAGAGTCATTCTATATACACGGTTCATCCCTTATGTGACAGTTGACCACCCTTTTCTCTTTAGATTTTTTTAATTATTTTTTGTTTTTCCTTTTCATTTTATTTGCCCACCTATCATCTAGTTAATATTGTGTTTAATCCTTATGTCTAGCGAGTTACTTTAATGACAGAATGTCTGAATAAAGACTTATGTTTTAGAGTCTTATGGTTGCAGTTACTTCATGAGTATGACAATGATAGATTAACAGTCTCTCGGATTAGATATTGGTTTTCCAAGATAGTAGGCCTCTTTGTACAATATATGGTTGTTGAAAATTTTGTTAATTTATTCAAACATAAAAATTTAAAAATATAATACCTTATTTTTATAATATTTTATTTTTATTTGTATTGTTCATCACATGCTATATATAAAAAAGTATCAAAATAATAATTTTTATTAATTATTTAAATTTAATGAGGTGAAGTTCAATTTAATCAGATCTCAATAATAATTAAGTCACTAATTATTAATAGTGAGAGGTTTAGATAGTATACATGATATCCTAGATTTAAACCTTATTATGATCAATGTAATATACTTTCCAAAGTTTGAAAAAATTTCAATAATAATTTGTGTTATTTATTCATTTATTTTCATTTCCTAGTACATGTTTAGGACAAAAAAAAAACACCAAAGAAATAATTTCCCCATAAAAAAGATCTCTTGCTCGTACCATCGTACGTCAAAAGCGCTCTCATATATGAATTCAGGAAAGAGCGTAGGCCTGGGCCCACATTACTACATTATGTTATACTTTTTTATTTCATATTAATTGTGGTATTAAGGCTTAATTAATATTTTAATTTTAAAATTTTAATAAAATAATAATTAATTTATATTAATTTTATATTTATTTAAATTAACTTAAGTGTGTGTTTTGATTGAGTAATTATAGGGAGGAATGTAATTTTTTGAAGGATTTAAAATTTATCATGATAAAATATTCTATTTTGATATAATTAACTTAGAAGAAATTGTAGAATCCAAGAAACTTTAAAGAGAAAGTTTATCTATTTAAAATAGAATATTTAATTTCTACCTACAGAGAGAAAATTTTAAAAATCTCTACACCCATAAGTATACATTTTTCTCATTTTGATAAGTCTCACTTTTATTATATTCCATTCCAGTTTCTTTGTATTTACGATATTTTCATTTAATATTATTTTTAATTCATTTTATTTCATTTTAAATTTTTTAATATTCAATTTATATTACATGATGTTATATTTACGTATCATTCAATTTTATTTATATAACAATTTAATTGTATAATTAAAATTTAAAATATCTTATGAATAAAATTTAAGATAATTTATGAAATATAAACTCATTATAATTAATTTTAGATCTGTTGAATTTTGATTATTAATAAAAAATCTAATTTTTTTAAAAAAATTCCTTATGCTTTTTAAATAAAATATGTTAATTATCTGTCCAAACCAAAAATTTAAAAATTGAAGGGAATTTAATTGAAACATTTTAAATTCTTTTGTATTTAAAATACTCAATCCAAACGCACACTAAGTATATTTATTAATCAATCATAATTCTTTCTTCAAAAATGTGTTCGGCATATTGATAAAAAATAGAATAAAAATTTCTTAAATAATAAGCTCTATAGATGAAAATAATCATGCTGTTTGTTTATCTTTCTCAAAATTACTCTCTTCGTCAACTTTCAATTAAGTGTCATTTTTTTATTTTTGTATTTTTAATAAAATAAGCAAAGTGTTAACTATGAATAGCACATACTAGAATTACAGGAGGAATTCGCTATAAATGAAGGCAAATCTTGGGCTCATCAATTGATTGTGGTGTACCTATAAATCCATCATACTCATACCACGCATCAAAATGCTCCAATTGAATAGCCAAAGCCAAAGGCAACATAACATGGCAGCAAAGGCTAAGCCCCTGCTAGCAGACCTTGCTCCTACTGTGAGTCATGTGCCCTCTAATTTCGTGAGGCCCATCGCCGACCGTCCAAATCTTCAAGACGTTCAATACTCGGATGCCTCTATCCCTCTCATCGATATCCAAGGCCTTCATGGCCCAATAGCTCTCTCATCGTCCAAAACATTGGCCAAGCTTGCCAAAATTTTGGGTTTTTTCAGGTACTATTTATGTGATAATATAAATCACGCTGTTCAATTGTTTTGCTACCATGATTATTAATAATTAATCATGCTGCGAATTTAAGTTTCAATCATTCTTCACACCCTAGAGGTTTTTAGTTTTCTTAAAACAAATTTTATACAGTTCATCAATTATTGTACAGTGGTAGTAAAATTAATAGTTGGCGCCTAACATACTGTATAATTACAAGACAATCACCGCCTGGCACTGTAACACATCTGCACAAATGCGAAAAGTGGTGTCGTTCAGTTGAGGTAAAATTGGAAAGCTTCCGTCTTTCTCTTGGTTTGGTTCTGTCTTTGAAAACAACTTTTGATAATCTTATCTTTTTTTTATAAAAAAATTAATGTTGGTTAAAAAGTTAGCTTTTGAAGAAAAAGATTTATGTCTAATTTTTTTTATTTAAAAAGTAATTTAATAAAATTAGTGCGACTACAGTAGTGTCTAACGAAAAAGCAATAAATTCTTGCTTTAAATCAAACTATTACCATGTTTGTTCAAAGAATTTTTCTATTAATTATAATTTGAAAAAAAAATTCTTATTGATTTCCTCCTTCCATAATTACAGAATTTCAAACAAAAATTTAGACATGCACTTAATTTAGTTTTGTAATAAAATCAATTTTAACTAATAGATGATAAAACACAAAAAGCTACACGAAACAAAATAAAAATAAAATAAAGTTTGATCCACCCGAATTCCGTTTAATTGGAACCAGGCCACCGCCTGCAGTCCAAACTCCAAACATGCCAGAATCCGATTGTGTTTTTATGACTTACGGAATTCAGGTTATGAACCACGGAGTTCCAGAGGGTGTGGTTGAAGACATGCTGAAGGTGTCAAAGGATTTTTTCCATTTACCAGAGAGCGAGAGGTTGAAGAATTACTCTGATGACCCGTTGAAGACGACTAGGCTGTCCACTAGCTTCAATGTGAAGGCTGAGAAAGTGGCCAATTGGAGGGACTTCCTCAGACTGCACTGCCATCCTCTTGAGGATTACATCCAAGAATGGCCTACCAACCCTCCATCTTTCAGGTTTCATTTCGGTGTTTCTTAATTATTATATTTAAATGACAAATTCATTAACCATACATAGTTTTTGTGCGTGGGTGATGTGCAGAGATGATGTCGCAGAATACTGTAGACACATGAGAGGATTATCGGTGAAGTTGCTGGGGGCCATATCGGAGAGCCTGGGGATGGAGAGTGATTGCATTGACAAGATGCTAGGGAAGCATGGGCAGCACATGGCCATCAATTACTACCCTCCGTGTCCTGAGCCAGAGCTGACGTATGGCTTGCCGGGCCATGCTGATCCTAACGTCATCACCGTTCTCCTCCAAGATGACGTCCCCGGTTTGCAGGTTCTCATAGATGGCAACTGGGTGGCCGCCAATCCCATTCCCAACACCTTCACCGTCAACGTTGCTGACCAACTGCAGGTACGCACGCAGCTCTCCCCTGAAACAATATTAACGTTATATATTTGCTATATTATCTAGCTATGCAGAGAAGCTTAAGGAGTGGTTTGAAATTGTTTTTATTTTTGTGTTTTTTAAAATTATCTTGAAAATTATTTTGGATAGTAATTACTGAAATTAACTAATTACAAATACGTTATCACATTTTCTCTTGTTTTAAAAAACAGAAAATCTATTTATTTTTTATTTTTAAAACTAATATTAAAAAGAATAACTAATCAAACAAGTTTTTTTTTCTTTTTTTATTTTTTAAAATTAAAAATTATTCTGCAAAACACTTCCTAAATAGCCCCTAAACCTCTATTTTGATTTTTATCAAAATATACATATATGATAACTTTTTTTAATTAATTTTACATTTTTAGAGATCGAAGTGTTGTCTTATACTTTGAATAGTAAAAACTTTAAATAAGCTTATAAATTCTGATCAGACTAATTTCTCTTATCATGTGTTGCAAAATAATGGGGTTTTAATTTGTCATCCACATAGTAGGATAAGGCACGTGATATCTATGAATTTGATGAGATGCTTAGCTTAAAAGAACGTGCTTTACGTGTTTCGTGTGGGTGTGGAGTTAGGTGATAAGCAATGACAGGTACAAGAGTGTGCTGCATCGAGCTGTGGTGAATTGTGACAAGGAAAGGATGTCGATTTCAACATTTTACTGCCCCTCGCCGGATGCAGTGATAGGACCGGCTCCCCAGCTGGTAGAGCATCATCATCCTCCTCGCTACACCAACTTCACATACACTGAATATTACCACAAGTTCTGGAACAGGGGCCTTTCAAAGGAAACCTGCTTGGACATGTTCAAGGCTTAATTTAATAATCATGCATGGTTATCATTAACTAAGCTCCTTCGCTGTTTCGTTTGTGTCATGCTATTAATGACTCACAGTTATAGCTGTGGAGTAGCATATCGAATTTAGTGCATTTGTGTGCTTCTTTAGCATATCGAAAGTGAGAAATAAGAAAGCACGAAGCAATATTACACCCAGGAATAATCATTTTAAAATTCAACTCATGCGAGTTAGAACACTGCATTTTATTTGAGGTAAAAAATAGAAAAACTTCGCTGGAGTCACATTTTATGACTGTGACACGAAAGATAAACTATGAAAAGACCAAAAACGTTTTGTTTTATCGTTTTGTTTTATTGTCTTGTTTAGTAAGTTGAACGCAATTTGTGTATTTATATTCGTTATTAGTCCGCATCTCAAATTTGATCTAATTAAAAGATCAACTACTCCTCGGCAAGATTAAGAAAAAATGAGAGACAAAAATAAAGGGCGATCGACATATATAATTTACTGTAATGATGGAAATGCCAATGTAATTGGAATAAAATAAACATGGGAATACAAAACATTTTTAGACTTTTCTTTATAATTCAACTTAAAAAGAAAGCTTAAATAAATTGATTGCTTCAGAACTCTTCTAAGTTCTTCCTTATATAGATTTTCTCTTGTCTTCAAATTAAAATAATTACCGCTCGAAACTTGTTGCTCCATAGATCAACTCCAAAGGCGTGATGCATGATGAACACACAAATAAAATGAAGAAATAAAAATAAAAGTATCAAAATATCACCATTAATATAGCTTCTTGATTTTATCTTTTATGATGCAGTATTATAAAGCCACCAACGTGTTTTTGTGGAATGATCTTACGTTTTCGGTTTTGGTCTTGTGGAATGACTTCTCCCAAAATGATTTTTTTTTGGGTCAAAAAATCGCATAGGGTGTAAAATCGCAAAATTTTTTAACCTTGAAATTTTGCATAATGGGCTAATGCATGAGTTGACAGCTGCCCTATTACAAACTGTAAACATATATTGGGCTTTAAAATACTTAAAATTGAAGCCCAATTGATAAATCTCATGGGTCAATGTCCCGTGGTATGACGATAAAAGATCCATGTCACTGCCATCAAACTCTTCATAGGCTTCTGAAAAAAAAAGTCTTTACAGATGATTCTTTTGAGTCCAACCTGCTGCACGATCAATGCCCCCTTTCAACGCCGCTCTGATTTCTGCTTGATCATGAGCATTTGGTCTTCCAATTTCCCTCTTACCTAGTTGCTCTCCAGGCCATAAGAATATATATATTTTTTATTTTGGTTGAATATCTATTTTCCATATCTGATAAAGAACTGCTATGATGCCATTCCTGATGATGGGAAGGTGATTGTTGTGGAGGCGCGCAGTTCCTCCTAGCTAATTATAACTGAGAACAGTGCTGCTTGGAAAGTCCATCGCCCAAACGGATCTTGTGAAGATGATGACTTAAAACCCAGGTGGGAATGAAGGAGCTAGCCAAGTGACAAGAATTTTTGGAATTGGCAACTGGAGCTGGCTGGCTTTAGTGGCATTTGATGTGAAACATATGCCTGCACGTTCAGGGTTATATGGAGTTCTTCAAGCAGACTTCACGTACTATGTATGTATTGCTGCTTAATTAATTTGTGGAATTGGAGCTGCTTGCTACTGCTGGTTTGATTTTAGACTTTATTTGGCCAGCGCCTCGCACTTTAAGATTCGGTATACTTAACATCCTGACCCATGGATAAGCTGGTATAGGCCGATTAACGGGCGGATATGTAACTCCGATTGGTAAAAAAATGGAGGAAAATTTTTAGTTTATCAACCCATGGACTTTTTGGTCACACCCCTTAACTCAGGCTAAACTTCTAGGTTCGGCGGGCGTCACCGCGTAAGTAAGATAATGCTTCCATTTTGTAGTATTTATTTATGTTCTTGATTGATGAACTTTGGTGTGTTGATTTATTCTGTAATTTTTTGTATTTGTATTTGGTATTTGATTTGCTTATGTCTGGTAGTTGTTAATTTATATTCTTTTATAGTTTCACAGTTTTTTATGATTAGAGGAGTTATATATATTTGATTGGTAATATTTTGAATATTGTAATGAAAAATGTGTATATATATTTTGCTAGATAAAATATATTATATAAATATAAATATATAAATATAATATAGTATAGGGTATTAAAAAAAACTAAAAAAAATATGAAAGAAATATAAAAGGTGGTCGCAAGTTGGTTCGCAAATTGGTGTGGGCAAAAAATGTTAATAGAAAAAAATGGGTTATGCAGACTAGTCTAACTATGGGCTTATGCGGGCGGACATGGATAGGCTATACTAAAGTCCATTTATGAAGCGGGCCTCTGGCCAATTTAATTTGATCTGTTAAAGGGCGGGACGCAAACTGATTTCTACCCATCGCACCTGTAATGGATACAGCCCCTTAAGGTAGCTAGATGCAATGCTAAGAAATTTTAAAGAAATAAAATTGCACCCTTATTAACGCTATAACTTTTTACCTAATTATAAGCTCTTGATCCAACACAATTAAATATGTACATATATAATTTCTATAAAAAAAAATAAAATCATTTTTGTAGTTTTTCATAAACTAAAAAAATACTAATTTTAAAATCATATTTTAAAAATTGAATTATAAATTTTTTTGTCAAGTTAAAACAAATGAATCTCTAGTTTTCAAAAAATATTATTTTAAAAAATAAAAGTTATTGATTTGTTTACTTAATCTTACTTGTGTTTTCTCAAATGATACTACTACTAAAAAATGGGAATATTTAATACTTTATCTTACTGTTACGTTAAATTTAATTGAGAAAAAATTACTAGCTAGATGGACAACAATATTTTCTACAAAACCTTACAATATAATCTCCTCTTTTGAAAAAATTATTTATTTTTTATTGAGAGAAAAAATATAAATGTATGGAAAAAATTTCAAAACTCAAGTCATAAGGTTTGCGAGGCAGAGGCTTCTGCTGTGGGGCTTGTTAAATTTGAGATTATGATTGTCTTTGAATATTGACCACTAACGTTTAAAACTTTTAGTATGAAAAAATAATTCTATAACAATCAGGTGTTGGTCGTTTTAGTTAAATTTTTTAACACATTTTATCTTATGATTGTCTTTGAATATTGACCACTAAATCTAAGGGATATTTACAACTTTTTTGGTATAAAAAAAATAATTCTGTAACAATCAAGTGTTGGTCGTTTTAGTTAAACTTTAACACATTTGTCTCAACAACATTCCTTAAAACATAGTTTATAAATCAAAAATATTATTTCAACATTAAAAAATTGGTATTTAATTGGGACACTCACCTCATCCCCATTAGATGTGATAGTGATCTTGTTAAATGTGATAGTGATCTTAACTTTCTCCACTCATCCTTTACATTCAAAGATAATAGAATAGGTATTCTAATTAGACACCCTAAAGTATCAGAGGCTTATGCAAGATGCAGAGGAAAGCTTCAACAGAGAGAGAAAATGAGTGCAATTGCTTGGGAAAATTGGGTATTGTATTGATTGATTAGGGAGAGATACAATGATAGCTATTTAAGCTACTTGGTTGATTCCAGCTCACATGGTAACTGCATAACAACTAATAACAGAATTGCAACTGATAACAACCTGATAACAACTTGTTAATCCTGATTAGGATAACTCTAACTAACTTCCTGATTGGGCTTGGGCTTTGTCTCCTGTATGGGCTTTGTCTCCTATATCCCCCTCAAACTAAGGGGAGTGTAATTCACTATCCTGAGTTTGCTTTAATTTCTCAAAGGCAGGTAGTAGATCCTGGTTTCCTGAGGAGATTGGCCACCTGATCAGATTCTAGAATATGCTGGACATGGATTTTGTTCTACAAGAGCTTGTCTTTGACAAAATGCAAGTCAAGTTCAAAGTGCTTTGATCTGTTATGGAACACAAGATTGGGTGAAAGTTGGACTGCTCCTAGATTATCACACAATATGAGAGGAGGACAAGTGCAAGCGATTTGGAGTTCACCCAGCATGTTTTGCAGCCACAAGATCCAGTTAAGGATCCTGCCATGCTTCTGAATTAAGCTTCAGTGCTACTTATTGAGACGCTTGCTATTTTCTGCTCTAGGATACTAGATTGGGACCAAGATAAACACAGAAGCTAGTGGTTTAGTTTCTGTCATCAACATCTGAACCCAAGTCAGTCACAGTATGCAATGATTGTCAGCTTTTTCATTTCGTGAATGTAATACCCGTGTACACGTGTCAGACAAGTTCTGTACGGCCTCAGGGTCCTGGGACCCACCGTTGGGTCTTGAACTTCACTAAGTATAGACCCTACATCTCCTTGGAGGGCTATATGTTAGAGTCATATTCTTGGATCAAAAGTCCCGGTAATTGTTCCTAGAGGGAAAATGAGTTGAAGAGTGATTTTTAATGAATTTTATGAAACCTTTAAACATCTTTTTTTGGTCCAGAAGTTTAGAAAACCATAAGGATTTTCGATTTGAACTAAAACCCAAAATTTGGATTTTGATTGGTTGGGGTTTTGATTTTTTTATATTTTATTTGAATCCAAATGGGGGGTATTTCCTTATTTACATTTATGTTTTAAAGTTAAAAGGAAGTAAAATAAATTTAAATAAGTTAAGGGTGCTGTTGGGTGTTGAGAGTGTTGTTGCTGAGATTTTTCAGAATAGACTTGTTGGTGAGGAGGTGAGCAGGAGGCTCGTTGCAGTGAGTTATGTTCGCTGGGCGTGATTGCTGCTCAGGTTCGCTGAGGTGATTACCCGCTCCGCAAACGTCTGATGTTAGCACAGTGAAAAGACGCAGTTTTGATAAGTGGGATCCCCGCCTTTAAAACACCCAAGCTCAGGCTCTTGGCAGAAACTAAGCCCTAGCCTTGCCAAGGAGCTCTTCCTCCCTTCTTTCTCATCCTCCATCAAATCCATCTCCTTCATGCTTCAAGGTGAGTTTAGTTGTTGGTTTATGCTTCCTTTCTCTCCTTGCTTCCATGTTCTAGTGTATGGGCTTTGTTGTCCTCCATTGTTGTCAAGTGGGGGTACTCCCCAATGTTGTTAGAGTTATTTTAGAGATTGTCTAGAGATTAATAGAGTTTGATCTTGGGTCAATGTTATTCTATAGCAGTTGTTGGTGCCATTATAAGCTCCCAAGGTCAAGTTGGTGGTGCCTACATACTCCCTTCTAACGGTGAGTGGGTTCAAACTCATGGCCTTATTTTTAAGCACTATGAGTATGTTTATGCATGATTATTATTAAATATGAAATTAGAGATGAAAGTATGATTATATATACGATTTTGCAAGGATGACAAGCTAGACAAAGAGCATGATTTTGACAATAGCATGAAAAATATATTTTTCGAAAATCATGGGACCATGATTGATAGATTGCATGTTATGGAAATGTTCATGTGAAACTCTAAGAGATTCAATGCAAGCATGTGATTTAATAAGTTGTTATTTTATCAAATGTGCTTCAAGACTTGAGATTTCAAATATGATTTTAGAGTAGTAGTTAAGATATTTTGGCAAGAATGTCAAATAAAGTATGACTTAATTTCATTAATAGAGATACTACTATGATGTCAAGCTTTTATGATTATAAATGTTTCCATTTCCATGTATGATGTTAGAGTTATTGGGTTATGAAAAGAGGTTGGCAAGAAAAGAGATTTTAGAAATTCATTTTTAGCTTACTCAAAAGTATGAAATTCAGTATGATTTGTAGCCTAGATACATATTGTGGACTTGAAATCAAATGCCTACAAGTGGGTGATCCCTTGGACATGATTTTATAGTCAGTTATGCTAAAGTCAGATTGTTAGAGTTATATGAGTTCATAACTTTTAGAGTTTCAAAAGTTTTAGATTTAAAAGATTTTATGTATATTACAAATCTTATGATTTTAAGAATAGAGTAATTATCTGATAGAGTTTTAAACCCAGAAAAGTTCTTAAAGCAGAATTTTAAAGAAATGATTAATTTATGATCTAAAGACTATACGGTAGCTAAAGAGAAACAAACAACGAGTTAATGGCTGGGAAAACAATCGTTAACCTTGATACCAAGTTGTCCTGAGAGGACAATCTCACAAAGCGAGAATGGAACCTATTTAGGTGTCCAAATTGATCGTTGATGGATCATAGAGCAGAACATTTTCAATTATTGGAGAACCATAGAGTAGAGATTCATGTTTCTCTATTAGAGTACCGTTATTTATGTTTTCAGAAAATAGTTATGTTTTTAGAGAATATTGATGTTTTTAGAATAATTGATTTAAGAGCTGTGATGTATATGTCCAGAAAATGATTTATCGATAAAGTAAGAATTTAGAGATGTTTTTCTACGAATTTATAAGTATAGAGATATCTTGCTATATAGATATGCACATAACTATCAAATGATTTATGCTATTGTATGTATATTGCATTATATATATATATGCTCCTTGGTTATCCCATGTTGGTGATGGGTGAGAACTCACTCACTAAGTTATTGACTTACCCTCTCCATTCCTCCTCATAGTAGGTCCAATATTGTTCATCCTTTGATTTGGCTGACGTAGTTGTTCTCAGTGGTGAGTCTTACTTTAGAGTAAGACTTAGTTTAGAGTCTTGTTAGAGTAGAGTGCTTCAATAGATGTGCAAGCAGGATTCGAGCCATGTATAGATTTTTAGATTATGTATTTAATTTCAGTATTTGAACAACTATGTATATGTTTTCAGTTTATAAGTATGAATTAAAATTGTAGAGTTTGATTAAAAATATGTATAAGCTAGAGATGAAATTATGATTCAATTCATAAGTTAAATTGATTTTCAGAGTATGATTAATATGTTATCAGAGCTTCGTATAACAAGTATTTCAGATATAAAGTTTAAATAGAGATTTAGATGAAATCATGATTTTAGAATAAAAAGTATAGTATTTTATGCATATAGAGAGACTTCAGAGGTCACGAGGCTTACGTGAGATGAGATTCCTCACGTGTCACGTTCCCTGGTTGGGTCGTGACAAAGTAGTATCAGAGACATAGGTCTCCCTGCATGGTCCTGGAGCAAGTGTCCATAAGTAGCATGACATTTATGTAAATGAAACTGCAATCATTCACGTTAACGCAATGTTATTTGAGGCCTATAAGAAAGTCAGTTATGTTTAGGTTCAGGTAAAGTCTCTGTCATTTCTTTGGATTCTTGATCCAGCCTCCTATCTTTATCTTCCTCTTCGGGTGAATTACGCCACCTGATAATCGTTGACGTAAGCACGTCAATGTACCAGTTACGTATGGCACTTCGAGTGGACCATTTCAAACATGTCAGAGATAATCAGTGAATACGTCCAAGATGGAGTGCGTTAAGAGGAAATTTTTTTATAATTTTCTGGATTCATTTACTATGGTATAAAAATCAAGAATTCTAGCTTTAAGCTAGATTTGGTGGTCTCTGACCACCAAATTTGTCTAATTTTGTTACCATATTTAGAGATATTTTTATGCTCTGAAATTTTTACAGGAGCTTAGGGACACATTGAGGTGTCATGGAGAATTTTTATAGCCTTTGGATTGATTATTTGGTATGAAAAATAAATTTTACTACTTAAGTGAAAAATCTGTCAAAGTGCTGGAAATGAACCAAAATCTTGAATTGATGATATAATGACATTTGGTTCAGGTATGATGTATATGAATAAATGCTAGTGACTTTAAAGATTGGTTTATGAGGCGTTATCAAAATTACATTGTAAATGAATGCCTGTATGTTCTTTATACATGCGTTTGAAAAAGAAAGAAAAGTAAATGATTCATATATCTGGTAAAAGAGACTATACGAACTTCAATTGTGCATGTTCTAACATATAGATAAAATAGAAACAAGACTTAGGCTGAATGAGGGGAAGGCAAAAAGAGGAACTTCCCTAGAGAGTTTATGAGTCGGTAGACGTATCGTCTAGGAATAGAACTGTGTGATTTGGAGAAAAAAAATGAAATCCAATGATCATGTATAGAAATGAGCCCAGTCTTGATAAACGTCTATTTCTCATTTGTGAAGTTGTCCATGACAGATACCATTTGGTATAAACTATACATTGTGGAGTTGCCCATGGGATATCCCGTTGGGTATAAACTAAGTCTTTCCTATGTCGATAAAAAGATAAATATGCACTTAATTGAGTTTTGTGGTCATAAGTAAAACCGAAACCACTTTGATTATGTCAAGGACACTTTAAGATAATTTCACTTGCATTTAGCATATGTATATTCATATCATATTTAATCATTTTGTTTAACATTATTTTCTATGACTAGGAGCTTTATGATATAAGAGTATTAAGTGACTGATTATTAAAAGTAACCCATTTTGGATGTATGATTTGGAACTTTAAAAAATGAACTATTGTTATGTAATGCATGATCACCATAACTGACATGGTTGGAACGATAATGATGACATTTATTGTTATTTGGGGAGAGCCTCCTGATAATTTTATAATTCTCACTCCTACATGTTTGTGTTTCCATGTCTTCTCTAGGTTGATCCAGTGAACTATGGAGTTACTACATAAAAGAAATTGAATTTGTAGTAGTTTAGTGTTTGAGGCTTATATCGGTTGTATATAGTTGTAGATATATGTATGTAAATATAAACAGAGAATATATGTGTATTAAAACTCATAGAAAAGCTTCCTTTTGTACTTGATTTTATATTCAATGAATGTTTTGTTTCTTTGTTACATATTTTAATAAACCGTGATTTAGTTACTACCGATTCGATCGGTTTTGCTATAGATAATTAAGAAAGGTCGCTAAAATGATAAGTAACAACTCCTCGTGTATGATGTCATAACTTAAAGATAATGTTATACTCAAGAGGATGTTACATATTAATACTTTATGGGATTCTTATTGACACACTTTCATTTATCATTGAATAAGATATGGGTCCCAAACTAGATAAGGTTAAACCCTATCAAATAGTAGATAGAAGTGTATTAGTATAATGTCCATAAATAATGAGTATAAATAACATTTCTCAACATGAAAATCAAGCTTTGTCATTTCTTTAATTTAAATATGCACAGTGGTAAAAAATTTTATAAATAGCAAATTTGTATAAAATAACCTTAAATACTTTAGATAAAATATTTTAATTTGTGTGAAATTAATCCACACTATTAAATATTGAAATCATCAATATTAACTCACCTTATCCAACTGATACTTGTAGGAATATTCATGAAAGAAGTTACTTTCTCTGTCCTGAAATAATTATTTATTTAAAAAAAAATTTATCTAAAATTAATTATCTATTTATAAAATTTAAATAGTATTAATTATTTATTTTCAACAATATCCTTATTAATATTATTTGAGAAGAAGGGAGATATAATAAAGGAGGAGAGAGAAAGTTAAATTATTAAAAAAAATCAATTATTATTAACTTTTTCTAATATTAATATTTTTTTAATTATTTTCTTAATTTTAATAAACATTTAAAATTAAATAATTATGTATCGAATATAGTGCCAACCATAGTTCATCTGATCTGGTATGACATCAAATACACAGTCTCTACAAATGACAACACTTATGCAAACCATTGACTCGTTTGGTTACCCATATTCCCAGTTTCAGTAGGAAAAAGTGAGGTGTAAAAAAGTAAAATAGTTTATTTTGCTTTTCTAATTTTAAAAGAGGTGCCTCACTTTTATTAAAAATAATTTTATTAGAAGTAAAAAATATTAATTTTATTAACTCATTTTTTAACATTATTTTTAAACAAAAATTAATTCTCTCAAAATTATTTTTTTATATTAATTATTTTAAAAATAATTCTATCAAAATTTGATCCAAATGACGGGTCATTATTTTAGATATGAGGGTAGAGAGGTGCAATAAGAGTCATATTGGAATTTATAAAATTTATAGATAATATGAGATTTTTATATACAAATCGCTTCATTGCGATTTACATGCAATACGGGTTAAAAAATTATTATTTTTCATACACAAATTGCTATATAAAATATTATTTTATTTGATTTTTTCGGATTTCAGCAACAAACAAATAGCTACATAACGATTTCATTAAATATATATATATATATATATATATATATATATATATATATATATATATATATATATATATATATATATATATATATATATCTCCATGATGATCATTTGCCTTTCATTTATTAGACGCAGCCTCTCCTTTTGCTTTCTAACCTTTTGTTTTTCACTTGTCTTTCTGGTAAAATATCCATGACGATGATTAGCAGCTCTCAGAGTTAACTACGAGTTATTGGTTGCCTTCATGATTTCATCGCAATCTACATATATATCTCCATGTGTTTTGATTGAAATTGGAGTTCAAAACATACATGGGAATATTGAGTCCATGTCCATCTACACATCTCAATAGGCTTTTATAAATAAAACAATATCTACTACGTCTTATTAGTCACAAATTGCTACGCCACCTAGCGATCTGAGTGTGTCAGATATTTCCATTTTACAAAATGCTAATGAATAATTTGTATAAAAATGTCATATCAGTTTAAATATCTCCATAATCTCATTTTATATCAATATAAATATCCAAAGATCATTGTAAAAAAAATTAACCCCAAATGACGGCCAAGAAGGTACTGGTATATATTTTCAAGTTCCAACACTTAATTTTTATACAATTTATAGTTTATGAGTCATAAAAACATGTCTTCAATTCTATTTATGATTATTGCATACTTACTTTCAGGGTCCCTCCAACTTTACTTTATCACGGTGTCGGTAAATGTTTTACTGAAATAATATTATCTGTATAATAAAAATTATACAATAAATATATGTTACACACTTTATTATCATTAAAAGTAATAAATAGTTCTCATTTATTTCACTTATTTATTATATCTAATAATAATAAAGTATGATATATATATTGTATAATTTTATTATACATATAATATTACTCATGCTTATCAAATAATTTTTCTTCAAATAATATTATATGAATAATAAAAATATATAATAACATATTATATATCTTATTATACACTCATCATATGGGGTAGGTTACGTGGTGTGGCTCCCCATATCATTTTGTTTTTTTCTTCCAGCCACAGGACCACACAAGCGACCACATCAGAAGCGCTAGTGTTGTGTTGCGTTTGGTTTCCAAGCCCAGTCTCCTCTCAAGATGGCGAATTCAGAGCACAGCCGTCCAAGTTCCAAGCTCGTGGAGGGGGAACTCGATGACGAAGGAAGCTTCGCTTACGCTTTGCGGCTTGGCAACGCTATTGCGCTGCCCATGGCACTGCAGTCCGTAACTGAGCTTGGCGTTTTCGACGCCATTCAGAGTGCTGGAACTGCTGCCAAGCTCTCTGCGAAGGAGATTGCGTCCCAACTGTCCTGCAAGAACCCGCAAGCACCCGCAATGCTAGATCGCATCCTCGCCCTTCTTGCCTCTCACTCCATTCTTCGCTGTACCGTCGTTCCTGATGAGCACAAGCTTGGATCCTTTGTGAGGCTCTACAGCATGGCTCCTGTGGCCAGATTCTTTGCCCGAGACTCTGACGGTGTTTCCATTGGGCCCACGATGGCTTTGATTCAAGATAAGGTCTTTCTTCAGAGCTGGTTAGTTTCCTTCTCCCTTTCACGGTGTTCCTCTCCTTGGAGACATGAGGAAGGAAATTGTAGTAGACGAGAGGGATCTGGTGATTATCTTCCTGCTGGTCCAATTTCTATATCTGGTGTTATTTTTACTAATCACTAAACTGTACACCAAAGATGGACCGTATAGAGTGAGATAGAAATGTTAGTTCGACTTGTTCTTACACAAAACTTTGTCTTTTTTTTTTTAATTATTTTTTCCCTGTTTATGGTATCCGCTGTTTGATCATTCAGGGTGTCTTTGGTAGGAGAGCATAATACTGGATTTTCTTCGTTTTAATTATCAACGGAGGTCACAAAAAGTAAAGATGAAAATTTGTCAATTTGCACAATGTTGTGAAGTGTTTTCAGTGAATCTGATTGCATGAAAAGTTCACTTTAGTTGTCATCTAAGATGCTTATGAAGTAATGAAGACTGCTAACTGCCCCATTATTGCAGCAAAAGACGGCTTGCTATATGTAATATCAACCTCCAAATCATGCAAAGTGATTGCTAAATTATGTTTTAAAAAGTAAATTAAGATTCACGAGGCTCATTTTGTAAGCCTCTTTCAATTGGATTTGGACCTTTTTCATCTGCTGCAGTAAAATAAGTAACCGTGTATTCATTCTTAATTAGGTCCCAGCTGAAAGATGCAATTCGGGAAGGGGTATTCCATTCAACAGGGTTCAAGGCGTACATGCATTTGAGTATCCAAGCTTGGACTCAAGGTTCAACCAGGCTTTTAATGAAGCAATGTTCAACCACACCACTATAGTTATGAAGAAGCTTCTTGAATGCTACAATGGTTTTGAGAGCATAAAAAGGCTCGTGGATGTTGGTGGTGGTCTTGGAATCAACATTAACTTGATCACTTCCAAATACCCTCATATCCAGGGTGTCAATTTCGACTTGCCTCATGTCATAAAACATGCCCCTACCTACCCAGGTATGACTTATGTTGTAAGAGCCTATACTTTCTTTGTTACTACTATAATCCACTGTTCGCTGTGCATTATTAAGTGGTTTCAATTTCTAAAGTAAAGACCACCTAATTTTTATTTTTCAGGAGTGGAACACGTCGGGGGAGACATGTTTGAAAGTGTGCCAAAAGGGGATGCCATCTTTATAAAGGTGAGTTGGTGCTTTGGTAGTTGGCACTTGGCAGTGGAACAATATCTCTAATTTGGTCCTGCAACTTGTTATAGTAGTTACTAGAGTGTTCGCAAAGTGCACCACATTTGTTATACTCTCTTTGTTTTTGAAACTTCCTCCACTAATAATTAGTAAAATAAATAATGTCTTTTGTGATAAATGTTACCCAAAGGCCAAAGTTGGCTGCATACCAATTCACTTCAAATGACAGGTTATACGTGCTGACTAAATTAATTTTTGCAGTGGATACTTCATGATTGGAGTGATGAGCACTGCTTGAAACTGTTGAAGAACTGCTATGATGCCATTCCTGATGATGGGAAAGTGATTGTTGTGGAGGCAGTTCTTCCTGTTATACCTGAGAACAATGATGCTTGGAAGTCCGTCGCCCAAACGGATATTGTGATGATGACTCAAAACCCAGGTGGAAGAGAGCGAAGTGAGCAAGACTTCTTGGAATTGGCAACTGGAGCTGGCTTTAAGGGCATTAGGTATGAAACATATGCCCGCACCTTATGGGTTATGGAGTTCTTCAAGTAGACTTCCAAGTGCTTTATCTTTCTACCTTTGTGGAATTGGAACAGCGAGCTTGCTACCACTGGTTTTTGGGCACTACAAGAATAAAACTCGCTTGAGTGTGTATTGTATTTGGTGTTTCAACTTATATTCTGATCCTGTTGGTGTATGGTGTGAAAGGGGAAGACTGGAGATTGAAAGCGATCAGGAGTACCAATATGAGTGCGATTGGATTGCCTTTTTTCAGTGAAGTTTTTCTTTTTCCAGAAAAAGCTATTTTGCGTTTGTATGGATAATCAGACAAGTGTTTTTTAATTATTAACAATACTTATAAATATGTTTGGATAAATAAAAATAAAAGTATTTTTTAGATTAAATTACATAAAAGGATAAAAATAAAATTTCAACAATATAAAATTACCAATGATGCATTTTCTTGGTAATTGATACCTTATACTATTCCATAATTATTCTATCATAGATAACCAATATATTAGTATTTATATATTCTTTTCTACAGGTGAAAGGTGTTTGTTTTCAACATGTACATGGATAGTTATGAGGGCCAATATCGTTTTCATTTCCTATGATTAGGGATATCTCTAAATAAAATAAATGAAAGTGAATGTATTTTAAAAACCAATGAAATTGAGATAAGAATTAGAGTGTAGGCTTATTAGAGATATGTGAGTGAGTGATTGTGAAGAGATGACTTATGTATGTGTGACTAGGGGGTGGAAAGGAAATTTTTTTTTTTAAGAATTTATCAATTAATAGGGTTATAATTATAAATAATGTTGATGGATAATTTTGAAATGTAATTTTATTAAAAAATCACTTCTACTTCTATTTTTTTTAGAAGTTAGGTATCAATAGCTTTAAAAAAAGGTGATTCTATCACTCTTTTAATTTGAAGTGATTTTTTTAATAAGTCAGTCCAAACGCTCTAAAAAGTACATTGAAGTATTTTTTTCAAAAATATAAATGCTTTGTTTTAGAAAAAAGTTAATCCAAGTGCACTCTATCCTTTTCCTCATTTTTCAATCAATTGATAAATGATAGGTATTCACGGGTCAGGTGCAGTTTAAGGATAAATTAATCCCAACCCAATCGATTGAGACTGGGTTGGGTTACGTTGATTTTTAAAAAAAATAAAAAAATGCATCAACCCGAATCAACTCCATATATATATTTGAAAAAAAATCTCATCAAATCTGAACCATCTCCATGCATGTATGGTTTAGCGTTTGGGTTGCCAAACTCAACCCAAACTCCCGTTGAACTACATTGAACGTTGGTGTACGATTGTTTGGATTATTTTCCGTTGAAACGTGTTCAACGTGATTTAGCCCTCAAACCTCCGTTCATGCCGAAGCATGGTTTTCTTGCTTCTGTGTTTAATTTTTTCCGTTCAAGATTAAAGATGGAACCAAAAGCCAATTATCCTCAAACTTTTACATGCCAAAAGTTAAAAGACAACGAAATTATATAAACGAAGGGTTCTGGCATTTTCATGAAGTCAGTTTTCTAATTACTTGTTTATATCTGGCTTAAAAAAATTATATAAACGTTTATTTATAATTTAATATTAGTATAAAAGTTAAATATTTATCTTAAAATAAATTATATATATACAATTTTATTTATAAAATTCATAATAATGTTTACAGGATATTAAAATAATATTTATATAATTTTATTTTAGCAATATTAATATCGTTTATTCTATATTTTAAAATAAAAAAGATGATATTGAAAATATAATACAAAACTCATCTTTTTTAGTAATTATACATCCAAGAGTAATTTTGATTGATATCATCCAAATAATATTCATTATACTATAATCACTTTTGAGATAAAATTTTCAAACATAAATCACGTTAATACTAACTCAGTTCTGATCAAAAGTTTGCAAACTCTAATTCAAATACACAAACTAAGTATCTGGGTGAGTTTGTTGGAGGGTAAAAGTTAATTTTTTTAAAAGATACTAGCCAGTAAAACAAAAAATAATTTGTGAAAAACTTTACAATTTTCCTGGTTTACTTTTGGAGAGAAAAGTCGTAAATGTAGGGCAAAAAATTGAAAAATTAAAATCATAATATGGTTTGGGAGGCTTCTGCCGTGTTGTTAAATTTTAGAGTTGTGACTATGATGATATTTGAATATTGTTCATTAAAAGTATAATATATTAAAAATTTGTAGTACACAAATAATTCTATAATAATCAAGTGTTGGTTTTAGTTCAATTTTTTAAACATTACTTGTAACGACATTCCTTAGAAAAAAAATTATAAATTAACTTGAACAAAAAGGTCAAATCCTTAAGTTGAAGGGAAATGAGTTCTTTGGTAGGAATTCACGTTGCAGGAGTAGACTACGATTATCTCGTGTGACATGGCTCTTGCTGTGGTACACCGGACAAAATCAGGTGTACCGTCCAATTTAAAGGAATGGCTGTGATTCTTTTAGACCATGGCTGCTTCGTTAGGTGCTGAAATTATTTTGGTTTGTGTTGATTCTTGGAGGCTTATAAGAGATTTTAATACCATTTTTGTTAGATTTGATCTAATGATTAATAAATAGAATATTTATGATGGACCTAAACATTTGAGATTTATCATAAAACCCAGACTGTAATTCTAAATTATGAGACTTGGCTATGGTCCACGGACGTTTCTGGTGGATGAGGTGTGGTGGGCGTGAAGTGTGGAAGAGAAAGGAAAAAGAAAAACTAGAATGAGGACAAAAAGGTTATTTCGTCAATTTCTTGGATTAAACAATATAAGTCACGGTGACAAACTCTTTTGTAACCTACCACCTAAGAAGCCAACTGAGACCATTCATACATACATCAAGATCACTATAGTAACTCTCCTCCACCTACCACCTACTCCACCTTAAGCTTCTGAAGGCTCTGCAACTCCCTCATCGCTGTGTCTCCTTTATCGGATTCGGAGCTCCACCTTCACAACCAGTCCCTCAACAGTACTTCCCACACCATCTCGAGCGGTTCCTTGATCTCCCCTTCATCGTATTTTGCAGATCCAATATCTACCAAAATAAAGAAACACAATTTTAATGCCACATTCCTATGAAACCCAAGGACAACTCTTCTTATTTGTGTGTGAAGAGAGCCTCTAAAATGATCCAACAATAATTGAGTGTAGATGTGCTCTACAAATCTATGGTCTAAAAATCTAGTGGATTGTCAGGTGTGTGTGGTACACCTAACTTTGTCCTGCCGTGTTACATAATAAGATGGGCAAGTACACAAGTTTTTTTTTTTTTTTGGCCTTTTGAAATACATGGATAACAATTTATACTAAATAAAATGTTATATTCATATAATTATAGGCCGTGATAAAATGGTAAGAATTTTCTCATTCTTTAACTAAGTGTTAAAGGTTTGATTCTCACATTAAGAATGAAGGAACTTTAAAACTCGCACCATATTTACCCTTTAAATAAGCCTACAATACATTGTATTCGCAGTGGATATTCTGATAAATAAAAAAAATGTTATATTCATATGATAATAAAATAAGCCATATTTATGATTATTACAATACAAGTTTTATGTTTCTTTCCTCTTGATTACTATTTAAAGTATAGTTTTCATAATTGACTAACTGGTCAATTTAGAATCGATGAGTTTACTGTAAGACTGGTTGAAATTTAGAAAAGGGACCTATAGCTGGAAATTAAGAAATTCTCCAAAAACATCAAGTGTGGGCTCAAAACCAAGACCTTCTACATGGTGGAGTGCCCCTTGACTATTAGGCTAGCCATGATGTTATTACCTATCATATTTTAATATATACACTATACTTAGTTATACTAAATTAAATTTTTATACATGAATTTAATTATATCCGTTAACCAGTGATCTACTAATTAAACTAGTGACCAAGTGCATTAACTAAGTTGATTATCAGTAAGTTCTAAAACTATAATTCGGAAAGTCACAAAATTATAAGAATAAAAACATGATCAAAATAAATAAACTGATAATCTACAAAAAACTTATTTCATATAAGCATAGTTCGATTCACCTAGCCAATTGTCCAACTACACCCATTGGAAGAAAATTTACTATGTAAATCTATATCTGCATATATATTTATTAATATTTAAGAACCATTATCATGAAAATTTAATGAGATAAAGATATTTGGAAGCTTGATTATGCTTCCCTCCAAATTCTAATAATATTTTTACCTATAAAGCAAAGTTTTTGAAAATAAATTCAAATATCTTTTCATCACACTTAATTTACCATATTATCCTTTCATTTCAATATTTTCTCACTTCACTAACTTAATAGCTTTAGTATAGCAATAACTTTTCAATATATATTACTGAATCGGATTACATTTACATTGTTTTTTCTCTCATACGTTTAGTTAGTTTTATTTAGTGAACTGATCAACTCATTCATTTTTCATTATATATAAAAATTTAATTTAAATAAATAAATTATTCGAGGGTTAAAAAATGGACAAAAACTTTAACATTTTCAAGTAGAACCTTGTAAACATTATGAATATCATTTTCTATTTTTGAACTTGAACAATGAATCATTGTCTTTCTTTTAAATTCTATTTACAGTTTGCAGTTTTTTTTAATCATTGTAGCATCCACATCCAACTTAAAGAATAAATGTTTATATATCTTCAGAGAGCCTCCTACACTAGGAATTCAGCACTTGTAACATTTTAATTTTAAATAGAAGAGTTTGAATTTAAAAACTTTTTTTTTTTGCAAAGTTCATTATTTAATAATTGCTCAATAATTTTTTAGATTCGATTTCAGAATCTAGTGCTACTCTTGCTATGACGCTACTTGTGGTGGTGTGGCCGCAACTATAGAGCCAACGACAATGTTGCTGCATTCTTTTTGAAGATTGTTGAATTTGTCTAATGTATTAAAATCTTTATTATTCAAATTCAAAATGTTTATCTAATTTGATAAAGGAGAAAAAATAATAATTTTTATCTATTGGATTATTCTATTATGATTTAAAAATTAAAAGTAGTTATTATTCTTATCAATGGAATTAAACTTTCATTAATATGTTGTTATAAGGAATTTATTTGGTTGAATTTTTCTTTAATATTAATTTATGGGTTTTTGACACAATAAAATAAAATAAATATGATATTACGTATATCTCCTAAGTTTAATTCATTCACATATATGCCATCTCCTTCAAACACCAAGTAATCTAAATCTTCTCGGGTCACTTGAGTGGTACTCATGCTGCCAAGGTGTCACCTATGCTCCTCAATTGCATTCAAGAGGGTCTCTAAAATTTTCCCGACTTGCAAGTTGCGTCTTTGCCTCTGTGCCCTTCGGGTGAACAACTTAATAAGGCGATAATATGTTGACTTGACTATGGCTGTAATGGAAAGATTGCGATTGCCTTTCATGATAACATTCATACACTCTGACAAATTTGTTGCCATATGCCTAAAACGACGACCCTCATTAGCATAGTGAGCCCACTTCTCGCATGGTATATTGCAGCCCATGCATACATCGCGAGATCCACATGCCCTAATGCCCTAAACCAATACAAAAAATTATGCTCAATCTTAGCATATGCTCATTAACTAGCAATCGCTTCGTATCTTTGTTCTTAAACTTTACAACAAAATTTGATGCAATGTGTCAACAGTATGCATGATAGCTGAAGGAGGATGTCAGCCACTCCCTTCGCTTCTAAAGCTGCTTTGATTGCATGATGCCTATCAAATATGACAAGAATGCCCTATTGTGGTGTCACATGCTATCGAAGATTTCTCTAGAAAAAAGATCATGCTTCTTTTGTGTCTCCCTCCACCACGCAAATGCAACTAGCAAAATATTTGAGTTGCCATCAATAGTGTTCCAACATACTTGCCATACAGATGCGTTCCGTCAATTGAAATAAGCCTTTTGCAATATTTGAATGCCTCTATGTACGGTGGATAGGTCCAAAAAGATTGTGGAACATAAAAGCAACCCTAATCTACAACATCACCAACATAGTATGGTCCAGTTTGCATCTAGACAATAGTACCTGGCATATAAGACAGGCCCACCCAACCATCTAGGAAGGTCATTATACGATTCTTCCTAATCACCATAAATCATAACAATAGCTTTCTATTTGGCTAGCCACACCTTTCTATACGTTGTCTTGAACCTAAACTCTGACTCCACTAATGCTTGAAGAGATGGCGATAATCGATTCGCTTGCACCAAGAGGAATATGTAGGCGCAAGAATATGATAATCCATCTGAGCATGCTAGTTCATAGACTCTAGAAAGACACATGTGTGCGGTCCGTGAGCTTTCGCACTTCCCACAGCTGTAATTTCCACGAAGAGTGACACGTATACTCCAATTAGGTCAATGCCAAACTTTACACACTTGCAATGAAGTTTTATGTGGTCAGACTCATAAATTTTATATTGAACACCTCTTCGAATGCTGTAATGTTTAACAGCAAACAAAACTTCATCTTTGTTGCAAAACACTTGGCCAAGTGCCAAATCATTCTCCCCCTAATGCCTAAACCTTAACAGACCCACCATTCACATCAGACCGCATTGCATCTAAATCCACCGCTGGTAATGACTGGGATACTGTCGAGATTAAGATTGGGACTTGGACATTAGATGCTCACCCAAGTTTTGCACATGAAATATGTAACATCCTCCCAAATATAACATCATCCTTAAGTCATGACATTTGACTAAGGAGTTGTTACGTATAATCAGGGACTTCTTAAATATTTATAGCAAAATACGTTCGGTTTAAATAGTAACTGCGTAGTAATTCTACTAAATATGTAAAAAGATAACAAAATATTTGTTCAAGACAAATACAAATACAAGAAGAAAAAAAAAACTCTTCTATGAGCTTTCATATACATCAGTCTGTTTATGTAAATACAAACATATATACATAGCAAAATAAAATTGATAAGAAACTATTAAACTATTACATATCAGGTTCTTCTATGGCAGCGGCTTCATATTCTCCAATAATCTGGAGACGACACGGAAACACAAAACATAGGGGTGAGAATTCTTAAAATTCTAGGAGGACATCCCAAAATATCTATTAAAATCCATGTCATCGTCATCGTCCCAGCCACTCCATTTATTAAGAAAATGTGATCATGCAACATATATAAAGGTTCATTTTTAAAGTTTTAAATTCATCCTTCCGAAGTGGGTTCTTTTTAGTACGCAATCACTTGATACAAATACATCATCATATAGAATATATATACTGTCAAGTTTCAACTTAAACATATTTGTCATCAACATAGATGTTAGAATCATTCTCATCTTTACGTGCCCTCAGGACATCGAAAGGATCTCATATACATCGTTCTTATCTTTCCGTGCCCTCAGGATCATAAAGGGATCTCATATACATCGTTCTTATCTTTACGTGCCCTCAGGACATCGAAGGGATCTAATATCTTTACATGCCCTTGGTACATCGAAGGGGATCTAATATTTTTCTTATCTTTTCGTGCCCTTGACATACCGAAGGGATCTTTCCATGCCCTTGACATATTGAAGGGATCTTCTTGCCCTTGACATATTCAAGGGATCTCATATTTACTTATCACATACATCATCACCAAGCTCACATATACAAGCATCACAATCATCTGTGCATTGGTATCAAATTATGAGTTTCTTAATGCATCAAGCACACATATCACTCATGATCTCAATCTTCTTTTTATATAATGGCATTTATCATGAGCACTCACATTTACATATGTATAACATCATCATTAAATTCACATAGCATAAATGATATCAAGTCATTAATATTTCATCATAAATTCAACAATTCAGCATGCTGTCCAGAATTTCATTCTAAAGAAAATTATAGATCAGCTATCAAAACTCACCAAAACAGCAAAATAAATTTCAGAGTTAGTTTAACAAGTCTATAATACTCTGTAAAAATTTCAAAGCATAATAAAGTCTCTAACTAAGTTCAACAAGTCTATAATACTCTGTAAAAATTTCAAAGCATAATAAAGTCTCTAACTATGTTAATAAAATTTCTCAAATTTGGAGGTCAGAAACTACTCAATTCAGCTAACAGCCAAAAATCTCAATTTTTATACCCTACCAAATGAACCCAGAACTTCATAAAAAAATTTATAGTTGGACCTCAATATGTCCTTAACATCATGTAAAAATTTCAGCTAATAAATCGATCATTTTCTAGGGTAATAAAATTAGACAAATTCAGTACTTCAGAATGGACTGTGCTGGCAGCAACCTTAACTACTTCGGTTCTTGAATTTTTAAATATAGTAAAGGTACCCAGAATGCCTCAAAAGTTTTATTGGAGATACCTTAACATGTTAGCTACATTCCATAAAAATTTCAGCTCAATCTAAAGTGTCTAACTTGGCCATAAAATTCGGACAAATTCACTTGCCATAAACCGGATTTCCAGCAACATAGTTCAAATATATTTTGACAAAAATGATTTTCTAACATTATCCAAACTCTCTATCAAAATTCATACATCAATATTCATATGTTATCAACCAATAAAACTAAAGATACCAGCTCACACAAACCAGAAATTTCCAGAATAAATTTGAAAGAAAAGTGGATGAACAAGGCCCTACTTATCACTTATGTGTTCTTGCTCTTGTTCTTGATTCCCTTCAAAAGCTTTACACCCAATCTTTGATTCATTCCACTCAAATCCTCTTCTTAGACAACCAACACAACAGAATTTATTGATGGTGAAGTGAGGTGATGATTCTCTATTGGTGTTTTATATGAAGATATCAAGAACTAATATGTGATTTGTGTTCAAGTCTTTGATGTTTGGTGTTGTAGGATAGAATTTTTTTTTGGTTTGCTTAGGAGGTTTTTGTGCAAGAAGAAGATGAGGAGGAGGCTGAAGATATGGATGATGGCCAGACTTCTTGAAGAAATGGTAAGTCTTATCCTTTTAGTTATTTATTTATTTTTTTCTTAAGATAAGGTATACATAAATATCTAGTATATAAAATAATTTTCTTAAAGATAAATATTATAATTTTGGAATGCTCTCATTGGCCCGTAAAAGGCAAGGGTGTGGCCAAATCCTAGTCATACACTTGTCAAAGACAGTAAAAAAATTTACACTGCAAATTTCATATAGTGTAAAAACTCACATTGAAATTTTATTAAATAGATAAAATATTAGCCCGGTGATTAGACTTACTTAACAAATTTTAATATGTGTCATCCATTTGGCTTAACATGATTGACTCACTTAAATTTAGTGAGCAAGTTGCTCTTTTGTTAAATTGCAAATATTTCACCAAACTGGTAAAATGTCGTCTAGGAGAACAAAATATTATTCGAAATTAATCCGAGGTCTAATACTCTATCATGACCTTTATCCTATCTTCCCTTGGCCCAGGAGTCTCCAATCCTAATTCTAAGTTTTGCTTCTCACCTGCCAAGTGGGGCCCACAAAGTTACTATTCACTATTCACTTTTTTTTTTTAAACACGTCCGTTGGATCATCCTCATCATTGTTAAACTAGATTTTTGAAATTATGCCTAATAAAGCTCAAATTAATTTTTAAATAATTTTTGGGTGTTACAAAATAACTGATCTTCTTCATCATAGTTTCTCGCATGATTAGGGTCCTCCTTTTCATCATTTTCATCATCTTGGAGCTCACAATAAAATCAAAATCCTCAACGGGCTAGCTTATACTATTGGCTGTGGATTTAGAGGTAATGACTCTCCAATTTGTCTAGCAAAGTGTTCAAAACTTAGAGAAGCTACCTCATCCTAGTGCACATCATGGCGGAACACTTCAAAGGATGGGGCATTAGATGTAGGAAGTGATGGATCTAAAGCTGAACCTCCAAAGCTAAAAGGACCACCTTGAAGTTCAACAAATAGCTCTATTGTGTAAGCTTCAGCAAACGAGTTAAATAACTGAACATGTAATCAATGTGCTCGTCTTTGCCACCTTCTATATTGGATTCCATTTGGACCAATATCAACTTGCATCCTATAGAAGATTTTTGAGACTTGCATATTGTTTCTTTCATACTCTTCCAATATTAAGCTCTGCAACTCTAGCAAACTAATTGGTGGACGGACAACCAATCAAGCTTGATTGTGACTACAAAATGTCTCTTCCTCTAATGTGTTTATAATCTCACCATTATAATGTATCAGAACATGAACGCTCTCTGCCATCCCACGAACAATTTTCACACTCAATCTATAAATTTTTCTAAAATGGCAAAGTGGATCCGAGAGCTCTATTTATAATGGAGGAGTATACTAAATTCGACTAAAATCGGGTTTAGAAGTCGATTATAATTGACTTATCAAAATGTGTCAGAGTGTGTCAACCTATTAGAGAAGTCAATTATAGTAGATTTCAGAAGTATATTATAATTGACTTTTGCTTTGTGATGAAGTCGATTATAATCGACTTTTGTTAGCTCAAAACATAGAATATGTCTGTAGTGTAAAAGTCGATTTTAATCGACTTCTGTGTACTGTCAATGAAAATTTGAACAAAAGTCGATTTAGGTCGACTTCTATTAAATAAAAATAGGACATATCTGTAAATGACTTTAAACGGGGAGATTGATGTAATAACCTATTTATTTTGTTTTATTTGTGTTAAAAACCCTTAATTTATTGTGCTCCTTCATGAAAGAAAGAGGAAGCAAAAGAAATTACTTTGTCTTTTAATTCTTATAATTTTATAATAAGTTGATATATAAAATAAAATTAATTTCTATTTTTTAAAAAAATCCTATATTTTCCCAAATTAAAATTTAAAAGTTATACTTTTCATTTTTAAAATATATTCATTTCTCATTTCACATATTTTTACGTTTTTATTATTTTAAATTATCGTATGTAAGTACTTTTTAATATATCCCATCAAAATAAAGAATTTTTTATCATATAAATTTTATTATTTTATGTTATACTTATATAATGTATATAAATTCTTAATAATGAATTATTATATAACTAAATTCACAAAACACATCATAAGGGTACACACTAGTAATTGAATATGTAACAAGTGGAAATGGAAGAGAGTCAAATCTCTTGATGTTTGATTCTTTGTTTAGTTATTTAGTTGTTTAGCGTTTAACTTGGGGGAACAATGATATGGGTGGGTTGTTACCACATAATGCAACATTTCAATTTTGTTGGGGTTGTTCCTTGAACGCTATCCACGACATCATCGGTTCAATATATTATCTATCTAACATTCATAGTCCTAATGGAAATGGTATGTGTTAGATTTCAGAGAGAGAAAGTTGCAAGTTGCATTGAAATGAAAATTGATGAAATAATTCATTATTGATCTATAAACAATACACTATTGTTTATATATGAGTGCTAAGGGAAGCTAAGTAACTGAAGGTAAGTAACTAAACTATAATGAAAGTAGTTACATTCTAATTGAGTTTGTTATATTCCCTAACACCCCTCCTCAAACTTAGAAGGGAAGCATCACTGACTCTAAGTTTGGAGCGCATATATGGGAACTGAGAGGAGGAAATAGCTTTTGTGAGTATGTCTGCTACTTTTTCTTGAGAGGGAATATGACTAACATGAATGAGCTTTTTTACCACATTTTCTCTAACAAAGTGAAGGTCTAATTCCAAATGTTTAGACCTTTGATGAAGGATAGGATTTGATGTCATCATGACAACACTTAGATTGTCATAGTAGATGGTTGGAGTTTGGGTAATGGGTTGCTGAAGTTCAATGAGGAGGGCTTAAGCCACGAAATTTCTACAACTGTGGCAGCCAAGCTTCCATATCCTCTCTGCTTGACCTGACACAGAGGATTGTTTCTTTGATGTCCAAGAGATTAGATTGCCACCATAGAATACACAGAAACAATGGTAGATCTTCGATCATTTGAATCAGAGCCTTATCGGCATCACAAAGTGCTGCAAGATTGAGATTAGAGGATGGCTTAAGTGTAAGGCCAAAGGTTTTGGTGCCTTGTAGATAGTGAAGGATTCACTTTACAGCATTCTAATGAGAATTTGCGGGCAATGCATAAATTGATAGACCTTGTTAACATTAAAAGCTATTTCAGGTCTTGTAATGATGACATATTGGAGAGCACCAACAATTGACCTATAGAGGAAGGGTCTTCAAACACATCGGAGCCCTCTTTAGTGAGTTTGAGACCCGAGGCCATTGGTGTGATCTGGTCTTGGTGTAGATGCGATTAGAGTTTTTGACCTGTTATCATTGCTAACGCTTCCTGTTGCCACAAAAGGTAGTTGTTCTCCATGAGTTTGTAGGAGATTGGAATCGTGAACTTATTTGGGAAAAACCGATGAAGACGTGGTGGAGGAAATAGGGATTCCGCCATTGTTAGGGTTTTAAAGCTTGATGGAAGATGCAGTTGAAGAGGATCGAGGGAATGGAAAAAAAAAGTGGCTCTATGATTCCATGTTAGATTTCAGAGAAAGAGAAAGTTGCAAGTTGCAATTAAATGAAAATTGATGAAATGATTCATTACTGATCTGGAAACAGGACACTATAGTTTATATATGAGTGCTAAGGAAAGCTAAGTAACTGAAAGTAAGTAACTAAACTATAACTGAAAGTAGACATTCTAATTGAGTTTGTTACATTCCCTAACAATTTGAAGCTATGGTGACAAGCCCAAATTTACGAGTGTGGGGTTAGGGTTGGATTTGAATTTGCACTTTGCAATGCGTTGATGGTGAGGATTGGGTTTGAGAAAGAAAAAATAAAGGAGTTTCAGTTTCTAATTTTTAGTTTTTAGGTTCTATGAATAAAATATTAAAAATCATGAAAACTATAAAATTCAATTTTTAATTTTTATTTTCAATTTTTTTATAAAATCCTAAATATTAAAAAATTAAAATATTGAATTGAATTTGAATCGTTAAAAAATACATTTAATGGCAGGAAAAGGTGGAGCACCGTTGTCTCACACTTACGGACATTTGTTTCGAGGTATATTTAATTATTCGGAAATATGTAGATGGAAATAATGCATTCCTACATTTATTACCAGTTTTACAAAATTTTTCCCAAGTATTAATTATTTCATAGAAAAATATTTTTCTATAATTTAGTGAAATCTCATTTCTAAGTTGAAGGGTGGAAAAAAATTCCCATGACTTGGGAATCACAATTATTAAGCACAATTACTAAATCATCTCTCAATTATTTGACTTTTTCTTTTTCTATGATTGTGTTAAGAATATTTGAAAATTATGACATATATTATCAGAATATAGATTATAAAACAAACAAGTTTAAAATTTATTTTAAAATCTTAATAAATAATTCCATTAATATTTAATGTTAAATAAATAATTTTTTAAAGATACTTGAAAATTATATTCTAAAAAATATCATTTCAAAAGTATAATTCCTGAAAGTTTAATTTTAAATCTTGAAACAAGCGCTTCATAAACAGATCCCCCAAACTGTTAATCCGTTTAGCATCGATCAGCGTGCAAAACACTACATCCGCATATCATGTGAAGAGCTTTGCACATGGGCAACAACACCATAGGCACATCCGAAGGAAACACTTCACTTGTCTTGAGTTGTGTTTGACTGTTTGGTTTCCACTTTCCAAGTCGAGTCTCCTCTGCAGATGGCGAGTTCAGAACACAGCCTTCCAAGTTCCAAGCTCGTGGACGCCCAAGTCAGCCATCAGCAAGCCCCATCAGACTCAGAACTCGATGACGAAGAGAGCTTCGCCTACGCTCTGCAGCTTGGCAACGCTATTGCGCTGCCCATGGCACTGCAGTCCGTAACTGAGCTTGGCGTTTTCGACGCCATTCAGAGTGCCGGAACTGCTGCGAAGCTCTCTGCAAAGGAGATTGCGTCCCACCTGTCCTGCAAGAATCCGCAAGCACCCGCAATGCTAGATCGCATCCTCGCCCTTCTTGCCTCTCACTCCATTCTTCGGTGTACTGTCGTTCCTGATGAGCACAAGCTTGGATCCTTTGTAAGGCTCTACAGCATGACCCCTGGGGCGAGATTCTTTGCCCGCGACTCTGATGGTGTTTCCATTGGGCCCTTGATGGCTTTGATTCAAGATAAGGTCTTTCTTCAGAGCTGGTTAGTTTCCCTTCCCTTTCCCTGTTCCTCACCTCAACCACTCCCTTCTCTCTTCTCTCTCTTATTACCATAAACATGCATGCAAGTATCAAATCAACTTAATATAATGCAGATAACAGCCCACTCAATATTCTCACTAGTTAATACTATAGAAATTTGGTCTCTGTTTTTTTTTTTTTTTTTTTTAAATCCTCCCTTGTACTGGCCAAAATTAGAAGCAGAATCTTGTATGAGATTTTATTTGCATTTTCCTTGAGGATATGAGGAAGGAAATTGTAGTAGACGAGAGGGATCAGGTGGTTCTCTTCCTGCTAGTCCAATTTCTGCACCGGGTATTATTTTCACTAGACAGTACATCAAAGATGGAACGTATAGAGTGAGACGGAAATGCTAGTTCTACTTGTTCTCACAAAATACTTTCTTTTTTGTTTTTTCCTTTTATGTTGTCCCCCTAGTAGATCATTCAGGGTGTCTCTGGTAGGAGACTATAAATAGGAGAGAAAATTTACGAGATCATAAGGGCACATTGGGCTTCAGTTTTTATTTTTCAATTTTTTGTGAAGTTTGTTCATAAAATTTGAAAATAGAAAATAAAAATTAAAAATTCAAATCAAATGAAACCTAAACTCCTTGATAATTTTTATTTTTTACTTTAAACGGTACTAAACACAATATGTGCTTCTAGTAATGTTATGAACACAATAAATTTATTGCACAACAATATTACATCACACTCATAATGTTATTTGCCTTTAACGTGGAGAATCTTTTGATATAAGACAAAGAATACACTGTGAATTTGCTATAAAATTATTATACAATTTTGTTAGATATAATAAATATTATTCTGTCACTTCTATTCTTACTTTCCTACCAAACGCACCTTTTAACGTGTAAATAATATTATATTTTCCAACATATATAATTCTCCCGGGGCGGTGCAGTTCTGCTTACCTGCTGGCCACTGCTATAGTTTGCGAAACCATTTACTGACATAATACACGATTTTCTTCGTTTTAATCATCAACGCAATTTGGAAAAAGTAAAGATTCTGATTGCATGATTAGTTGTCATAATCATAATGCTTATGAAATAATGAAGAATTGAAGACTGCTAACTGCCCCATTATTGCAGCAAAAGACGGCTTGCTATATCAGCCTTCAAATCATGCAAAGTGATTGCTAAATTATGTTTTAAAAAGTAAATTAGGATTCCCGAGGCTCATTTTGTAAGCCTCTTTCAATTGCATTTCGACATTTTTCATCTGGTGGAGTAAAATAACCGTGTATTAATTATTAGGTCCCAGCTAAAAGATGCAATTCAGGAAGGGGGTATACCATTCAACAGGGTTCATGGCATACATGCATTTGAGTATCCAAGCTTGGACTCAAGGTTCAATCAGGCTTTTAATGAAGCAATGTTCAACCACACCACTATAGTTATGAAGAAGATTCTTGACTGCTACAATGGTTTTGAGGGGGGCATAAAAAGGCTCGTGGATGTTGGTGGTGGTCTTGGAATCAACATTAACTTGATCACTTCCAAATACCCTCATATCCAGGGTGTCAATTTCGACTTGCCTCATGTCATAAAGCATGCGCCTACCTACCCAGGTATGACTTTAGTTGTAAGAGTCTATACTTTCTTTGTTACTACTATAATCCACTTTTCGCTGTGCATTATTAAGTGGTTTCAATTTCTAAAGTAAAGACTACCTAATTTTAATTTTTCAGGAGTGGAACACGTCGGGGGAGACATGTTTGAAAGTGTGCCAGAAGGTGATGCCATCTTTATGAAGGTGAGTTGGTGCTTTGGTACGTATATATAGTTGGCACTTGGCAGTGGAACAATATCTCTAGCCAATTTGCTTCTGCAACTTGTTATAGTAGTTACTAGAGTGTTCGCAAAGTGCAACACATTTGTTATACTCTCTTTGTTTTGAAACTTCCTCCACTAATAAGTAGTAAAATAAATAATGCCTTTTGTGATAAATGTTACCCAAAGGCCAAAGTTGGCTGCATACCAATTCACTTCAAATGACAGGTTATATGTGCTGACTAAATTAATTTTTGCAGTGGATACTTCATGATTGGAGTGATGAGCACTGCTTGAAACTGTTGAAGAACTGCTATGATGCCATTCCTGATGATGGGAAAGTGATTGTTGTGGAGGCAGTTCTTCCTGTTGTACCTGAGAACAATGATACTTGGAAGTTCAACGCCCAAACGGATATTTTGATGATGACTCAAAATCCAGGTGGAAGAGAGCGAAGTGAGCAAGACTTCTTGGAATTGGCAACTGGAGCTGGCTTTAAGGGCATTAGATATGTAACAAACGCCCGCATCTTATGGGTTATGGAGTTCTTCAAGTAGACTTCAAGTGCTTTATATCTCTGCCTTTGTGGAATTGGAACAGCGAGCTTGCTACTGCTGGTTTTTGGGGACTACAAGAATAAAACTCGCTTAGGTGTGTATTTATTTGGTGTTTCAATTTATAATCCTGTTGGCGTGAATGGTGAAGACTAAAGACAGTGAAAGTGATGAGAAGTAACAATATTTATTTTCTCATTATTCAGTTAATTGATGAATGATGCAATCAGTAGCACATGTTATTCACTAGAAAGAAAGGTCGTATGAGAAGCAGTAAGGATTAATTTTGAACTCAATGAGTAAAGAAGAATTACCAACCTAATAAAAAGACATTTAATAATATTTTAACACTTAAAAGTGGACACCCACTTTATAATCATCAAATGTGATAGTAGTTACCTTAATATTCATTATATCTAATGATTATAATGAACTTAAGTAATACCCACTATTTTATATTAAAATATCATTACCCTAAAAAGACTGGGGTTATGGGGTTTGCGCTTAAAATTATCACAATGTTAATCATAACACTGGTTTTGTGCACTTCAATGTTACGTTAAAAATTAATTTTTTAAAAAATACAAGCCAGTAAGACGAAAAATAATTTGTGAAAAACTTTACAATTTTCTTATTTTACTTTTGGAGAGAAAAACGTAAATGTGTGAAAAAAAAAATTAAAAAACTAAAATCATAAGCTTTGGGAGGCTCCTGCCGTGGAGTTGTTAAAGTTGAGAGTTGGGACTACGATGATATTTGAATATTGTTCATTAAAGTATAATATATTTAAAATTTGTAGTGCACAAATAATTCTATAATAATCAAGTGTTGGTTTTAGTTCAATTTTTTAAACATTACTCGTAACGACATTCATTAAAAACAAAAAAAGTTATGAATTAACTTGAGCCAAAACCTCAAAGGCTTCGGTCAAATCCTTAAGCTGAAGGGAAATGAGTTCTTTGGTGGAATTCACGTTGCAGGAGTAGACTACAATTATCTTGTTAGACATGGTTCTTGCTGTGGTACACCAATCAGGTGGACAAAGGCGTACGGTGCCCCACACACCTGGTAATCCATATCATCCAATTTATAGTAGTGCTGTGATTCTTTTAGACCATTCATACATACATCTACCACTTACTCCAGCTGAAGCTTTTGAAGGCTCTGCAACTCCCTCATTGCTCTGTCTCCTTTATCGGACTCGGGGCTCCGCCTTCACAGCCAGTCCCTCAACAGTACTTCCCACATCATCTCGACCGATTGACTCCATGATCTCCCCTCCATCGTTTTTAGCAAATCTAGTGGTGTGGAAATGTGGATTACCAGGTGTCCTGTGTACGACTGTGTTTGTTTTGTGTGTGAGGAGAGCAGAGAGAGAAAAGACATTTGGAGACGAGAGACAAAAAGATTGTCTCTGCTCCGTTTGGTAAGAGTATACAGAACATAGTTCCTGCCTCTTGGATCCTGTTGGATACATGAAGACAAGAACAATATTATATGGTAAAAGACATTTTTACCCCCACTTAACAATTGGAAAAATCAAAAACAAAAACAAAAAATAATTCTCAGTTGGCTTTCACGAAGGTTTCTTCTTCCATTTCCCTCAACCTTCATCAGGTTCTAATCTCCCCATTCTTCCTCCATTCACGGCGCTCCTATGCCATGGCATCCAGGTATTTTCTTTCCCCACTTTATTCTTTCATCCATGGCTTCTATATCCACCTTCTCTTTGGCATTTGATTTCCCTTTTGTGCGATCATCTTTCGTTCTATGGTTGTTCCTTTCACTTCCGGCGCAACCATGGAGTGCAGGTGTAGATCGTCATCGTCGATGGTGTCCACTTTTTAGAGGTGTGGTTGGGGACAAGTTGATTCTCCTCACATCTAATAGCGAGGAAAATCCTGGAGAAGATTTTGGAGGTGCCCAAATTGGAATGTAAGAAATTTTACTTCCTAATTTGTCTTATAGATGGGCACGCAAGAAATTTTACTCCTTACCTTAACGCATATGATTTTTTTGTTGTGTCAAGCTTCTGTTGTGCTAGATTTGATTTGATCTTGCGCTTCTTACCTAATCATGATCTTAACTTTGATGGGGTTATGTTAATATGTAGCTGAGTGGGTGTTTTGGTAGCTGAAGTTGAAGAACTTTTCAGTTTGGTTATCTTAACTTTGATGGGGTTATGTTAATATGTAGCTGAGGGGTGTTTTGGTAGTGAAGTTGAAGAACTTTTCAGTTTGGTTGTCTTTTTTAACCTACACGGGTTTGTTTGGCTGCATAATTTGATATATTCTAGCTCTTACTTGTTTTGTGGATAATGTTCTTTATTATCTATGCTTTTGCATCTTGCAGTTCTTAATTTCATTCTTTAAAGTTATCAATAACATCAACCTTTGATTGCAATATATCATGTGTACATAGCTGCCATTGAGTTCTACTTATGAGTATGAGTGCTTTTAGCTTGTCAAGCATTTTGAGGAAAATTCTTGGGATGCTACTCAAGTAGGTGAGAGGAATTGTTTATGAATTTCAAGGTGGAGGAGGCTGAGTTTCTATGATAAGCTAGAATGTTGATATGTCTGATGGATTTGGTTTTTCTGAATTTGAGAGAAGACATGCCACTGAAAAGTGAAAACTAGTCACTTCAATGGATGTAAAATGGTTCAGGATTAATTCTTAGTTAATCCATATGTGCAAATTGTAAATTTACTCCTCCTTGCATCAAGAGTTCCCTTTTACAAGTTAGGGGAAGCCTTACATCAAAATATGCAGATTATTATGCTTGCCAACAATGAAATAAGTTCTGTTGGTTTTGCTAAGTTTATTTAGATATACATTGAGTAATGTTCACAAGTGGCCAACAAGGAATAAACCTTCAATTAGAGCCAATAAATAAGATATAGGGAATTTTTGTTGGCTTGTGAGGATCTAAATGTTTATTGAGAAATGGTTTTAGATAAGTGCCAAATGCCTTGATTGTTTCCACTTAACTGAGTATTATTGTCTGGGCTAGTGGCTTAGGAGAGTTTGCTTCATGCCTGGAGGTAAGCAACTAAGCATTGCATTTACTTGGATATTAATATATTATTTGTGACTCACTTTCATTTTATTTTGGTTACCTTTGAATTGGGAAATGAAGATCAAGTGCTGTTAAGTTATTTTATGTTTGGTAGCTTTTAATTTGGAAGTTAATATTAACTGCTTTCACTTAACTAAAAATTATTTAAACTCTTTGCAACCCGAATAGTTGTAACTTCTTCAATTGGGCTGATAAGAAAGACATATTGGAGGTTGCAACTACTTCAGAATGAAGTGGCTCAGTCCTCATTTGCATCAGATTTGTTACAAGAAGAATCAACAAGAAAGATTTTGAAGCTTAAAAAAAAGCTAGCCTAGAAGGAGGAAATCATGGTGGCTTGTGGTGGCTATTGTGGTGTCATGGGCAACATTTTTTGCTGTTTTGCTTTGTATTAGTGGTAGGGGTTATGTGGGTTAGAGGTTTAACACTTTGGTTAGGCAAACTTGGTGCTAACTTTTGTACATTGACAAACTGATATATGGTTTGATAACTTGGCAATGAAATGAAGCGCCAATGTTTTTGGTTCTAAATTGTTTCTTCTATTGTTGGATCAGGATTTTATTTCTTGCTGATTTGTTACATTATTAGCAATTGCTTGGATCATATTTTTAGCTTGGCCATTATGCAAAAAAATAAATAAAGGTAGATGTGAGTAACTAAAAACATAGGTAGCACTAAGTAGCAGCAAGCAACAACATAGATGTAACTAAAAAAAGATGTGAGTAGCAACAAGTAACAACAAGAAATAAAACAGAGCACAACCTAATTTGTTACATTATTAGCAATTGATGGATCAGATTTTTCAGCTTGGCCACTATGGAAAAGAAATTGGGTGCTAACACTTGCTAAAATTGGCTATTATGCAAAAAAATGACACTTGCTAAAATTGGCCATTATGCAGAAAAGAATGCTAACACTTGCTGAAATTGTTTCTTTATGCAGAAAAGAAAGAATGCTAACACTTGCTGAAATTGTTTATTTATGCAGAAAAAGAATGCTAACACTTGCTGATTGGCCATTATGCAGAAAAAGAATGCTAACACTTGTTGAAATTGGCCATTATGCAGAAAAAGAAATTGGGTGCTAACACTTACTAATACTTGGAGAGATTTTATAACACCATAGATAATACTTCATAGATAACTACTTGCTGAGTTTTTATAAATACATGGAAGTTTCTGATTCTAGAGTTCATATGGGTGCTAAATAAATGTAACATTCCAACAAAATACATTAAAACATGTTCTAATAAAAAAAATAACATTCCAAGAGAATTTTGCTTTGACAACATGACTAGTTACAGATAATTGCTCTAACAAATGCACGCCTTTGGTTGTTATTGAAACTCCAAAAGGTAATTTGCAATTGAGAGTTTTCTGAGAACTTGAGCCCCACCAACACCACTTCATCATCAGTGAAGCCAAGTCCTCCAAGGGTTTCACCAAGTTTGACCTCATCATTAACACCTGCCATGGCTTTGGCTAGGACCTGCACATGCTTCCCTTGTTGCTCCATTGCATATTTCATAGATGTAGCCAAGTCTTTCAAAATGTCAATGTCTTTGCCTTTTCTATGCAAACCAGCCTTCCCTTGAGTTCTGAACTAGAAGAAGCAATTGATGTATTTGTTGGAGAATCACTTTCAAACATCTCAACGTCATTGACACCCATTTGTTGATCATCATCTTCTTTCAATTCTTCATCTGCATCATTTCCACTCATAGCATAACTCCCTGTCGCTCTATCCTTTCCAAATATAGTCTCCAAGTGAGGGAAGAGTGGGAATGGCCTCCCTGACTATAGAACCTCATGGGATGTTGCTGAAAAAATAAAGGAAACAAACGTGAGATAGTGTAACATGCAACTATTAAAAGATCATCACAATATTTAGCGAAAAGATCATAATAGTGTAACAAACCTTAATCCAAATGTCCAACACCTGTTTGCTATCCACTTCTACAGTTTTCTTTTCTTCATTCCACCCAAATCCACTGCATGCAAGCATGTCTGCTGATTGGTACTTATCTTTGAGCCTTTTGTGCTTGTTTTTGCAGTGTTTAGTAGTTAAACCACAGCAGGAAATTTCTCATTCATCTTGCCAGCTAGTTTTTCAAACGCACCTGGTTTGAATTGTCCAGGATTAGCTCTTTGTCCCTCTATTACCAATTCCTCCATAAAACCAACAAATACAATTGTTTCCTCATCTGTCCATATCCTTTTGCCATCCATTTTTCCTATTCTTCATAGGAAGATATCAAATATAATCACTTAAAAAATAAATAATTATAACTTATATGTGATATAGTACATGAAGATATTGGTAATAATCACTTAGAAAATAAACAAACATAACATCAATGAGATAAACTCAGAAATATCCAATCACTACACATTACTTAATCAAGTGAAAGTAATAACAAGGATCAACGATTAAGTCAACTAAACAATATTAAAAACTATTACATTAATATTACAAACACAAGGGTCTAGAATGTTAAATTGATACTCGTAATAAAAGATTATGCAGAACGATTTCTTCTCCAATCTTCAAACATTTCAATAGCTAGGTTGTCCCGCATTTGAGTCCATTCATTGGTACTTTCCACACAATCAATCATGTCAACATTGCAGGGAGAATCCTCTCCTACAGGCATATGCTCAGGTTCAAGAATTGTGTTTTCAGGATCATGTCCATATTCATTCGAATAAAATTTTGTAGAAGACAACAGGCAATTATAATTCGATTCTGTGTTAATTGGATAAAATGAAGGACTCCTCAAAATAGCCCATCTCTTCTTAAGCAACCCAAAACATCGTTCAATTATGTTCCTAGCTGAAGAGTGCTTCTTATTAAAGTACTCTTGATAGTTTCGAGGTGCATGTGAACCTTGAGCCCATTCTTGCACGTGATATCGAGTACCTCTATATGGTGCTAGGAACCCTTGCCCATTCGTGTAACCAGCATCAACTAAATAATAACTACTTATAAATCAAGAGAGAAATATTATAAATAGTGGAAAATGTAAGTAATTTAATTTTTTTTAAGTTATTTTTATACATACCAAGAGGTATTTTGAGGCTATTACGTCGTGTAATAGCATCTAGAGTATTCTTGAATCAGATGCTGATCCTTCCCAACCACTAAGTACATATACAAAATTCATATCTCGATTGCACACTCCTAAGACATTTGTAGAAATTCTACCCTTTCTTGTTCGGAATTGGATTTTTCGTAAGGGGTCACATCTATGTAAGTACCATCTAATGCTCCTAAACAACCCTATACATCACAGAATTAAAATTTTCATGGCTAAGTGTATACACAATTATTAAGTAATGTAAAGCGTTAACTACTTCTATATATTGAAGTTACCTTAAACCATTTCCATCTAGGATCTACGCAATCTTCTGAAATGTTTAGCCTTGGAAAACAAAAGGCTTTGCACACGTATGACTGAGCACAATACCTTGTTAAAATATTTACTAATAGTTTCTCCCGACCTATAGAATCTAACTTGTAGACTACGATTCTTTTTATGATGGCCTAGTATGATTAAAAATGTTACAATTTGCTCAACTATGCTTACTTGACTATCTCCAGTTAACCCACCCTGAACTTGAAGTAGCTCACACAATGTTACAAATGCATTTAAATTCATCCTTAACTCCCAAATGCAATTCCTATCGCCCACTCCAATGATACGCTCTAATGCATCTCGTCTTAATAGAACATTGTTAATTCTTTGATTTAGTGTCAAAGAATTATTGCCTATTCTTCTATTCCTAGTATACACAAACAAAGCAACTAATACAACTAACATCAATGTGTCAAATTGAAACCTCATCATTAAATGGCAAGCAACACATTGCTTAATTCGCTAGAACGATCCATTGCTTCCTATAAAACAACAAAACAAACATATCATCTTAAAAAGGAATGTATTAATATGATAATAAAGCAAAAGCAAATATAAGCTATGTTTAGACAAACTTTAACTTTTTCTCATTGGCTTTCCTCAAAGTGATATGTGATGGTAAAATTAACAAGTAGAGGTAAATTAACTCAATTACCTCCATTTGAACCAATTGTTTGCTACTAGAGTATGCATAAATTTAAATTATCAAATGTGAGAACTTTGGTCCCTTAGAATGAAAATTCCAGCAAAAATTGCAGTAATACATTCTATAGATTATAAAGGAAAAAAACTTGAATGTACGAAATTGCACGTTGTCATACTACTTTTTAGGCTTCAAAATTTTGCTAAGGGAAAAAAAAAACCCTGGAAAAAGTGTCACTAGATGCATAAGCAAACAAGTAATTATTTATATTCTAACAAAACAAGCATGTCCTTTTCTACCAAGTGCTCTGTACAACTTGACCAAGTATGGAAACAGCCACTTCACGTTTGATGACCACCCCATCCAATAAAGCTTCAACTAAAATTCAACTTTTATTTTATTCCCTGATTCTCTTCTAAGTGAGAAGAAACAAATGCATTCACAGCTAAATCCATAATTGCAAAGGTTCACACCAACATTTATTATGGAAATAAAAACAACTAAGACTACTCATAAAAAAAAAAGAAATAAATCAATAAATAAAAAAAAAGAGTCATAATAGATGAACAAAAATAATCAAAAGGAAAGGGAATCGTTTATGCTGTTGAAGGTGAAGCAAAGGCACATGGTCCTAGGAGATGCAACGAACCTGATGGGTGAAGATGGTAACCAATCATGAAAGCGAAGATGTTGGTAGCGAATCGTTTGAATCGAACGAGCAGCGGACTTTGAACGACGACTGAGAGCTGAAAGTGAAGAGGAGTGAGAAGCTGAAGATGAAGAAGGTCTAACGTGAAAAGGACTTCCACTAAGCAACAGACTTCAAGCACAACAGTGGCAGCATGAAGGAAAAGAGAGGAGCAGCCCAATTAGGTTAAATATGTGAAGGGTAAACCATGTCAATTCGAAATTATTTTGAGGGTAACAATTGAAGAAAAATTTTTAATTCCTTGTCTCAGCTTCACCAATTCCCATGTCCCCTCTCGTCTCCACTTTGTGGGGGACACTAAAAACGGCCAAATCCTCAGAGGGCCATCTCCCTCTGTCTTGTATATGTCTCGCGCTCCAAATGTTATACCTGAGACAAGTTGTCTCTATTTGTGTCTCAGGACACAAAACAAACGCGGCCCAAGAGCCGTGTGACATAATATAATAGACAAGTATACTAGTTTTTTTTAAAAAAAAAAATACATGGCTGATAATTTATAATATATTACATAAAATGTTATATTCATATGATAATAAAATAAACCAAATTAATGATTATTACAATACAAGTTTTATGTTTCTTTCCTCTTGTTTTGTTTGTTTGATGAATATGAAAATTTACTATTTTAATTAATTCCTTCATTTTTGAATAATTATCTATTTAAAAAATTTAAGTAATATTAATTATTTCTTTTCAATAATATCCCTATTAACTATTATTGATTCACTAATGAAAAATGAGAGAAAAAATTAGAGTGTATTGAAAGAAATAAGAACAGTTAATAAATTATTCCTATCTTTTGCTAATACTAATATTTTATTGATCATTTCTTTAATTTCAATATGTATTTAATATTGAATAATTATTAAAGGATGGAGGGAGTACTATCTAGAGAGTCACAAAATTATAAGAATAAAAATATGATTAGAGTAAAATAAACTGATAATCTACAAAAAGCTTATTTTTCATCTAAGTAAAGTTCGATTTGCCTAGCCAACTATCTAACTTCTCCCATTAGGAGAAAATTTATTGTGTTGTTGGATAAATCCTAATTGAATATGTAACCACTAAGGTATTAATAGAAGTGCAAGGAGTCAAATCTCTTAAATACATAAATTCAAGTTCGATTTTAAAATTTATTTAAATAAAAAAGATATTACTCCTTTTTTATAAAATATTTGTTAAATTTTGATAAATAATAATAATAAGAAAGATTATAAATAATATGATAATAGAGTACTTCTGTGTAAAATTATAGTGTATGGACTAATATATTTTAATAATAATTAATTATAGAATATATTAAATGGTTGGAAATAAAAGATTATACTAATAATCATTAATTATTTATTATTACTATTGAAATAAAAAGAATTATTTTATTAAAATATAAAATTAATAAATATTTTAAAAGATAATTTTATACGAAAGTATATGTATATTTTAAAAAGGAGGGAGTATTAGAGAATATTGCATCCGACAGTACAAGACTTGCAGAGCATCGAGAGTGAATTCTCTGATAGTGTGACTCATATATGAGAGAGTATGTTTTAATTTACACCGTGATCTCTCAAAATATACTTTTTCACTCATTTTAAAATAGAGAGATCAAGGGTGTGGATTAAAAGATGACCTCTCACGTGCCGCTAATATCCATCTACATCCAAAGGAAGCACTTGTGTTGTACCACTTTCCCTGCCCAGTCTCCGCTCTCCGGATGGCGAATTCAGAACAGGGCCTTCCAAGTTCCAACCTCGTGGACACCAAAGTCAACCATCGACAACCACCATCAGATTCAGAACTCGATGACGAAGACAGCTTCGCTTACGCCCTGCGGCTTGGCAACGCTATTGCGCTGCCCATGGCACTGCAGTCCGTAACTGAGCTTGGCGTTTTCGACGCCATTCAGAGTGCTGGAACTGCTGCCAAGCTCTCTGCGGAGGAGATTGCGTCCCAGCTGTCCTGCAAGAACCCGCAAGCACCCGCAATGCTAGATCGCATCCTCGCCCTTCTTGCCTCTCACTCCATTCTTCGCTGTACCGTCGTTCCTGATGAGCACAAGCTTGGATCCTTCGTGAGGCTCTACAGCATGGCTACCGTGGCCAGATTCTTTGCCCGTGACTCTGACGGTGTCTCCCTAGGTCCCTGGATGGCTTTGATTCAAGATAAGGTCTTTCTTCAGAGCTGGTTAGTTTCCTTTCCCTGCCCCTCTCCTCAACCATAAACATGGAATTCGTTTTCCTCATCAAAATCTTCCTTTACATAGCATTATAGCCAAAATTAGAAACAGAATCCTGTGTAGGATTTTGTTGCAATTTCCTTGAAGGCGTGAAGAAGGACATTGTAGTAGACAAGACGAGCTTGCGATTCTCTTCCTGCTAGTCCAATTTTCTACATCTGGTATTGTTTTCACTAGACACCATAGATTGAGAGAAAATCTTAGTTCAACCCGCTATTATACAATATTGTGTCTTGTTCTGTTTTTAGTATCTACACATAAGGTGTGTTTTGTATGGTGGAAAATTATACATAGAGCTGCCACAAGATTTTTCACCCAATTTTTATCCCTGTACCAAACACACCCAGGGACACCTGATTGGGATAAAATTGGGGACCAAACATGCCCTAGTGTTAACTTTAATGTACAAATAATATCAATATATATTTTTTTAACAGTATTTCTCCATGAGCCTACGTGCTGGCTGCAGCCCGCTGCTATAGTTTGCGGCACCACTTACTGACCAGATACACGATTTTCTTTGTCTAAATCTGTTACCCGATAAAGGGGTCACTTAATGTGTTAGTTTTTTGTTACATATTGCTAGTTAGCTGTTATTATCATTTAGTTAAAATGTGTTAAACATTTGCATTTCACTGTTAGTTTCATTTAGCTTTATCAGACTGGAGTTGTATGTAAGCCGAGCATACAGATTCATTTTGTGTGATGTGAAACTCAATTCATTTATACGCAAACCTCTCAGACTCTCTGTTGCCTACCATGTATGTCTGTTTTGACATAATTATCAAAGGAGTTGTTATGATGAGAATTTGTTTGCAGAATCTTCTGAAGAGTTTGCTATGAACCTGATTCCGTGGAATTGGTTTTAGTTGTTGTCTATTGTGCTCATGAAATAATGAAGACTGCCAACTGCCCATTATTACAGCAAAAGACGGTTTGCTAGATCAGCCTTCAAAATAAAGTGATTGCTGAATTGTCTATTTATAATGAAAGTAGGATTCAGGAGGCTCATTTTGTAAGCCTCTTTCGGTTGGATTCGGACTCTTTTCATTTGCTGAAGTAAAATAACCGTGTATTCATTCTTAGGACCCATCTGAAAGATGCAATTCGGGAAGGGGTATTCCATTCAACAGGGTTCATGGCACACATGCATTTGAGTATCCAAGCTTGGACCCAAGGTTCAATCAGGTTTTCAATGTAGCAATGATGAATCACACCACTTTAGTCATGAAGAAGATTCTTGAATGCTACAAAGGTTTTGAGGGCGTAAAAAGGCTCGTGGATGTTGGTGGTGGTCTTGGGATCAACATTAAATTGATCACTTCCAAATACCCTCATATCCAGGGTATCAATTTCGATTTGCCTCATGTTATAAAGCATGCCCCTACCTATCCTGGTATGACTTTTGTTGTGGGAGTCTCCACTTTCTTTATGACTACTATAATAGGTTATCAGATACTCGATGAGCATGTAACAATTTCATTTTAAAATAAAGTAGACTTAATACCCAAAATGTCCTCCAAATTTGAAAGTTTCATATTGGTCCCTCACATTTTAAAAGGAGAACAAATTGGTTCTCTACAAGTCCGTACAATTAAAAAAACATTGTACTTACATGTACAAAAAAACCAATCGATCCCATTTTTTGAAATATGAGGAATTAATTGAGGACTTTTAAATTTTGAGGAATAATTTTTCCTCCAATATATTTCTAAGATAACGTTTATTTACTATTTTCGGATAAAATAAAGACACTAGGCACAAACTTGTTTGATGTTGGAGATAGGAACAGGAAAAATATAAAATTTTTGTACCTCCAAAATGTGGTGAAGTGGGGAGGATATGGAGAAGAAATTTAATATTTTTTTCTTCCAATAATACTCATATATATATTTATTATTTATGTCTTCGTCTACCTTCTCTATTGTCCTTATATTTCCTCTCCCGATTAGTGATACAAAGACGGAATATGGAGATACGGAGACACAAAAACCGTTTGGTGATGAAGACAAGAACATCCCTGGACAAAAAAACACAATTTCTATCCTTTCAAAATCTAGGGTCAGTGGAACAAAATACGAAAGTAGAAATTTAATATTTTTTTCAATAATACCTCTATACATATTTAATACTTATGTTTCCATCTCCACTGTCTCCATTATCCCTATTTCTTTTTGTCTCCTACCAAACACTACCTCGAGACCATTTTGGATATTTAGTAGTAAAGGCTACTTAATGTTGCAGGAGTGGAACATGTGTCAGGTGACATGTTTGAAAGCGTGCCAAAAGGTGATGCCATCTTAATGAAGGTAAGTTGGTGCTTTGGTAGTTGTTGGCAGTGGAACAAGTTCTCAAAATTGCCTCTGTTGCTTTTCCTTTTAAATTTATTTAGCATGCAGATCTCCTGCAACTTGATTTTTTTTTTGTTTTAATTGGGTAGTAACATATATTGGTAATTTTTTCTTTCATAATAGTAGTAAAGATGTGTAAGCAAATTGGATCGCATCTGTTAACACTTTGTTTTAAAACTTACATTTGTTATTTTTAATGAGTATGTTTGGTTTGGGGGTAAAAACTAAGGTGTAAATTTCAATTACAGATAATTGATAAATATTATCTATGAAAATTTGCATTCCATTTTTATGCAACCAAACCTACCCTAAAATAATGCCTCTCAGATAAATGTTACCCAAAGTTGGGTGTATATCATGACAGGTTACATATACTGACTAAACTTTGCAGTGGATACTTCATGATTGGAGTGATGAGCAGTGCTTGAAACTGTTGAAGAACTGCTATGATGCCATTCCTGATGATGGGAAAGTGATTGTTGTGGAGGCAGTTCTTCCTATTATACCTGAGGATAATGCTGCTTGGAAGCACATTGCCCAATCGGATATGGTGATGATGACTCAAAACCCAGGTGGAAAAGAGCGAACTGAGCAAGAATTCATGGAATTGGCAACTGGAGCTGGCTTTAGTGGCATTAGATATGAAACATATGCCCGAACCTTCTGGGTTATGGAGTTCTTCAAGTAATAGATCGAATGTGCTGTTCTTGCCCCGTGGAATTGGAGCTGCTTGCTACTTCTGGTTTGTGAGCACTTCAGAATGAAACACGCTTATAGTGTGTATTATATTCGGTGTTTCAACTTATAGTCCTATTGGTGACATGGTATGTATGGTGAATATGACTGCAGAGAGTGAAAGTAATTAAAGAGAATAATAGGCGAGAAAGTTATGATTGGAAAAAAAAAAAAGTCTCACTGTTTTCAGTAAGGATTAATTTTCTTTCCAACCCAAGTAAGGATTAATTTTCGACTCCATAGGTAAAACAATTTCACCAAAATAATAAAAAAAGTGGGTTATAGGGTTTGCATAAAAAAAAAATCGTTTTGTTAAATCATACACAAGTATGGACACCTTCTTGATTTATGAGTTTGTTTAGAGGCAATGCACTATACATATATGTTATCTGTAGGTCCAAGAGTTGTATACTTGTATGCATTACAAGTTGTAATGTCACCATTTCCTTAAAAAATGGTAGAAAATGTTTTGGGTAAATTATGTTGCAAATAAGCTATTAACATAACGGAAACACTTAATTGAAATTAAAAAAATAAAAATTACTTGTCTGCATCTCACAGTATTACTAATTATTTTTTTATGACATATTTACCTATCTTGTTGCAATGTTTTATATAATGGTAACTTGCTTACTTTTCTAATTATGCGGAGTTTTGGTACTTCTACATACTTTATTATACATAAATTTCATATTTCAATATTTTAATCTTTTATTTTCTCCCTTTTTCCAAATTTTTTTTTCAATCATTCTCGCCCCACCAAATATTTCCTATGCCTTAATAATTTTCCCTGGTTTAGCGAAAAAACCAAAAGAGTTTCCCTACTACAAATGTCAGGATTAGTTGGTCCCCTACCAACATTAGTCTCACTAAAAAATTTTACAAAATACTCCCCTCACATGTTTTTAATAGAGTGTACATACTATGTTATTTTGCAAGTAGGTCCTTATGCTATACTCACCCAACAATTTTACTTCAGAACTAAACACCAAAATCCCCTTTCATTCCCCCTCATTGAAGGCTCGAACCGAGCAGAACCCTCGCAACCCACCAGCAGCAAAGCGCCGAGGAAGCAGCTGGCAGCGAAGGCCACCCGCTCCGGCGACTGGCGAAGTGAAGAAGCCACACCGCCAAGGTCCCGACACACGGTGGGGCTGAACAGATCAGGAAGTACCAGAAGTGACTCAAGGTTCTGATCAATAAGCTTCCCTTTGCTTCCAGTGGATCATTCGCAAGATTGTGCAGGACTTCATGACCGATCTTCGGTTTCAGAGCAGCGCCACCGCGGTACTCTCCAGGTTCCCGCAAACTGCAACCTTTTTTTCAAAAAAAAAAATCTTTTTGAGCAAAACCCTTTCAACAAGAATGTGAATCTGTGAATGATGGAGTGATTTGCTGCTTATTTTAAAGTGCAGTTGGTACCTATTTTATGTAAGCATTTTGAATCTAAGTATTCTGCCCACACATATTACTATTTCACTTCCCCTCTTCTCTTATATTTTCCTCCAAATTCACCAGCCTGTTTCTATATTTGATTTTGTATTTCTTGATATACTGGAGTTGATGCAGTGTTTGGTATCTAGCCATATGTTAGGCAGCCATTGTATATATTTATACCTGCAATTCAGAAATTTGGACGTAATGATTTGCTCATTGGAAATTTTTGATAGCTCTGTACAATGTAGAAGCAGTTGCATTTTTTATTGTGTGAAGTGATATTTGATTAGTTTGGTTCTAAAGTGAATGATTAGACACAAAAAAGGTGTTTTCATGAATAGAAGATTGAATAATAATACTTCATCAGGCGTCAATCTTGTTTGTATGACTTAATGGGAATTTTATTTAAGTTACTTGAATGTCAAATTGATTTATTTAATAAATAATGGATGATGATAGTTAAATACAGCTGTGATGTTCTCTTTTTAGGCTTCCAACATCTCATGTTTTTAACATTCTGAAAGTATGAAAAACACTTAAAAAAACCTTTACAACTCTTTTTGTCTACCTTACATCCCTTTTCCTTACTTTTTTATCACTATCAAATGTAATTCAAATAACCATTTAAATGACTTAATGAGTATAATATATTTTCATGCTTTTCTCCTTCTGTTTGATCTCATATCAACATATTAACTAAGAATGGTGTAACTTGAAGTCTTGGACTAGAGTTTTGGGAAGGAGGGAGAGGGGGGGAATTTACATGTTTATGTGTAAAGATAACTAAATTATGCCAGACTATTATATTATTTTTGTCATAAATGGCAACTAGATAGAACATTTATAGCTTTCATGAGAGTTTAAGCCGATAGCTTAGCTAATATTGGGCTACAAATTGCAGTAACAGTACTAATAGGAGTAGATAATGAAAACAAGTTGTAGTTGTTGTAGTAGATAATGGGTTTGGTAAACCAAGACATGTGAGTAATAAGAAGAGAAAAAGAGATAGATAAGACAAGGGAGAGAAAAATAAAGGGAATGTTGGAAAATCTACCACCTTTGAGTGCTCTCGGTTATGATTAACCCGATGATCTTACATTTGTAGGGATAATCTATATCATTATTTGTGACTAGTGAAGATCTTGTTGGTGGCTGGGCTGGTTCTTGAAATGGATGAGGTAACTTTTTTCCATGAATGTGATTAACAAAGTAAATGAGGGGCTTCTGAGTTGTCTAAGAGAGTTGTTTATGTCAAAGTGTGTGGTTGTAATGGAAATTATTTGTTTTTGCAGGAAGAAGGGAGGAATGAGCATGCAATGAGTGAGGAGTCTTTGATGGACAAGGAGCCCATTAAAACTTAGAAGTATTGCTTAGAATTTTGTATTTATTTGTTTTATTAGTCTAGGAAATACTAAGGTTCCAGCAGTACTGAAGGCTCGGGGTCTTTGAAGAAGGCCAGTCGGGCACGTGCATGGAAACTGACTGCATTCCAGCGTTTGGACTTCACAGCTGATGATGTTTTGGATTGCTTGAAGGAGGACAACATAGTATACGAAAGGGAGGTGCAGGAATTGTGCATAAGGGTGCGATGCCTAATGGGGATCAGGTTGCTGCGAAGAGGCTTCCAGTCTTAATGATAAATGATGGGCACCTACTTTTTCCTTTATACAATAGCTTTGTTCCCATCCCTATCCTCCAATCCTAATCATCTTCATGATATTGCCTTGATACTAACGCATAAATTTCCCTGTATGTGTCATTCTTAATCACTTTGAACTCAATGAAACAAAATGACGACATTTGGATTGTTCCGTTCATATTCCTTGTAATGGATCAAACGTCTCCACCTTCACCTTTCATGAACAATCATGGGTGTTAATAATGAAGTTGAAAATTAAACAAACTAAATTTTAACTGTTGATATATGCTAATTTTATAAGAGGCTTTTACTTGTTATTACTGACTGATAAATAGATAAATCACAGGATAAGCCTATATGGTTGCTGGTGTTTTTGTGATTAATGAAGCTCTACTGAAGCTTAGGGCCATCTAGTTATGAATTGTTATGCTATGTCATGCGATTTAATTCATGATATGGATTTAAATCATATTTATCTCTATCTGGTTTAACTTTCTTTGTTGCCTTGGATGTAATGGTTTGGTATTGACTAATCTCGTGAAACCAATGATTATTTCATTGATGAAGAACCAAATTTGGCAGTGGAATTTTTTGACATGGAACAATCTGTGCAACCAAATTAGAGATAATGTATCCATTTCCACCGTATTTGAATAATATAGAATATCAAGCTTAACATGGCAATAAATCAAAAGGAACTGTTAAAGTATCACCATGGTGGGTATAAAAACCAAAGTCTAAATTATTCCTACACTAATAAAAGAGTCATGATGCCCCGTTCAATTGGTGACAGAAGCAAGACATTCTCTGGCTTCAAATCAGTGTGTATTACAGAAAGCTCGCGATGCAAGTAATCCAAACCCAACAAAATGTGGAAACAAATTTCCTTAACCATGGGAAGGGGAACCCCTCGATAATCACTATACTTGATGAGGGTGAGAAGATTGTCGCCAAAGAATTCAAAAATCATACACACATGCTGGCCATTAGGCCCTGAATGCTTAAAGTGATCCAGAAGCTTTACAACACATTTCTTGTCGTGTGGGTCCCCATCCGCAATTTGTTTGAGAATCTTTATTTCATCCATTGCTGCTTCAGAGTAGTGCTGAGCACTCTTTTGAATCTTTAGGGCAACATATTGCTACAAACAAATAATTCCCCCATCATTAACACAGTTTCAAACTAAAGATGGTAGCTTGTGTTTCAGCTGGGTTTCTAAAGAATGAAGAATTAAATAGCCACAAATTATATTCTACTGCCATCTAATAACAGGAACTATAATGTAACCCAACATACATGATCAACAACATAGCAAATTAGAACGAGCAACAAGACAACAAAAAAGTATGAACAGCTACTTACAAAACTTGTCTGTATCGATATTCGATAGCAAAAATAAATTAAAACATTAACCACCCAAATCTCGCCATCCTTGTATTCTTTCAGATTTCAGAACGATATATTTCTTAGAAAACCAAACATTGGCCAATATTGGGAGGAAAAAAAAACCTTAAAATCCAATATAGATAATTTCTTTTAATAACCAACGGAAGGCGTCCTAGTTAATTGTTATCGACATAGAAAGGATGATAAATAGGGAATCATACACTTTGCTCAAAAATCTCTACCATTGATACACCGTCACTCCTTCTTTGCTCAAAAATCCAATAAAAGAGTCATGATGGAGGATAGAGCTATGAGGTATGAATGGGGAAAAAAAATATCCCAACATAGGAATATTAGCATCTCGATTGGTTCATTAAATCAATATGTGGTTAACATAACACAGCTAATCTTTCAACTAAATTAAATAGAGGGACAGACCTTGTACCTGCAAAATAGCACCTGCATCTTGCCTTGTTGCATACACAAATGGAAGACAAGTATAGGCATGAACAAATGTAGCTGGATTCCCGATTTGATGAGACAATTAACCAATATTCAGTTATTTATTGCTAGAATAACCAAAAAAAAAAAAAGAATATTGGTAATCTGCTAATGCTTAGAGCAGAGACTCCTAAAAGAGTGGATTATAGAAAAAAGACGATGTCCGTTCCACCAAGCAAGGGTGTCATATCAAACTTTGAATTCTATCCATGAAATGGATTCAACTTATTCTACACAGAAAAATGCACAAAACTCAACAAACTCCCATGAAAGAGAGTGACACCACACATAACAATAACACCATTTGTCCCCAAAAATGAACTCCTTGTTTGATACATATTAAGCCCTAGATGAAGTGCCCGACTTGATTTGTCTTTTTTCCAAGTAAAATCGAATGGCAAAGGGGGATTGGAACAAAGGAAAAACATTGAGTAGAATGAGCAACAACAACAACAGTGATAAATAATAATTTAAAAATAAAAAGAAGAAAAACGGGTAATGACGGTATAGAGGGGTTTGTTGATCCTCGATGGAAACCTCTATACAATGTCAAGCGGAAGAAACTACACGGTCGAAAAGGGCGTCGATATCAGCTACTCAATCGCGGAGGCGCGGCGTCCCCATACCCAAAACCCTCAATGTCTCTTCGACGAAAGACAATGGAGGATAGAGCTATGACGTATGATTGGGGGTTCAACTTCAGGGACAGCAGCAAGTTCTTCTTCACGATGCAAAAGCTACCAGATCTAACTGAGGGTGAGACTCCTCTCCCCTACATGGACACGGAAAGGCACGAGTGGGAGTAAGTGGCAACAACAGCAGAGCTGAACTCTTGGATGCAACAAGGGCCAAACGTGCAAATAATGTAAACAATAATGACTCATTAGCAAATTCGTTACAAAACCCATGTGTTCAGAGCTGAACCGTTCGATTGAAAATTTTGACCATCCAACGATTGAAATCCATTTACATAGACGGGACTAACGACCAACTAATCCTTCGCCAGGGTTTTGGGGTTTGCGGCGGCCGATTCGTTAGTCCTCGCTACCTTTGAGACTAACGTTACTCCCCACCCTTATGTTAAATGATTATAGCCTTGGAACATTGGATTCAATTCATTTAAAATCGGATGGCTATTAATAGTCACATGCTTTATATGATTAAAAAATAAATTTTAAATGTTGCATACATAATATTTGCAGATCATACCCCCAGGAGGCAAGAACTCTGTAACTGCCTCCGCCGTCCGCCGCCGTCATTGACCATCTGACCTCATGAGCTTGCTTCTCCAAAGCCTTCCTGCCCGCATCTCTCTCAATTTTGTTCTTCAATTTTTGGTTCGATGGTGGGCTGTTTGAATTTTCCCCAAATCAAATCTCACTTTTTCCATTGTTAAACAACCCTTTAGCTCACCACGTCCTCCGCCCTGCCACCGCCGCCGTCCCATTGTTTTTCCATTGTTTTCCAAAGAGAAGGAAGGAAGGATACATTTGCAAATATAAAATTGAGAGACCCTTTTTTAAAGAAACAGTTTTAAGTGCCAGGGGTATTTGAGGAACTTTAACTACAAGGACTAACATTGAGTATTTAATAGTTATATTAATGCTACTTAAAAATTAATTTTAAAACAGTTCTAGCCAGTAAGACAAAAAATAACTTGTAAAAAACTTTACAATTTTCTTATTTTACTTTTGGAGAGAAAAAACGTAAATGTATGGAAAAGTTGAAAATCCTTTTGGTTTCAATTTTCAAATTTCATTTTCAGTTTTATTTTCAAGATTTTGGAAAATCCTGAAAACTAGAAATTGAAAACTATAAATGAAACTGAAACTAAAATTTGTTCAGCCTTTTTGATTTAAGTTTTCAGTTTTTAGTTTTCATTTTTAATTTTTCAGTTTTCATGATTTTATAAAGGAAATATCCTGAAAATTAAAAATGAAAATGAAATTGAATTTTATAATTTTCAGAATTTTCAGGATTTCCTTCACAAAATTTAGAAAATGAAAATGAAAACTAGAAAACTAAAAAAAAACAGATCCAATTATCAATTTTTAGTTTTCACTTTTATTTTTCAATTTTCAGGATTTTATGAAACAAATACTAAAAATTATAAATAAAAACTAAAAATTAAAATTTATAATTTTCTTAATCATCAGTACTTTATTTATAAAATATTAAAAATTAAAAAAATTAAAAATTAAAAGCTCAAATCAAATAGCCCATCAAATCGTAAGGTTTGGCAGGCTTCTGCGGTGGAGTTTTTAATTTGAGAGTTATGGCTATGATGATATTTGAATATTGTTCGTTAAATGTGTAAGGTATTAAAAATCTGTAGGACTCAAATAATTCTATAATAGTCAAGTGTTTTAGTTCTATTTTCAACATTACTAGTAACGACATTCCTTCCAAAAATAAGTTATAAATTAACCTGAACAAAAAGGTAAATCCTTTAATAATATAAAAAAAGGTGAATCCTTATGCCGAAGGGAAATGAGTTCTGTGTGTTTGGTTTAGAGTTTGCAAACTTAATTTAGGATAAACTTGATTTTGTAAACTTGGACGAGTTCTCACATAGTGAGTTTGAGTTTGTGACTACGATGGTGATAGAATTCTAGCCATTTATTATCATTCAATGATAGAGATTAATTTGCTATGGATACATTGAGAAATTGTATTTTTTACATCACTTAAATTGCAAATTAAAATTTGGAATTAGAAATTTGACACTAACAAAGTAAAAAATTGTATTGTGACCCATTATTTTATTTTAGTATGAATTTGTGAGGAAAGAACTGGAATAATTTTTGTGTTAACACACCACTTCCTTGAGAAGGTGGGCATCAAGCTTAGTCTTCTCACTCTGAATCTCCTTATAAAGCTTCTGCAGAATGGGGGAATCGATTTTGTTGGAGTACATGAGGGATTGAATGATGGAACTGTAGTTGACGAAATCGGGTTGGTAACTGTCGTGTAGCATAAGGTTCATGAGGTTGTTCACCGCCTTCTCGAGTTTGCCGCTGCGGGCACATGCGCCGACGGAGGGCGTCGCATTCGCTGTTTCCTTCTTGCTCCTATATTTTTGAAATCTTTCCATAACCTCCTCTGGCTTTCCATTTTCACGCCACTTGATAAGCATAGCAAAGTGCTATACAAGCACCTGATGTGTTAATTTGACAGCCAGGATCAAAATGAGTTGGATCTAAAATTGAAGGACAACATTGATGCAATAATAGCTAGCCAGTTTAAAAAGCAAAGTATTTGCAGTGAAGAATATGGTGAACAAAATTTTGTTCCATATGAACTGTGGTTTTTATATCATATGCCGGGATACAATCGAAATTGGGTGAGCAATGAAAAAATTATTCATTGTGGGGTTGAGGTGAATGAAAGGAGCATAAACTTTGTCGGTGACAGGAGCACCGTAAATGTGAAGGTTCTCACTACACATGCTCACCTACTGCTGCTACTTCCCCACCACCTTCCTCATGGTCCAGAGGTCGGGCAGAGGTGACATTTTATTCGAAAAATATCAAAAGTTATTGGTATCATATTTGGTGGGAGGGGAAGCTGGATCCGGTTCGATGATATTGGAGAAGCAAGCAAGAACACGAAACAAAATGCTTTAATTTTTAGAACTGAAGCTTCTTTTTATCTTTCCCGAAACTTAGTTTTATGTTTAATGAAATTTGAAAAATGTAATCTGACCTCACATGTTTGATTGTTTTTACTTTTATCCCAAATGCTAAATTTTAATTTGAGTCCACCTCTTTTTTCTAATTACCGTCACCAGTGGTCACATTATAACTTTCTGTAAACTTGATTTTGATTAAAATTGAGTTTGAAGTTAAATGATTTATATGTTCGAATACTGTTATTTTAAAAGTGTTTTTGACTGGATTGGTATTGTTTGAGTAGTATTGATCAAAATCATGTAAAATTACTCAATAAGTTATCAAATAAAATACAGACTAACAAATCATTTGATTTTGTAAGGATAAAATAGTAATATGAGTCTTAAAAATGCATTGAACGAGGAGCTCTTTAACATAGAATTTTTGGATTCGGATCCTTTCCTTTTCGGAAGGAACAGAACCGGTCCTGTTAGTAGAATTCCAACCATTCATTTACAATTACAACACATTGAGGGTTAAAATTTAGACAACTCATTCTTTAAATTTTTAAACTACTTTTTTTTAAAAATAATAATATAAATACCTCATTGCTCTTCTCTTCTTACCTCAAGATTTAGCTCTCTCATCTTCAATTCACCATTAAAAAATTTTATGAATATATTTAATTTATTTGAGTTATATTTAAATTAATTTTTGTTTGACTAAAAAAAGACATAGAATACTAATTATTAATATAATTTAATTTATATGTATTTTCAGTATAGAATTTTTTAAAATATATTATAATCATGTATTGTTACATTAATAAAGAGTCTTACTCAACTGCCTATATTTAAAAAACCTTACAAATAAAAATATGATTAAATGAGTCAATACATAAAAATTAAGTTCTAAAAATAAAGAAATAAAGCAACCTGCTAAAAATGAAATGACAACAAAACGATAGCAAGGAATAACAAGAAAGGAAAAGTAATATATAATTAGAGATTAAATTAAGAGTTTAATTTGTATGTATTGTCATGTAAAATTAATTTTTATTGTTAGCCAATCGAATTTCATTAAAATGACAAATCATAATGAGTGGTTATGATGGTAACTATTTTGTATGATTTATCACTTTAGTGAAATTTTATTAGGGTTAAATGCATTTTACCCCTAATTTCATTCCCTGTGCAATTTAGACCGTTTTTTAAATTGTAAACGTTACTCCTATAGTTTTCAGATTGTGCAAAATAGTCCTTATGTTAAACAAACATCTATTTAGTATGTTAAGTGCCCATGTGCCACTCATATGACATAATTTCTAATAAAAATTACCTTTAATCTTTAGTGAAATTCCCTCACATTAATAGCACTTCACGTTCCCAAATACCACACCTCTCTCTATCCCTTCAACGTCCACCTTTGTTCCATAACTGAACACTCCACCTTCACCAGTCAAAAGCATTCTATTTCAATCAAAGAAGAAATGCACTGGAATCAAAGCACCCTCAAGCTCTAATTGAAGCACCCTTCACCTTAACTTCAAACCCTAATCCTAACCACATGACTTTACTCTATCTTTGTCTTTCCTCAACCTTCGAACCAGGAACCTTCATCATCCAAAATGCATGTGATAGTTGATATATTTGCAAAAAGTTGAAAATTGGAAATAAGACACAATAATTTATCAAAATTAAAGGGACTATAGTGCAATTTAAATTTAACAAAGTATAGAGACAATAGTGCAATATAAATTTAATAAAGCACAGGGACCATAGTGCAATTTAAATTTAAAAAACACACTAACAAAGACTTTGCACACATGGACCACATTAAACAATGCTATTAAACCATTAAAGACTGCTATTAAATAATGTATTCAAACAACAAATGGGACTATTGCCACCTAAAATCCTATACTCCAACCCACCACATGTGCCCACATGGGACTAAAATATACATCAACAATAGAAAATAGCAAAAAATAGAGATTGGGATCCAAAAAAAAAAATTCCATAGCATCAAAGACCCTACACGTACAAAAAGGAAAGCTTATTTAACAAAGGGGATGATGCTTAAGTTTCATACCTGGTATGTCTTGAAGGGGATGATGCTTAGTAATATCTTCTTGCCTAGGTCTTTCTTTTCCTTAGTCAACCCTTTTTCAACCCGTCCAAAGGTGGAACTGATGTCTTCAATCACTTCAAAAGAGTTTAAAGGTGGGGCTAAGAGGCGTTTCATGATTAGGGTTCACGATTTGGTTGATTTAATGACGTTGAAAGTAAGGCTCGAAGGTTAAGATGGAGGTGGAGAGATGAGATGCAGTTCAATTTGGGGAGTATGGTTCAAAGATTGAGAAGTGAGATGTGTGGTTTAGGGTTCTGAAAAGGACAATTTCTGATTGAATGAAGAGAATGAAAGAGATAGATAGGTTTTGGGGTTTGAATATGGATTAGGGTTAGAGAATATAGCAAGGTAATTTTGTCTAGAAATTTTGTCATGTAAGTGGCACATGGGCATTTAACAGACTAAATAGATGCTTGTTTAACAAAAGGATTATTTTACACCCTTAAAACTATAGGGGTCACGTTGCACAATTTATAAAGTTATGTTTAAATTGCAAGGCATAAAATTCAGGGATAAAATGCATTTAACCCTTTTATTAATTGATAATGTAATGTTATTTTTACAATGCTAGTACATTAAAATTAAATTCTTAATTTAAATTTATTACTAGAATAAATTATTTATACTGCCAATAAATATATTTCATTTTTAATATTATATTTTGGATAATTAAAATGAAAATTAAATACTTTATGCTATTATTTAAAGTTGGATAATCATATAAAAATTTATATTCACTGTTGTTTTGTTTAGATGCAAAGCAAAAATAGATGGAAACGAATAGGGACAATTTTTTCCTTATTATATATTAATTTTCCCTTATTGTTATTCTTCACTATTATTGGCTTGTCATTTCATTTTTAGCGGATTGCTTCATTTCTTTATTTTAAGAGCTTAATTTTTATGCATTAATTGTCATTTAATCGCATATTTTTATTTGTAAGATTTTTTAAATAATAAGTAGTTAAGTCAAACTTTTTTATTGATGTGACAATACATAATTAGAATATGTGTAAAAAAATTTATACTAAAAATGCATATAAATTAAATTTTTATTATAATTATTGGTATTTTATTTGTAAATTTTTTCAGTCAAACAAAAATTAATTTATATATAACTTAAATAAATTAAGTATATTCATAAAAGTTTTCAATGGTAAAGATCATACAGCTAAATCTTGAGGTGGGAAGAGAAGAGCAATGATATATTTATATTACTAGTATTTTCTTTACTCGTGCAATGCATGGAATTTTAAAAAATTAAATTAATATGTATAAATAATTTAAAATCTACGAAGAACGTAGTTTTTTTTTATAAAAGTTTAAAAAAATTTTATTTACAAAACAAGAGCATTACTGTAATAATTTAAAACAAAAATTTTTATATTATTATGTCATTTTTAGTAAACATAAAAAAAACCATTATTAAAATTATTATTTATTTTTATTTTTTAAAAAACTAAATATTAACTAATTAAAAGAAAATATTCTATTTTCCCTTTCTATTCCCTTAATTTGGCCTCCTAGTAGTGATTTATCAAATTCAAACCAAGAATACACACACACACACACACACACATATATTTATATATACCTTACATTATAAGTCAAATTTAATTTAAATTAATACATTAATTTATGAATAATTGATAAGTAGTTCATAATAACAAAATTACATATAAGAATAAAATGTAATTGTATTTTTAATTTGTAAATAATGATCAAACAACTGAAGGAAAAATTAATTTAATTTTTTCTCTTACCCTTTTTAATTAATGATTTCATTTTATATTATTCTTCCCACTATATTCGGCTATGTAATAACCATTGAAATTGACAAAGAATATGTATTATTTATGATATCTAAGATTTAATTTTAGATATATTCTTGCAATTGTTGAGTGAAAACTGTAACATCCCTAATGTTCTCTTATATTAATTACCTTATTTTTTATGAGTTATTAGAATAAATAATTAATAAATTAATCAAGTATTAATTAAGAAATGAGCCATAGCTTAATCAATCAGAAAAAGTTAATAGAAAACTCAACCAATTAAATGAAGGACAAAAAGGTAATTTTAAATATTTAATAAATCCATTAATTTTAATAATTAAAATTAAAAATAATATTCTAGAAGATAAATAGTATCTCACAACTAACTAATATTTAAATTAGAAGAGAATGTGCAAATTGTAAAAGATTGATATTTTAGCTTTAAATTTTAAATAATAATCTCTCACTAAATCTCTAGAAAAAAATGATTACCCTAACTAAAATATATAATCTCTTTTAAAATCTCTACTTTCAGCAACATACAAATAAGGGGTCAAAAACTTTAACAAATCTATTGTTTTATATATACACACATAATATCTACATAATAATTACTAATGAATTGATAGGCACTTGCGTAATCCATATTTTTTTATTTTTATAATTTCTTTTAATTTTTTTAACTTCTTTCATTTATTTTTTGTAATTTTCTCCAATTTCCTATGCATCAAGGGTATTTTGGAAAATAAAAATTTTGGATACCAAATAGTAGTTAAAAGGGACTATTCCCTTTATATATAGTATAGATATAGATATATATTAAAATATTATATATATATAATTACATATCACATATTGTATATAATTAAGTGTTATGATATGATTTTATATATATATTTATACATTACTATAATAATAATAATAATAATAAATAGTCAATAATACTAGGAATAGAAATTATAACAAAAAGAGAGAGAGATGGAAGACACACACTAATCCTAATTACACTAACTATATAATGGAAAGTTAGCATACTTCAGACCCAATCTATCATAAAAGTCGTGGCCTCCCTTCTTATGTTCTTCATCTCCATCATATTTTCATCTTCTTCCTCTCTTTTCGTCCTTACCTCTTCAAAACCTAATCACCATAGCCAAAAACCCACACACCAATTGAGTAAGAGCACTTCTTTTGATTCATACTCTCCATAAACATCAAGACCCAAATACTATTGGAACCAAAATACTTCTTCCTACCTATAGAGAGGAGCAGGCGACTTCATAAAGAGAAGGGAAAGGGGTTTTTATTCTTCTTCAATTCTAGAGCACTAAAAAGTTCCTTCCTCAAGGCTTCACACTAGGTAGGGTTTTTGTGTCAAACTCTCTATTTTATTATTGTTTGGGATCCTAGAATTTAAGGCTTTAGCCAAAAATGAATTTTATTGGAATACATCGTTAAATATGATTATATTGATGATTGTTGCATTATTTTAATGTGAGTATGCTTTCATTATGTTTATGTATATCTATTCGTATTTAATTTTTTTTTATTTTTTAATTGGTCCAAGTACGTACATTGGCATTGTTTTGGAGTGCAGCTAAGTATGGATATGAATTGCAGTTTTTTTTTTTTATTAAGATATGAATTGTAGTTTAAAACATTAATTTTGTTTATTTATTATCATTGCTATACACATATGTATATACATGTGTTATGGATTATGCCTAGGCCTAATATTAATAGGCCAGGCACTAGCTTTCAATCCCAATAAGAACCCCATTGCTCCTATAATACCCCCTCTATCTCTATAAATAGCCCATGGAGCATAATATCACACAAGTAAAAAGGTATGTATAATTTATTTATTACTCTAAACCTCTTGAGCACTCCTTGACTAGGGTGTTGGAGTCCTTGCAGGCACACCCCCCATTGGAGCGTGGAGCAAGGAGGATCATCGACAATAGTTCATGTTTCCTGAACCCATTCTAGATAAGGATATCCTATTGAGTTACTCGTTCATAACAACATGTGTCTTATTTTAACAGATCATATTGAAGTTGAATTTAAACATGTATAAATGCATTTAAATCAATGTATAGTTCAACCAACAAAGCTTGGACAGTTGGTAAGGTGGTGGTCTTTTAAGCATGTGAGGGTTCAATCCTTGTGTATAGAAATGACTTTGTTGGGAGAGGCAAAGCATGGTCTAAGATAGTCCTTGCGATTGGGGGATCCCTTTGGTTCACACAAAAAATCAACGTATAGTTCAGTATACTGTTAGCGTTTTATGTACACATTTATTATTTTAATGTGCAAAAGCATTCATTATTGTTATGCCAATTCAAACAACGTATGAACACGTTTTGAAGCATTTATATGGATCTATTAGCAATCTTTATAACCTAAAACATTGTTTTCGTTTAATAAAATATTCTGTTTATTTGTGCAAATTTGACGGCTATGTTATGAATAAGCTACAGCACGATGTTGTACATAAATGACTAAGTTAATGATGATATGCATAATAAATGTGGCTGTCTGATGTGTGTTAGTGCTTTGTATGATTTCATTATGTGTACCTATGTTAAAAGAAGATATTGAGTTATATATATATATAAAGACATTGGATGTGATCAACAGTGATAAATTATTAATGTAATATAAAAAAATATTAGACATGGTCTCTACTGATAAAATATTAATGTGATATAAAATATTAAAGATGTTGAACTTAGTCCCTACTAATTTGAAAATTATCCTAGATATAGAGATATGATCCCCATTGTTCTAATTAACACCCTATTTATCCCACTGTATTTGTTGATGATGATCAACTTTTAGTATGAGCTCATTATTCCATTGATTGGAAAAATTGGGTATATAAAGAAAGAGATGTATAAAGAAAGAGATGTGTAAAAAATGATGAATAAAGAAAGAAAAAGTAAACGAAAAGAATAAACAACATACTTTATGTGACTGGATATAATTTTACATGTATGTGTATATTCATTTATATTGTCATGCATACATGAAATATAGTATTGCATCCATGTTAAGAAAGACTATATTAAAAGATACGTTTACCTCGGATAAAGATTTTTAAAACTTGTTAATTGAATTTTAATATATGTTCACGTCTTTTTAAAATATACCGAGGTGGCTAGAAATGATTTTGATGACACTTTATTATATGCATTTTACTGAGAACTTTCAATTTTTCATTCCATTTTATTTTCGTGTTATCTCTAGACGAGGAGCAAGTAATTAAATATCCTTTGAAGAATATGAGAGTATATAGGATATAGGATTTTATTCAGATTATGAGAGTTGCTGGATTTTATTTCAATTCATGAGACTTATTTTTAGATGAGTTATAACTCCATTACAAGTTTAATTATTTCATTGATTACCAGACTGTTGTTATCTAGAAAATATTTATTCTCCTTGCTACTTATTTAGTCTCTATGATATGCTATTTGGATTTATCTATGTATTTATGGTATATATATATATTATCCAGACATTGAATTATTCATATGCATTTATGAATATGTTAGTTAGCTTCTGAAAAAATAAATATTGTACATGATTTATCTACATGCAAGGTTTCTAGTTTGGTTTTTATAAATAAAAGAAAATTATTACTGCTATTTTCATTATATCTTATTTTATTAGAAAATTTAAGAGACCATAATGTAATAACTAAAGGTTAATCTCAATATAACTCAAGCATTAAGGGATTAAAATTTAGGGTGTTACAAAAACAAATCAATTTCCATTTTATGAAAACCTGTCAAATATATGAAATGAACGTGAATCAAGGAAATGAAAGAAATAATCCATTTCCATTTTTATGAAAACCTTTTATATAATATCGTTGTTATTAGAACATATGTTGTCGATCTATAATTTGGTTACATTAGCAATTAGTTGTAAATGATAAATTTTAGAAAAATAAATATTGAAGCAATTCTAATAGCAAAAAAGCCTAGCCCCATTAAGGCCAATAAATTTTCTTGTAGTTTTTACATTTCTATTCTTATAAGAAAATGGCTGAAATTAGAGCAATGAAATATTAAAAAAATTGTAAGGTCATAAAAAATTGTTTCACACAAATCAGCTAACAACTCACTCACAAAAATGATTTCAAATCACATAATAAAATTAGCATAATAGTTATGTTAAACACATCAACAACAATTAACATAAAACAATCATATTATAAAGCATATAGAAAAAGATAATAACAAAAAATAGAACACTTGTAAAAAAGAAAACAAAATAAAACATATAAGAAGGAAAATGAATTTGTTTTCACACAACTTGCAAGTGTTGACATTGTAGAGTGTTATAATTTTTTTATGATAAGTGAAGGCAAATGTATGAACATCTTTCCAGTTTCTTTCTACTTGTAGATTCATATATAAATAAATGTTTTGAGACTCAAAATGCGTATAATTAAAAAATTATTGGTTACTGAAATTATAAATTATAATTGTTCACATGATTTGAAAAAAAAAAAAAAAAATCAAATTGAGTAATTGAATCTTAAAATGATCATTGTCAACTTGAGATATTTGAATGCAATCTTCTTGAGACATTTGGATTGAATGGGACGCCAGTACATAATAAGAAGAAAATAATACCTTTGTAATAAAGGATGATTACATATCTTAGAACTCTATGTTTAAGGAATTATCTCTAAGTGCTAATCGACTGGTCATATGAGGCTAATGAACATATGCAAAAAAAAAAAAAAAATTAATTATTTAACCAATTAGAAGATACAATATAAAGAGTATAAAGGTGCACTGTAAAAACAAAAGAGACACAATTGAAAAAAAAGAAGAAGAAAGACTACGTTTAAATTATTCAAGATTTGATTTTAGTAAACTATTAAAAAATAACATATAAAGATTATATACAAAAATAAAAAATGAACAAAAATGAAAAATAGAAAAATTGATAAAATAATAAATATACCTTAATGGTTTTACCATAAAACTCCAAATAACTCAATAAATACCATCTTGAAGGAAGAAACAAAAACAAAATCCATTGAATCAATAAAAAAAAAACAAAAAGAAAATGAAAGGAAAGAACATAATTACCCACAAAAATTGATGAAGGAAAGACAAATTTTGCCTTTTAGATATATGTAATGTCTAGTTAGACCCATTTTGGTAAAGTCATAATCAAAGTCATACTTGTTTAGAGCTCGAGTGAATTTGCTCTCTATAATGCAAATTGGAGATGGATATTGTAAGTGCACAGACAAACTATAAAGTGAAGTTATACTTGAATGTTGTGGAAATCTTGCTAAAAGATCCAAGGAAGAGAAAAGGATGAAGAAATCTGAAAAATTATAAGAAAATAAATATTGATTAAAATCTATTTGATTGATGAATTGATAGAATAAATCAAAAGTAATTAATAATTTCAATTGAATTGAAATAAGCAAAGATGGTAAATTTTTTTTATACAAAATGAATAGGTAAGTGGTGGAATGTAACGAGTGAGTTTAAAATTCGAAATTTGAATTTGACTTTTTTTTCTACGTTATAACATAATGAAACATTTCTATTATTATTCAATTTTCAACTTACAGTTTTCTTTAAAAAAACTTCTCAAAAAAAAAATATAAAAAATTATGTAAATTATGATAGTAAAAATTCGGACGGTTTCTTAAATCCGCCACAATATGCAATAGATTACGGCAGCTTTATTGACGGTCATAATCTTAATGGAAGAAATTGTGGTGAATGGGGATGGCTCTTTAAAACCACCATAATATATAGTGAAATAAGGTGGTTTCATCGACCACCACAATTTTAATAAAAATAACGGCGGTTATAATCGCCCTGATCACAACCCTCCGCCACCTATCCCCTTTCCTTTTCTGTCCAGCCGCGGCGCCATCAGCTTTCAACAGCCGCCGCCGCGTGTCCTCGCCACCTCCACCCGGCCGCCGCGCGCTCCTCCTCCTTCGCCATCCCGTTTTCTCCATCTGCGTCCATATCCTCCTCCACTCCGCGGCGCGCACTTCGCGAACAGTGCCTTGCGCCCTCACCAGCCTCCACCGCATCCTCACCCTCGGCTTGTCACCCAGCCTCGCGGAAGGCGTCGTTTCTGTGCTGGCGAGTTCTCCGCCGCGGTCCTGCTCCTCCAGCGCACAAACCCTCCCCTCCGCGCGACACCTCCACCCAGCACCCAGCACCCATCACCGCACGCACTCCTCCGATCTCCGTCGACTGCACGACATGAATCCCGAATAGTATGTTACTCTGTACCATCCCTTCCCCTTTCTCTTTAGTCGAATTCGATTTTCGGGAAGTTCCTTCCTTTTTCGGTTTTCTGGTCTACTGTTTCAAAAGGGTGTTTTGGGTTGTACCTGATTGGTTCATATGGGCTGGGTTTTTGTTGGCTTTGAATTCTGTCAATGTGTTTGGGGTGTAACCCTAGATTGATTGATTTTCTGAATTGTTTTTACTTTTCTTTTGGTTGAAGTCTGTTGTTGTTCAATCACAGATTTTATAGCTATAGCTGTGATTTTTGAGCTTTCGTGATTGATTTTGAAGCTGATGAGTTACGTTGATCTTGCCCCTCCTGGTTGATTTCAAAGATTAACAATTTTTAGTATGTATTATCCTATTGTCCTTGCTCTGATTGTGATAAGGACTCAATCCCTGTGATAAAATTGAGCTTCGTGTGTTCTACAGTAATCTGATTCATGATCTGAGTGGTAGTTCATTAGGGAATCATCAAATTTATGCTAAACCTGTGAAATTTGGGGGAACATGGTAGTGTCTTGCTCTGTGGTCTTTGACTGCCTTAAGAAAAGTGCGGGTTTGGCGACCAACGACGCATTGTCTCTTGCGCTAAGAATTCCGGAAATGAAGGATGGGCATGAGTTCACAATCAAGGAGGGAAGCCAAAGAACATATGTATCATGAAGCCCTCCTTGTCGTGTCATTCAGCTTCCATAGTTGTAACTAACAAAAGATGTGATATAGGGAAGCCAAAGAAAAATCAATTCATTGTATTTATTGAATAAAAATTGGCTGGTGCTTGTGAGGGCAAAGCTACATTTCAAACCTCGACCTTATCGGTAAAGCTTGCACCTCACTAATATAAGGGTAAAGTCACAGCTTGAAAATGCCGACTTTTATTATGGTTGCATGTACAGCACTGTCATAAAATTTAGCTCCCTTAGTCCTGCCAAAACCTTTAAAAGTGCCATGTACAAATGAAGCAATAAAATTAATTATTCAGTGTTGACTTATGTTGAGATGTACATGATTTTCTAAAATTAATTTGATTGGTGAAGGACAATTGCATTTGATTTTCCTTAAGGGTACATGTTAGCAGGACGTGTCTGGAAAAAAATTGATAGAGGTTTGTCAAGGAATTGTGGTGTTAACCTGTTTATGTGTCATATTTCTTTTGCCTATCAGCTTCTGGCTTTTTATTTCTCACTATTTGAAATCCATCTGAACTTTTTTGTTGCAGACAAATGCTATATCTCTAATTAAACATATAGTTGTTACAGTTGTTCCATCTGTGCAAGAGGACCCAAAGGAGCAAGGTCAGTCTTCTATTACTCTTGAAAAGGGCATTTGAAGAAGCTTCAACTTTTTAAATATAAATTTGGCTGAACTGTTTATATATATTATTTGGTTAATTTCAATTTTTAAATGATTCTTTTGTTAAATGTGAAGATATCAAAGGCATGGGAAGCAGAGGTACTGGCTTTAGAAGAGCTTTCAAAGCAATTATTGCTTGAGATTTATGAGCTTTGCAAGCAAAGGTTTACTTGATCTGATATGTTGGATTCCTTTCATTCACTGTTTTAGAATTGGTGTTAATTCTTGCACAATTTTTACCTTTTGAAAGCCTTACTAGTTACTACATATACTCACAACTGAGTCATAATACAGTCAAACAAATAGATGCAGAATTTTCCTAATTTATTTTTCAAAAAAGTTATACATAAATTATAAAACTATGATTGAAAACCATTGCATGCCATTGACCCCTAGAGAAAACTGGAAAACAGTGTCTCTGACTTCTTTGTGAAGAATGTATATGTTATAGTAAATGATAATATTATGGTGTGACTGACTTCATATCAAGGTAAAAAAGACTGATTTTTTTTTTTTATCAAAAAATAATGTGACTGAACTTTGTGGTTCTATGGAATGGCTAACTTTGCTGGGTTAATATGGCTAATTTGTGACAATTTCTTCTTCCAGCTCACTTTACTTGGTCTTTCCTTGTTAAAGCCATGTAATTCTTACTTCATCTTTACATATATATATTGAGCACCTCAGCTGTAGTTCTTCAGCATGCTTTTATGATGTTTGGGCATGCCAGCTCTAATTCAGGAATTTTTATAACAAAATTTCATCTCTTACCATATTTATCATGTTTGGTGATGAAACGTACTTGTTTTGGTAATGGTTTTTATTTGTTAATGATCCTTATTTAGGTGTTTATCTGTGTGTGGAGGAATTACCTTGTTTAATTTCCTTTTGATCTTTGTTTTGAAGAATGAATTCAACTCAAGATTTTGACTGTTAAATAAATGTCTCTTACCTTTTGTTTGTAAAAAGTCAAGAAATCACTTTTTGTCATGTATATATTTATCATTATCGCTTATCCTCCTTTTTTTCAAATTTATATTATAATTATAATTATTTACTCTGTATTGTATATCATTTAATTGGTTGCTTTGTGGAAATGTTTCTTCAATTTTGCTTGGCTTGAGTTGATCAGTCACAGGAGCTTTATTTCTTCAATCAATTTAGTCATGCTTATTGCATTTGTGCCCTTCTTTTTTAGTAGCACTAACTATAACCTGTGAATTCTTTTTGGGTAAGATTTTTTTCCTTTTATTTCTCTGTTAGTTTACTGAAATCATTTCTTGTAGCACTAACTAAAAGCCTGTGACTTCTTTCTGGTTAAGATTTTCTTCCTTTTATTTCTGTGTTAGTTTACTGAAATCATTTCTTGTAGCACTAACTAAAAACCTGTGAATTCTTTCTGGTTAAGATTATCTTCCTTTTATTTCTTTTTAAGTTTGCTGGAATCATTGTGTTCTCCATTGCTTCACATATTGTCTTGTTTTGTTTAAAATTTATTCTATATTCATGTGTTTTTACTTTCTTATATTGTGTTTGTGAATATTCAATCAAATTTCTGTGGACAAGGCAGCAAAGTTCTCCATTTTTGTCTAAACTGAAGGACAAGATGCTCCTCTCACCCAATGAAGCTACCTCTGCAGGGACTCGTTACAATGTGCCTTTGATCAACTCACTTGTGTTGTATGTTGGAATGCAGGTACTGTAAATTTGAAACATGTATGCTTATATATACCTTTGCATTGATGAGTCAATAATACATGTCAATATGTAATCAAGTAACAAGGTTGGGTCTTTGGGAATGGAGTTTCAAAAGTGCCTAAATTTGGTTATGTACCGTGAGGAATATAATGCCAGGACTCTGTTTATCTTGTGTGTAGATTTAGTCCTAGGACTATTCAATCTGTTCAATATTTAGCCTCGAAATAGTATTGAGGATTCCAGTGGGTTAGTTAAGGAAATAATTTCCAATGAATTTATCTTGCATTTTCAACTTCCATGGGTATCAATGATATTATTAAAGGAACATTTTTTTAAAAAATTGGTGCTGCAATTAGGGTGGTTTAAAATGTCATAATAAATAGTTTTTTAAAAATGTTTCATAGCAAATTACAGTGGTTTCAAACTGCTATATTAAAAACAAAATTTAAAATGTTTCACTGCAAATTGCGATGGTTTCAAACCGTCATAATTAATTTGTTTTTAAAAAATGCGATGAATTGTGGCGGTTTCAAACCACCATAATTGATATTTTAAAAATGTTTTACTAAAAATTGCTGCGGTCTGAAACCGCCATAATTAACCTACATTATGGAGGTTATATAGAGTGATTGTGGCTGTTTTTTATAACCGTCATAATTTATCAAATGGTGTTGGTTATACTCACCTACATTATAGCGGTTATATTGGGTGATTTTGCGGTTTTTTGGTCATAATTTATCAAATGGTGTTGGTTATAACTCACCTACATTATAGCGGTTATATTGGATGATTTTGGGTTTTTATAACAGTCATAATTTATCAAATGACGTTAGTTATAACGACAATTCACAAAAAAAATTGCTATAACTTACCTTTTTTTTGTAGTGAAAACTGCATTTAAAAGCTATAAAATATATTATAGTTAGATTAATACTATATAAATTTAACATAATATAATCAATACTATAAATCATTTCATTTGATCTAAATATAAGTAACGTACAAAAAAATTGATTAAATTATATATAAAAGACTTCTAAAAATAATAATTAGTGTTTACTATCATAAATTTGAAAATAGAATGCATTGATTTCTAATCTTGTCTAATGATCACTCCAGCTCGTCCACTTTTAATGGCTAAATGGGAATGAATTGGTTTGGGTGGCTAATTTAGGGAAAATATTCAAATTCCTAGATTGGATGGCTTAATAGGAGCAATCATATTCCTCTTGAATAAAGGAGAAAGTTTAAGAATGATTTAGGTGTGTTTTAATTTGGGATTCTTTAATGATAATTTTTAATTTAAAATTTAAATTTTGTAAGCAAAAAATATTTTAAATAATTACAAAAAAAATTTAATGGCCAAAATGTAAATCCAATATAGACTAATTGTAATATTAATTTATTCAAAATGAATTAAATATAATTGAGTCGTTTGAATTATTATTAGTATAACTGGGGCTTTTTTTTCCTGAAATTTATTAGCCAATCAAATTATTATTTCTAAATAGTGTATGTAAATAAATTAAGTATATTCATAAAAGTTTTCAATGGTAAAGATCAGAGAGTTAAATCTTGAGGTGAGTAGAGAAGAGCAACGATATATTTATATTATTATGTTTTTTATAAAAAAGAAAGTAGTTTAAATACTTAAAGAATAAGGCGTCTAAATTTTAACCCTCACTGTGTTGCAATTATAAATGAATGGTTGGGATTTTACTAACAAGACTGGTCCTATTCCTTCCGAAAAGCAGAGGATTCGGATCCATAATTTTTTGCTTCTGTGTAAACTGAGATTTGAAGTCGTATTCACACTGAAGTTAAAACAAAGAAAAGTATCCAAACAACAAAGCACAACTTTTAAAGAATATTAAACTGGCTTTTTAATGTTGCCAACGCCAAAACAAACATACCCTTCTTTGGTAGGAATACATGTTGCAGGAGTAGACTACAATTTTCTTGTGTGACAGGGCTCTTGCTGTGGTACATCGACAAATCAGGTGGACAAAGTAATGGATGTGATTCTTTTAGACCATCCATACAACAAGATCACTATAGTAATTCTCGTACACTTACCACCTAGTCCACCTAATAGGTTAATCTCCCATTTATTAATTAAGTATATACTATGAGAAATCAAAACAACTCATTATCTAACGAAGACGACATTGTAGAAGATTTTATTCTTTTTTTATTGAATTGTAGTTGTAGAAGAACGATAAAGATATAAAAAGTCAGAAATATACTTCACATATAAGTAAATATGTAGTTGAGTTCAGTTTTAATATAAACATCATAATTAACTACTATACGTGTGGTTCTCCGATACAATCGGTTTTCTGTACAGTTGGAACAGTTGATTGACACATCCAGTGTTGGAGCCATGGAGGTGTGGAGTTAACTAGTTTAGTGCTGACATTACTGCTTCAACTTTATTATGATTTTTAATTCCCATTTCTACCCTTCTCTTTTTCCATTCCCTTCACTCAATTGGGGGGACCATTTACAATATAATTAAATGATATCAATGTGTGACAATCAGGACCAAAATAAATATGATAGAATTAAATCTACTAATGGCAGATCCAGAGAAAATAAATATAAGGTGAATAGTAATTTCCTGAAACCCACTTGTCACTATTCATGGTGGGGCACGCTTATCACTATTTACGTGAACAATACTCAATAATTGGACCATATCACTAATCTGAATAAATAGATAGTGTCATATTTGCTAGAGTGGGACTCATGTCACTATTCACACCAAAATAAATCAAGAAATTGCACACCAAATTTTTAACGTAAAAACCTCCAAATATCAAAGGAAAAATCAGGGACAAACTCTGAAAAATATTCCACTATATTCAGGATAATTGCAAAATATCATTTCCACACTCTTCAATCCAAGAGGTAAATATAGTATTTCTCTGAAAACCCTCTTGTCAAATACTACACTTTTGCAACACCAAGGGGTAATAAAGATGATACCCAAAAATCTCTGTATTTACCCACACCCTACACTCTCTAGGATTTATTCACACTCATTCTCATTCTCAGAAAATAACACACACTCTATGCATTTTATTCTCTCTATAGCTTTTATTTCTCTCCTCTCGTTGTGTCTTCAGCTTCATCCTCGCCTCTTTATAGAGGATATTTTATGCGTGCACAATAATTTTTACTATGCACGCGTTGAAAAATTCCTTACGGGCACCAAACTCTTCACGCGTGACAGTGATTTTCTATTCACGCATTGAAAAATCCGTCTCTAGAAATTTCTTGACCCGTGAACAATAATTTTACTCTTCTTTATCTCAGCTGGACCCATAATTCTCCCCTCCAAGTCGATAAGGAAATAATTTGGGAGCAATCATCTGGGATTCATGCTGATAAACTTGACACAAAGTTGAAGCTTATCTCGTGCTACAACTTTCGTCATCATATCAGTAGGGTTTTATCAGTGTGAATCTTAGCTTGAATTGCTTTTCTTCTCCTGCTTGACGCCACCAATGATTCCTTACATCAATGTGCTTCATCCGCGAGTGATACATCACATTCTTGCTCAAATCCAAAGCACTTTGACTCGCAATGGATAACGGACCTATTCTACTTCATTCCTAATTATTCAAGGAATCTTTTCAACCAAAGCATTTCTTTTTCAGCTTCAGTCATAGCAACATATTCTGCCTCAAGTAGTGGACAAAGTAACACACTTCTCCAGTTTTGACTACCAAAACACAGCTCCACCTACAAAAGTAAACACGAATTTGGAAGTAGATTTCCTCCTATCAGATCACCTGCCATATCAACATCTACATATCCTTCCAGAATTGGTTCTGTCCTCCAAAGCTCAAGTACATTTTCGATCTACCCTTCAGATATCTCAAGATCCACTTCACAACTTTCCAATGGTCTTTACCTAGATTTGAAAGAAACCTCCTAGCAACTCCAACCACATAAGCGATATCTAGCCAAGTACAAACCATAGCATATATCAAACTTCCAACTCAGAGGAGTAAGGAATATATGTCATAGCTTTCTTTTATTCATCAGTAGTGGACAATTCTTTTTGGTGAGTTTGAAATGATTGGCCAACGGTGTGCTAACCTTTTTAGCATTTTTCATATTGAATCTGCTAGAACCCGCCCCACATATTTTTCCTGTGACAACCAAAGCTTTCTCCATCCAATCTCACAAAATCTGCATACCCAGAATTTGCTTTGCAGGGCCTAGGTCTTTCATATCAAAGGACTTTGATAGTTCCTTTTTAAATCACTAATCATCTTTGCATCATGTCCTACTATCAACATATAATCTACATACGCAGAAGGATGATAAACTTATCACCTGGAAATGTTTTAACATAAACACAGTGATTTGTATTTGTCCTGTATATCCATAACCCACCATGAATGAGTCAAACTTCTTGTACCATTGCTCAGGCCTGCCTTCAATCCATACAAGCTCTTCTTCAATCTACAAAACATGTTCTCCTTTTAGTCTCCTCAAATCCTTCTAGTTGATCCATGTAGATTTCTTCCTCCAAATCACCATGGAGAAATGCAGTCTTCGTCTAACCTCAAGCTCCAAATCCAAGCTACCGGTCAGAATTACTCAATAGAACTCATTTTGATAACTGGAGAAAAAATCTCATCAAAATCTATCCCTCGCTTTTGACCAAAGCCTTTTACAACCAAGCAAGCCTTATGCTTCACTAGCTTGTTGCCATCTTTCTTAAGCTTGAACACCTATTTATTCTTCAAGGCTTTCTTACCTTCAGGAAGTTTTACCAGCTCATAAGTATCATTCTTCTAAAAATTCATCTCTTCTTACATGGCTTTAATCCATTGAACTTTATCCTTATGAGTCTAAAATTTTTCAAACTCTCTGGCTCCCCCATCAATGAGAAGGACATACTCCAATCTGGGTACTTACTCGATGGTTGTAACACTCTATTAGATCTTCTAGCTGTGGTGTACCAGCTTGCCTCCTGCTCAACACCTCCTCTATTTCAGCATCATCAATTGCTGACTCATCATAACCCTATGGTCTTGAACCTTTCCCCTTCTGTGGCATTTTCTTTAGGGAGAAATACTAGTGTAAAATCAACTTTACCACCAGATTCATCATTTTCTCTGAAATAGCAGAATCAACATAGTTTCTTGCTCATGGAACACTACGTCTCTCTTCTTATAATCCTCTTCTTTTCAAATCCCATAGCCTGTAACCAAATTCCTCATCTCCATACCCCATAAATATGCAAGGAATGACTCTATCATCAAGCTTCTATCTCTCTCCTTACTTATGTGAACAAAGGCTTTGCATTCAAACACCTTCAAATGAGAGTAACTAAATCATGCGAACCATACTCTCTCAGAAATATTAAAGCCCAAAGGAACAACGAGATCTATTAATCAGGGTAGCAATGACGGCTTCACCCTAGAATGGCTTAGGCAGCTTAGCCATTCTCAACATACATCTAACTTTCTCCATAATAATTCTGTTGATTCTTTCGGCCACACCTTTATGCCTGTGTGCCAGGAACTGTCTTCTCATGCCTTGATGCCATGTTCAGAGCAATAGTTTTGAATTCATGGGAAGTGTACTCTCCCCTATTGTCACTAAAGACATTTCAATGGTTTCTCATTCTCGCTCCACCATGGCATGAAACCTTTTGAAGTATTGAAACACTTGGTTCTTCCTTTTTAGCAAATAAACCCACACTTTTCGTGAAGCATCATCAATGAACGTTATAAAATATCTGCTACCACCCAAAGTCTCCACCTCCATGGGACCATACATCAGAGTAAACCATATCCAAAATATTCTTTTTCAGCTTCAATCTTTGTTGAAAGACACTCTATGATGCTTGTCAAATAAACAATGATCACAAGGATTTAACTTTGTACCTTTGGCATAAGGAATGAGGGATTTCCTAGCCAAAATTGCAATCCTTTTTCACTCATATGAGCCAATCTTTTATGCCACAAATTTGGTGAAGCGTCGTCCTCTATTGCATTCAACCCTTCGATTCTGCTTAACTTGAGTCTTGTACAAAGTATTGTACAATATTCTTTGGCAACCACCATCGAACCTTTGGAAAGCTTCCACTTGCCATCACCAAAGTTACTGTGGTATCAAGCTAAATCAGAGCATGCACGAGATAGAATTAAGGTGTAAATCCACCCATGTTGCACGTTCTTCAATGTCGTGTACATCCTATATTTGTTTGAATGTACATATCACCAACTCCTAAAATGTCAGAATTACTTTTATTACCCATCTTTACTTTGTCAAAGTCTCTGCTTTGTACATAGGAAAGAATTCCTTGTTGGGAGTAGCATGATAAGAAGCTAAGTCAACGACCCATTCTACACATGAATTTACAACATGACACTCTTCATCTACAAAAGAGAGCAACACTACTTCCCCATTTGTCAGGGGCCACAATATTTTTACCACAGCACGTCCTGACTTCTTTGATTTTCATTGTCTCTATTCTTCTAAGCTTTACAATTTCTTTTGATGTGCCCTTTTTCACTATAATGGTAACATTTGAACCTTCTTCTTGAATGGGATTACGATTGATCCTTAGACTTTCTGAGGCCTCTGCTTTTGCTTCTCCCCGTTCTCTATGATAAGGGCTTGGGAATTATCTATTCTCACCAAGTTTTTCCTTCTTGGTTTCTTCATTGAACATGTTGTCTTTGACTTAGAGTAAAGACTTTCCACTTGAAGCAAAGTTACTCAATGACACCACAAGGTTCCAATATTCAACAAAGAACTCAAAATAATAGTGCTTGTAACTCATCCTCCAGCACTATTTACATAGTGCTTAACTAATTTATCATATCTTGGAAGTCGCTCAAATACTCGCAGAACTTCCATCTCTGTATTTAGATTCACTAGCTTCCTGAATGCGAAAGCTTTATTCTGAGTCTTCTCTCATAAGAGATCTTGTAAATTCTTACAGAGTATAGACATTCATCTCTATTAGCCATATAGTGGAATACACTAATACCCACCCATTGCCTAATTAACCCAATGGCCCAGATGCATCTTTTCCAATTTTCCACTATCACATCTTGCGGCTTTGCATCTCCCTTCTACATGATCATAAAAATCCTTATAGAAAAGTATATCCTCCATTTTTTGCTTCCAAATGGTGTAATTGCCTGCCTCAACTAATCATGATTCCATATTTTCTCATTTAATTTACAGCATAATCCTAACTCCTTGATACCACTTGTTAGGCTTGACTAATTCACAAGTGTAATTAAATGATGTCAATGTGTGGCAATGAGTACCAAAATAAATATAATAAAATTAAATCTACCAATCAGTAGGACGAAAATAAATATCAAGATGAATAGTATTTTCCTGTAGGACCCACTTGTCACTATTCACGATGAGACCGCTTACACTATTCACGTGGAGAGTACTCAATAATCGGACCACATCACTAATATCAAGAATAGTATGATCGATGTTACTATTCACTGAGTGGGATTCATGTCACTATTTACGCTATCAAAATAGATCAAGAATTGCACGCGAATTTTATGTGGAAACCGCCAAATATAAAGGAAAATCAGGACAAACTCAAAAATATTCCACTATATTAGGATAATTACAAAATATTCTTTTCACACTCTCTAACCCAGAGGTAAATATAGTGTTTCCAGATGAAAACGCTCTATTCAAATACTACACTTTTACAGTCCAAGGAGTAATAAAGATGATACCTAAAAATATTCCCAATATATTTACCACACCCTACACTCTAAATTTTACTCACACTCTCTATTTTTCCTCTCACTCTAGAAAATAACACACATCTCTATATTTCTCTCTATGCAGCATTTGTTTCTTTGCCTCGTTGTGTCTTCAGCTTCATCCACACCTATATTTATAGAGGATGTTTCATGCATGTAGCAGTAATTTTCTGTACGTGTTGAAAAATTCATCATGGACAAACTCTTCACATGTAAACAATTATTTTGCTGTTCACGCGTTGAAAATCCATCTTGCATCGAAATTTTTCACGTGTGAACAGTATTTTACTGTTCATGCATGGAAAAACACTCCTCTCTATCTCTTGGCTGGATCCACACACTCATCCTCTCAACATCTCTACGGCACCACCACCATAGCTTCCATGGACACACATTAACTCACAATTATAGGCATTTTTATCTGGAAAATAATCATAAATGAATGAATGAAGTTTCAATACTTTAAGTAACATATCATTTGTATTTGTTTTGAACACTTCCTCAGATAATAATAGATTAATTATGTTAAAAAATACTACACACACAGCTGGTTCATAGATATTTGTTGGTTGTAGCTCGGAACTCTTCTCCCAATACTTCTGGATGGGTATGAAATTTATTGAAAAACAAGCCACCCCATGGCTAATTGGAAAAATTTTGTTCGTGGATTATTAACAAATTTTTGAGTATGCATTACAACAACACTAACAAAGGGAACAAGAACAAGACAACTAGAAGAGAAAGTGGCAGTGTGTTTTCCTTTGCTCCCTTCCATTATCTGTTTCTCCAATCCCTATAGACCCCCTATAGAGACCGAAAAATGCCTCTTTGATGTCCAAGTTCGAATCTTTCATCTTTGCCGATTCTGGGTTCTTCAATTCTTCTCTTTTATAAAAAGAATCATGATTGCATAGTTTATTATTCTTGGGAAAAAAAAGCCATGAGAAGGGGCATGAGGAGTCTTGTCTTTGAACCTGGCAGTGAGCTCGAGGAAGAGACCATGGGGAAAGGTTGACATGTGAGATCAGACGCCATGGCTTTGGGTTGAAATCTTCGATTTCGACGAGGAATCAATGCTTTACAATGCCGCCGCAAGAAACCTCCGTCCAGCATAGTCTGCACCGCACTTCACATATCCAAACAGCCGGGGTTGGATGCGACAGCATGGTGGGGTGGATTGAATACAGTGAAGAGTTGTGGGTGTCTGTGTTTGTGGAAGGATAAATTGGTAATTTAATAGATGTGATAGTATTTAATAATGGCAACCGGACGAACTGTATAACATAACAACCGTATCAGAGTATGCAAAAAATTTATCCGTACGTAAGAATATATTTGACTGAATTTTCGTTCATCAAATAATGTAAGTCAACATTATCTGCGACAAGACTTGGCGAGCATCTACATCCGAAGCACTTGTGCTGTGTTGTGTTTGATTGTTTGGTTTCTGAGTTCAAGCTCCAAGATGGCGAATTCAGAACACAGCCTTCCAAGTTCCAAGCTCGTGGACGCCCAAGTCAACCATCAGCAAGCACCATCAGATTCAGAACTCGATGACGAAGAGAGCTTCGCCTACGCTCTGCAGCTTGGCAACGCTATTGCGCTGCCTATGGCACTGCAGTCCGTAACTGAGCTTGGCGTTTTCGACGCCATTCAGAGTGCTGGAACTGCTGCCAAGCTCTCTGCGGAGGAGATTGCGTCCCAGCTGTCCTGCAAGAACCCGCAAGCACCCGCAATGCTAGATCGCATCCTCGCCCTTCTTGCCTCTCACTCCATTCTTCGCTGTACCGTCGTTCCTGATGAGCACAAGCTTGGATCCTTCATGAGGCTCTACAGCATGGCTCCCGTGGCCAGATTCTTTGCCCGAGACTCTGACGGTGTCTCCCTAGGTCCCTGGATGGCTTTGATTCAAGATAAGGTCTTTCTTCAGAGCTGGTTAGTTTCCTTTCCCTGCCCCTCTCCTCAACCATAAACATGGAATTCGTTTTCCTCATCAAAATTGAATTTGCTTTAGGAGTCATTCTTGTGTCCTCCGGGAGGAAATTTTTCTTCCTCCATAATCCATTGTAACCACAAATTTCAAAGGTATGAGAGTTAAGCATTTTTCTTGTTTTAGTAATGGAATGACCATGATGGTTGACTCAATCTTCTCAGTTGACTTGTCGGTACGTACAGAAACCTGATCTCTGTTTTTCCTTCTTTTTTTTTTAATTAGAAAAATGTTCCTTTATGTAACATTATGGCCCAAAATCAGACACACAATCCTGTGTAAGATTTTATTGCAATTTCCTTGAAGGCTTGAAGAAGGAAATTGTATTAGACAAGCTAGTGATTCTCTTCCTGCTGGGTCCAATTTAATTTTCTACATCTAGTATTGTTCAGTTGTCACCAGACACCACATATTGAGAGAGAAATCTTAGTTCAAGTGTTCAACCCGATATTACACAATAGTTTGTGTCTTGTTCTTTTTATATTATCTACTCATAAGGAGTGTTTGGTATGGTGGAAATTTGTTTGCACAATCTTCTGAAGAGTTTGCTATGAACCTGATTCCATGGAAATTTGCTTTAGTTGTTGTCTATTATGCTCATGAAATAATGAAGACTGCCAACAGCCCCATTATTACAGCAAAAGACGGCTTCAAACCAAAGTGATTGCTGGATTATTTTTAAAAGGAAATTAGGATTCAGGAGGCTCATTTTGTAAGCCTCCTTCAATTGGATTCGAACTCTTTTCATTTGCTGAAGTAAAATAATCGTGTATTCATTCTTAGGACCCAGCTGAATGATGCAATTCGGGAAGGGGGTATTCCGTTCAACAGGGTTCATGGGACACATGCATTTGAGTATCCAAGCTTGGACCCAAGGTTCAATCAGGTTTTTAATGCAGCAATGATGAATCACACCACTATAGTTATGAAGAAGATTCTTGAATGCTACAAAGGTTTTGGGGGCGTAAAAAGGCTCGTGGATGTTGGTGGTGGTCTTGGGATCAACATTAAATTGATCACTTCCAAATACCCTCATATCCAGGGTATCAATTTCGATTTGCCTCATGTCATAAAACATGCCCCTACCTATCCTGGTATGACTTTTGTCGTGGGAGTCTCCACTTTCTTTATTAATACTATAATCTGCTATATCAAAGGCTACCTGATGTTGCAGGAGTGGAACATGTCTCGGGAGACATGTTTGAAAGCCTGCCAAAAGGTGATGCCATCTTTATGAAGGTAAGTTGGTGCTTTGCTAGTTGGCGGTAGAACAAGTTCTCTAAGGGTATGTTTGTGAATTGGGATTATGGAGAGAGGGAACGGTAAAGGAGGGTTTGTAGTATAAAGTTATACTAAAAGTCCTCCCCTCCCGTCCCTTGAAATCTCAACTCAACATCCTAAATTGCCTTTGCTGATTTACCGTTTAATTTATTCACATTTAGTTCTCCTGCAACTTGATTTTTTTTTTTAACTGGGTAGTAACATATATTGGTAATTTTTTCTTTAATAATAGTAGTAAAAATGTGTTCGCAAATTGGACTGCATCTATTACCCTTTCTTTGTTTTGAAACTAGGTGTATTTGGTTCGGGGTAAAAAATGAGGTGGAAATATTCGTGGAAAACTTTTGTGTCTTAAATTACCAATAAAGCTCATCTATGAAAATTTATACCATAATTTTACCTTACTAAACATACCCTAAAATAATGCCTTAAATGTTACCCAAAGTGGGTGCATATCATGACAGGTTACGTATGCTGACTAAATTGATTTTTGCAGTGGATACTTCATGACTGGAGTGATGAGCAGTGCTTGAAACTATTGAGGAACTGCTATGATGCCATTTCGGATGATGGGAAGGTGATTGTTGTGGAGGCAGTTCTTCCTATTATACCTGAGAACAATGATGCTTGGAAGCACATCGCCCAATTGGATATGGTGATGATGACTCAAAACCCAGGTGGGAAAGAGCGAACTGAGCAAGAATTCATGGAATTGGCAACTGGAGCTGGCTTTAGTGGTATTAGATATGAAACATATGCCCGCACATTCTGCGTTATGGAGTTCTTCAAGTAGATCGAATGTGCTGTTCTTGCCTTGTGGAATTGGAACTGCTTGCTACTTCTGGTTTGTGAGCACTTTAGAATAAAACACACTTACAGTGCGTTATTACTCATTATATTCAGTGTTTCAACTTTTAATACTATTGGTGTCATGGTATGGAATAGTGGATGGTGAAAATGTCACGACTCGATCTCGACACGTGATCGATACGTGAGAAGTTTCATTCATTGGCGTAACCTGGATTTCTCTATATGCAGTAAATCACAAAACGGTTTTATCATAAAATCTTTTCTACATACAAATCACCTGCATTTAAAACATATAATCATGATTTTTCCAAAACTACAATCTCATATTATGTTTTCTAAAGTCTGAATTCATGGTGTCAATAAGCATAAAGAAAGTCTATCATAAACAAACCTCTATAAGTAGTAAAATCTTAGCATAACATTATAGATGCAAAACATAAATCATACAATATGGTCAAGATCTTGTTTGCATCTACACTGGAGCACCTTATTCTATATAGAAAGGCTTCACTCGTGTGAAGCTCCAGCTGACACTCTAATGCCGGTGCGAGGAGGAAGAAGCTGAGTAAATCTCAGCAATTACTCTATCTGTAAAATAGCAAAAATAAGAGGGGTAAGTTTTGTAACTAAAACTCAATAAACGGATTCTCACCCATGACCACACATGAGATAGGAAAGGAAAATACATAAATAATATGAATGCAACTTTCACGAATCATTTAAGTTTATTTTACATAATACCAATAAAATCATAAGTTTGCTAGAATCATAAAAACACATTATTCTCAAAGAACTACGAGAAGGCAATAGACTATCAGTAATTGAATAATGGATGCTCAATTCCTCGTGACGCGTCATTCGTAGGATGATTTATTCTCTGGATAATTTATCCCTCGTGGGCCTTGGTACCAAGGTTAACGATTACTGTCATTAACTTATAGCTCTATTCGTTTAGAAATTCCTCATTTTCACAATATTTCATGAAGTCTTCTATCTTAGAGTTCAAAAACTCAATCATATAAAACAAACAATTCTGGAAATCATAAAATCATTAATTACTTTGAAAGTTGTAAATCCATGTAACTCTAACAGTTTGACTTTAGCATACATGTGGTTGTGAAATCGTGTCTAAGGGATCACCCGTTGAAGACACTATGGTTTCAATCCACCGAATATATAATCGTCAAATGTTCTAAGTCATACAGACTCATATTCTAAAGCTCCTTTATGTCTAAGTTTCTAAATTTATTCTAAATATCTAACTTTCATAGACTTGGAAATTCTAAAACCATAATAGTATTTCCAATAGTCACAAGATTTCCAAGTAATCACATTCATAATCAATTCAACATAAAAATTGTTCTAACAATCATATATTTCAAGCAATTGCAGTTATAAGCAATTTCACATAACATTCTTTCAGCAAATATGGCCCATGCATTTTCAAGAACACAATTTCTACTATTTCAAAAATCACAATTTTATAACAATAGAAATTTCAACTGTTACAAAATAAACTCTAAAATCATGGTTCTTTTTCATGTTTTGTTGAAAATAACTATAATGACCAACATAGAGGTCATAGGCTTGAACCCACTCACCTGGAATGGTGAAGATGCAGAAACGGTACAACTGAATTCTGGGAGGTAGGAATGACACGTCTTGTCATAAAAGCAACAAAACACTAAATTAACTCCTAAGACCCCTAAACATCTCAACTTTATCTCTATCATAAGGGAAGAACTCCCTACTCTTGATAGGCATGTAAGGTATCCCAAGGCAAGAAGAAATTAGGAGAAAAAGAAATAAAATCAAGGAAAGAACATACCTTAAAGCCTTATGAATTGAAGATTGGAGTTAGAATTGAGAAAAAAAATGAAAGAAAATGGAGTTGGAGGGTGAAGAAAGGTTAAGGAACGAAGTTTTATGGGGTTTAAGGGTGTTCGTGTGATTCGGACCCCAAAACAAGGGGTTTTTATAAACTTTTGACCACTAGAGTGGTAAATGACCATGAGGCGGTTCCCTCCCCGCTTGCTCTTTGTTGACCACTCGGAGCAGTCATATGACCACTGTGGCAATCTCCACAGTACTCACTTATTTCCATTGTTTACTCTCCACAGTACTCCACAATGAATGTCCTCATTTATTTTACTCTCCATTAACTTTAAAACATAAATGTAAACAAGGAAATACCCTATTTGGATTCAAATAAAATATCAGAAAAATTAAAATCCCAACAAATCAAAATTCAAATTTTGGGTGTTAGTTCAAATCTAGAAATTCTTACGATTTTATAAACTTGTGGACTAAAAATGAAATGTTTAAAGGTTTCATAAAATTCATTAAAAATTATTTTTTAACTTATTCTCCTCTGGAAATAATTACGGGACTTTTGATCTCAGAAATGTAGTTTTTTCATATAGCGCTCTAAGGAAGTATAGGATCTAAACTTAGTGAAATTCAAGACTCAAAACATAGATAAGGTAATTGACACCTTTCTAGTTAAAAAAAAAACTAACCTTTTTATTTAAAACTAGAGTATTAGAAAATTCCTGAAAAGAGTGAAAGTAATTAAGGAGAATAATAGGCAAGAAAGGTCTATTGAAAAAAAAAAGCCTCACTATTTTCAATAAAGATTAAGTTTCTTTCCATTCCAAGTAAGGATTAATTTTCAACTAATAGGTAAAACAATTTCACAAAAATAATAAATAAGACTACTATTCACAAGTGGGTTGTTGGTTTTGCATACAACAAATTTTGCATTGTTAAATCATACACAAGTATTTATCAAAACAAATTGGACACCTTTTAAATTTGAGTTTGTTTATAGAATTATAGGCAATGCACCATACATGCATGTTGTCTGTAGGTCTAAAAGTTGTATGTATTATAAGTTACGAAGAATGATACACGGTCATTACAGAGTTACATTATATACTTACACCATGCTATAAGATAAAAAAAGGAGTATAAAATATAAAGGATAAAATGGGAAAATAAAAAAGTAACGTACATAATTTCTTCTCTCTCTCTCTTGTCTTGTTTATTTCTTCACCCACCATTCCTCAAAAGTTGAGTCTCTCTCTTCTATCACGTTTCTCTTCTCTTGTTCTCATTGTTTACAGGAAGAAGAAGAAGGAGAATCAAGATTTGTTGGCAGCATACAAAATTAATCCTTACCGCATAAAGGTTTAACTTATTCTATTTTTATTTTTTATGTATTTGTAGTTTGTGTCCTAAGACATGGATGATTTTTTTTTCTTTAGTCTTTCAGAACAAAACAACTGAAAATGACTCTGCTAGAAGTTGAGATTTGCTGTTATTATTGGAAACTAGAGTTAGAAAATTGTAAATGCTTGTTACGAAATATTGTAAACCAATACCCAAAATGTTGTAAATCAGTATATGAAAAATTGTAAACTAGTATGCAAAAGTTGTAAACCAATTGAAGACACATACTAAATAGGTTAAGGATTAAATATGAAACTATATACAAAAAAGTTGTAAACCAGTATACAAAACATTGTAAATTTATATGTAAAAAGTTGTAAACGTATACACAAAAGTTGGTAAATTGATTTACAATTAAACAAGATGTACGATAATAATATAAAATTGAATGTTTTAGAATTTTATATGTATTGTAAGAATACCTTATGAATTAGATTTATTTATTACTACTTTTAAAATTACTTTAATTTGAATTATTCAATCAATGCTATTAAGACATAAGTTGACAAAATTGTGAAATTTAATTTTTTATGTATTTGTGGTTTATGTTTCAAGACATGGATGCATTTTTTTTTCAATTTTTTTAGCAACAAAATGAACTAAAATGGCTCTGCTAAAATTTGAGATTTATTGTTATTATTGAAAATTGGAGTTAGAAAATTGTAAATGCGTATTACGAAATGTTGTAAACTAATACCCAAAAATTATAAACTAGTATGTAAAAAATTGTAAACTCATACGTAAAAGTTGTAAATCTATTGAGGACACATGCTAAACAGATTCATGATTAAATGTGAAAATATATGTTGAAAAATTATAAACCAATATACAAAAAGTTGTAAACCTATATGCAAAAAGTTATAAACTTATACGCAAAAAGTTGTAAATAGATTTACAATTAATATTAAACCTATGAACAAACTTTGACAACGATAATCTTGACATAAAGGGATCATTCTTTTCACAAATTCAATTTGACAATTTTTGTTAACTTATGTCTTGATAGCATAGATTGAAGGACTCATATTGAAGTAAATTTTAAAAATAGCAGTAAATAAATCTAATTCATAAAGCATTCTTATAATACATATAAAATTTGAAACATCCAATTTTATATTATTATCATGCATCTTGTTTAATTGTAAATTGGTTTACAACTTTTTGTGTAGGGTTTACAACATTTTATATACATGTTTATAATTTTTTGTATCCTAGTTTATAACTTTCTGTATATTCACATTTAATCATGAACCTGTTTAGTATGTATCCTCAATTAGTTTACAACTTTAAGTTTTTACAATTTTTACATACTGGTTTACAATTTTTGGGTATTAGCTTACAATATTTCGTAATACGCATTTACAATTTTCTAACTCCAATTTTCAATAATAACAGCAAATCTCAACTTCTAACAGAGCCATTTTTAGTTCATTTTGTTACTAAAAAAAAATCATTCATGTCTTGAGACATAAACCACAAACACATAAAAAATTAAATTTCATGATTTTTATCAACTTATGTCTTAATAGCGTTGATTAAAGAACTCAAATTGAAGTAATTGGAAAAGTAGCAATAAATAAATCTAATTCATAAAGCATTCTTACAATACATATAAAATTCAAAATATTCAATTTTATATTATTATCGTGCATCTTGTTTAATTGTAAATCGGTTTACAATTTTTTGCGTATAGGTTTACAACTTTTTGCATGCTAATTTCACATTTAATCTTGAATCTATTTACTATGTGCCTTCAATTAGTTTACAACTTTTACGTATTAGTTTACAACTTTTTGAGTATTGGTTTACAACGTTCGTAACACGTTTACAATTTTCTAACTCTTGTTTCTAATAATAACAGCAAATCTCAACTTTTGGCAAAATGATTTAGTTCGTTTATTCCTAAAAACTGAAAAAAAAAATCATGCATGTCTTGGGATATAAACCACAAACACATAAAAAATTCAAATGGAATGAGTTAAGCCTTCATGTGTAAGGATTAATTTTGTGTGCTACCCACAAATCTTGATTCTCCTTTTTTCTTATAAACCATGAAGAACGAGAGAGAGAGAGAAGGAACATGATAGAGGAGAGAGAATGAAAGCTTTTGAGGGATAGTGAGTGAGAGAGAAACAAGACAAAGATAAAGAATAAGTTATGTACGTTTTTTTTCCCTTTATCTTTTCTCTACCTATTTTATTCATTTGTATTTTATACTTATTTTTTCATGTAGCATAGTATAAGTGTATGATGTAACTCTAATGATACTGTGTATCATTCGTCATAAGTTATAATGTTACTGTTTCCTTAAAAAATGGTAGAAAATGTTTTGAGTAAATTATGTTGCAAATAGGCTATAAACATAACGTAAACACTTAAATTAAAATTTAAAAAAAAATCTTGTATGCATCTCACTGTTAGTAATTATTTTTATGATATATTTACCTATCTTGATGCAATGTTTTACATAATTGTAACTTGTTTGCTTTTCTAACTATGCATATAGTTTTGGTACTTCTACATACTTTATTGTACTTAAATTTTATATTTCAATATTTTAATTATTTATCTCTCTCTCTTTTCAATTTTTTTTACTCAATCATTCGCATCACACCCCACCAAATATTTCCTATGCATTAATAATTCTCCTTGATTTAGCGAAAAGGCCGAGAGTTTCCCTTCTATAAATCCGACAAAGCATAAAAGTTCACTTTTGCTTTAGAGGAGTGATAGATAATCGTTACTAAATTTACATTATATATTTATATTAAGTTAAAAATTATAAATTATATGTAAATTATAAATTAGTATGTAACATATTAATATAACTATATGTGTATAATGTTTAGTGATTGTTATTTATCTTTTTCTCTTTGCTTTATAGTGTGGGCCCATAAGAGTGTCAATGAAAGTGTGCACTAATAAGAGTTGATTGCCTTTGAAAGAGTTTTGAAAAATATAAAGAATGTTAACAACATTCTGCTTGTCCACGTTCATCATTAATTTCACAAGCTACTGGCCATAACTAAATAACTTAATCCAAGTGTAGTCATTTTAGTTAAAGGTGGTTCCTCCATCTCTGTCCACCCAGCACAGGGTAGTCATCATTATAATATAGCGCAATTCATTACAAAACAAAGGAAAACGTGATTTTGAAGTAATTGAGAAGATTTGAAGAAATGATAACCAAATAACTTAATTTAATGCGGTCATTTCCCATTAAAGGTGATTCTTCCATTCTGATCTCAGTCTACCTTGCAAAGCGGAGTCATTTCAATATTGCTAATATAATATTATAGCGCATTTCGTTAACAACAGCCTCCGAATGTGGATCAGTCGGTGTCTAGCCGACCTTGTCATCGGGCCACGTTCCAAGCTCGTTGGGCCTCCAAGCTGGGCCAAAAGCAAAGTTTGTTGGGCCTTCCCAAGCAGGCTCTTCAAACCGGCCCAAATAGCATAGGATCCTCGAAAGAATCTTCATTAGCTCAGGGGCCTTGATATTCTGTTAGGGATTTTCGCTTGAATGCTAAAATGGCCAGAAAAGTTAAATTAAAGGCAACGGCTCCCCAACCATATATATATATATATATAGCTCAAACGGAGGATGAGGGGGCAGTTCATTCTCTAGGCCTATACACAGACCCGCCCTTTACTATGAGCAAAGCACAAAAGAATGCAAAGTCTAAAAATTGAGGCCTTGACCATGAGTCATTAGTTTAGAATGCTGAAAAAATATGAATATGAAGCGAGTCAAAATAAGGTCCCAATTGGAGTGATGAAAATGGAAAAAAAAAACTTTTGGGGGTTTACTCCTTTCAGCCTTAGGAACCTCCCTCAGGTCGAATTCCTAGTAATAGAGTTTAGATATTGATGATTATATCAAGACACAAAATTATAGACCAATGAGTCAAAATATCCATTGTTTCTTAACAACAATCACATCTAGTGACGACTTATCAGATGCCATCAATCTCACTAAATTCCTTACAGGAAAAAATTATAAGAAATATTATTGTCCTCATAATTTATAGGATCCTGTGCATATATACAACATTTATCATTGGATCAGCTTAATTTAGATCTCATCTTATCAAATAATAGATTATGGTGTATGAATATGATATTACACGTATTGGAAGTCCAAATATCATTACTTAACAATTATTGACAGTAGGATTAACGTTATTGTGTTTTTAATCAAGTATCAATGTTAAATATATATTAAAAAACTCTTACAATAGTACTGTATAAGACTCTGTACAACGTATTTTTTTAACAAGTTATTGTAACAATCAATTGTGTTGAGAACTTATTTATAATGAGAGATATTAAGCTTAATTGAACTGAATAAGGATCAATATTCAATATTGAGTTCAACAACTGCATCGATTAATAACTCCACTTTAAAACTAATTAAAATCCCTTCCCTGCTCCCTAGCTACTTCTTTCATAAAAAACAAAAATTAAACTGAATAATTGTACAGATTGTTATTCAACCTCTATATAAATAAATAATAATAATAAGTATTTGACAAAGTTCATGCATCGCAAATATTCTGTCGAGAGGAACGTGGTTCATACGCACTTACGCAGTCTCTCACAGTCACGTGTCACTCATAAGGATGTTCAAAGAATCTAATCAAAACAATAATGTTGATGAAACTCTAGTCTTCGAATTACTTATATTTTTATTTAAAACTAAATACAAATGATTAGATCACAGAAAGTATAAATTTAAATGCATTTCCATATTATTATTTTAATGGATTATCCTTGTATATAACCTTCTTGAATTGTTAATTACTCAAGAAAAAAGAACTAAATTTCTCGAAGTAATAAACGTTTCTATTTTTCTATCCAATAATTTTTATTTTAGCAAGTAAAAGAATGTTTGGATGATATACGTTTTAATAAATTGACAATTTACTGGCTTGACTTCTAAGATTTACCCTCAACCAAATCAATCATGACCATCCACAAACGGATCGGATATATGTATATATATATATAATTCACATGATTGATGGTGGACTACTCTACCAGACGCGTCGAATAAATATATCTAGCAGCTTCAATAATTCCTCTTAGCTAGCGGTCGTTCCAAATCGATTGACATGGCAGCGCCTCCAATATCAGAATCAGAATCGAATAGAAAGCTTGCGGAAGGGGAAGCCAGTAGTGATGATCATCTTGAAGAAGAAGAAGAAGAAGAAGACAGCTTAAGTTTTGCCATGGGAATGATGGATTCCATGGTGGCTCCATTGGCGTTGCGATCAGCAATCGAGGAGGGGGTGTTTGACATAATAGCGAAAGCTGGAGAAGGTGCCAAGCTCTCCGCAAAGGATATTGCAGCTCAGATTGGGACCAACAACCCTCAGGCACCATCCATGCTCGATCGTCTCCTTGGCCTCTTGGCCACTCACTCTCTCCTTCGCTGCTCTCTTGTTCCACAAAGCAGCCACCTTCACACTCGCAGGCTCTACAGCCTCTCCCCTGGCTCCAAATATTTTGTCACTGATGCTGATGATGGTGTCTCATTGGGACCCCTCTTGGCATTGCTTCTCGACAACGTCTTCTACCAAGGCTGGTAATTAAGCTTTAATTTAATTTAGGCTTTTAGGTTAGGTTAATTAGTATATATAATTATTGAATTGTTTCAGGTCCGAACTAAAAGAAGCGATTCTGGAAGGAGGTATACCTTTCAACAGGGTGCATGGCATGCATGCCTTTGAGTATCCGAGTGTGGATCCCAGATTCAATGAGGTTTTCAACAAAGCCATGCTCAATTGCACCACTATAATCATGAAGAGGATTCTCGAATATTACAAAGGATTTGAGCGCATCAATAGACTGGTGGACATTGGAGGCAGTACTGGGGTCAATCTCAGACTGATCACTTCCAAATATCCTCATGTCCAGGGTATTAATTTTGACCTGCCTCATGTCATACAACATGCTCCCCTCTATGCTGGTATGATCCGCACTTATTTAAGATATAGGTGTACATTCTGATTAAAATAAATAAATAATACTCCACTAACAATTGCTCATTAATTAGCCAGATTGAGAACTGTTATGTTATAATGCTGCTGCAGGTGTGGAGCATGTAGAAGGAGACATGTTTGAGAGCGTTCCTACGGGAGATGCCGTTTTTATGAAGGTGATGGGTTTCTTAAAATTTTGCAAGATTATACGTCTAAAATTAATTTCTCATTCTTCAGTGTCCACAATTAGCTCCAAGAATTTTCTATCTTTAATGACTACTTAAAAGTAAAAGTTAATAGAGAAATTATAAGCAAAAACAGAGACAGAAACACAAACAAATGCTGCACTTTAAAAAAATAAAAAAAGTGAAATGAGTTCATCATTTTATTTATTTTTTTCTATGTTGTACAAAAATATTGTACACATTTCATCTTTCTTTCACTAAAATAATAAATTATTATGAAAGATTGTCATATATAGTGTGTAGTTATTTTTTTAATTTATTACTTTAGTGAAATTCTATTTATTATATTATGAAAAGATTTTTATTTTTTAAAAGATAGCCGGATAAAAAGTACCAAATGTTTTTTTTAGTTCATCAAAAGACACTAGAAAATGGCAATGTTTTGTTAAACAAAAATATTATTTAAATACCTAATAAAATAAGTGTCTATTAAAACACCCACTTAATAACAATGAAATGTGATAATAAATCTCACATATTTTATTTATCATATTAGTTATTAAGTGGATATTCCAATAACTATTCCTAAAGAAAAAGAAAAAGCAGCGAGCGGAAATAACTTTGGCATCAAGAATAAAGTGACCCGTGCGAATTGTTTGTTTAAAAAGTAAATAAAACTACAAAAATTTGAGTATATTTGCATATGATACTTGCGACTAAATGCATTACATTTAATTTATACAATATAATAAGAATTTTGTCTTGTATTCATATTTTATACAAATATTTAATTATGTGTTATTATCTCAATAAAAATATTTGGTTCAATCACTTAAAAATCATATAAATAAAAACATATAATAGATGATAGTATAAAATTCTTTTATATTGACAACATATACAATCATTTTAAGGTTCAAATTTTTATTCTTGAAATACCCTGTTGAGTTTTGTTAGTTATTTATCCACCTTGGTAACTTGAAAAAAGTTAAAGCTACAAATGTATAATAAAAAAATAATTAGATAAATTAGTTTAAGATTTATTACTAATATAACTGAATTCAAAATGTAGTTAAATTAAAGTAATTTTTTTCAAAAAATAAAAAATGTGGATAGTGTAAATAATTGTAGTAATGCTAGGGCCATTGGGGCAATATCTTAATGTATGTAAAGTGCAAACAGACGTAGATGATAAGATTTTTTTTTTTATTTACTACGTAGATGATAAGATTGATTAACATCACAGTGTTTTGTGGACCCAAAGTCTCAGTGGACACTTCATGATTCGACTGACGGACACTGCTCGAAGCTCTTGAAGAATTGCCATATATTTGCATATGATACTTGCGATTAAAAGCATTGAATTTAATTTTGTAGTTATATTTTATATAGATATTTAATCATGTGTTGTCATCTCAGTATAAATATTTAACTTAATTGCTTAAAAATCATATAAATAAAAATATATGATAGATGACAGTATAAAATTCTTTTATATTAACAATATATATCAAAATTGATCTCATATAATAAAAAAATATCTCTTTGGCAACAATCATTTTAGGGTTCAAATTTTTATTCTTGAAATACCCTGTTGAGTTTTGTTAGTTATTTATCCACCTTAGTAACTTGAGAAAAGTTAAAGCAACAAATGTATAATAAAAAAAAATTAGATAAATTAATTAAAGATTTATTACTAATATAACTGAATTCAATATGTAGTTAAATTAAAGTAATTTTTTTCAAAGAATAAAAAGTGTGGATAGTGTAAATAATTGTAGTAATGCTAGGGCCACTGGGGCAATATCTTAATGTATTTAAAGGGCAAACAGGCGCAGATGATAAGATTGATTAACATCATAGTGTCTTGTGGACCCAAATTCTCAGTGGATACTTCATGATTGGAGTGATGAACAGTGCTTGAAGCTCTTGAAGAATTGCTACAAGGCTATTCCCGATGATGGAAAGGTTATTGTGGTGGAGCAAATTCTGCCCGTTGTGCCTGAGACAACGGGCACTGCCAAGGCTGCTTTCGGAACTGACCTCTTTATGATGATTCAAAACCCGGGAGGGAAAGAGCGAACCCGGCAAGAATTCATGGATTTGGCAACAGGTTCAGGATTTAGCGGCATCAAATTCGCATGTAGCGTGTCTGACCTCTGGGTTATGGAGTTCTTCAAGTAACCACACCTATTTTAATTAGTATTGCCTCAAATTAATTGTTCTTCTTTTATATTATATTTGGCAATTTTTTTCAACGTGTATCCTCTCGTGAAAAGTAATTCTATTTAAGCATTTGATATTCGAATTGAAGCTGTGGGCTGAATTGTTATGGAAAACAAGAAAAGTTATGTGTTCAAATTGTTTTTATACTTTGAATAATTTCTATTAATCAATTATACTATATAATTTAATTTTAAATTAATATGTTATTACTGTACAAAGTTTTATACAAAGATTTAATCATGTAATGATGTTATATCTGTAAAAGAGTTTTTGACTTAATCACTTGCACCCTTAAAACTATTATAATAAGTAATAAAGCATGTGATTAGATATAATAATATAAAATTCTTTCTCATTAATAATGTCTAGAAATTAATATCATAATTATGAAAATGATCTTATCATAAAATTAATTTTAATATATTATCTATATAAGATATTTTATACTTTCAATTAATTATATCTTATCTTAAAGCTACTAGGATTGATCTAGTGGTTGGGAGTTTGAATAATATGTATGGGGTTTTAAGTTTAAATCTTATTGTAATAAATATAATTTCTGAAACATAAAAAAATTTATATCTCATCTTGTATATAGCTTTTAAGATAATTATGATTATGATAATTAAGAATTAAAAACTTTTAATGATGATGTGCCAATACACCTAATTTTAGATGTTAAAATAATACTAATCTTTTAAGAATCTCAAAAAAGAAGAGAGTAAATAAATAAAATAATAAAACCAAATCAAAACAATTCTCATCTAATTGAATTTCAAATATAATTAATATTTTATTTATAATTCAATTCAATTCAAATCTTGTTTTGTAAAATTAGTTCCAAATATGATATTTGATTTATAATTCGATTCAGTCCAATTCAGTTCAATTCATTTCCTAATTTATTTTATTTCAAAGACATCCTTTAAATACTCCCACAGAAAATGAAGTCGAATCAATAACTAGCATGCTGCATGCAGGTAAACTATACATACAATGATAACATATTCTTCAAAGTCATCGAATAATCCAGTTCCATAAACTGATCTATTTTTTTTTCCTTAACCTTAAAACCGCAAAGAGATCATGGAGGAAATGAGATTTTCTTTATGTGGATTAATATATATTAAGGTTGCATTTATTGTCAGCCTAGATTACACTACATGGGATAAAGTACATGTGGTCAGAAGCTGATTGCAACAAAATGAAGCATGATTACATCTTCAACACAACGCTGCAAGACAAACTCTTTTCTGTGAAAGGCATCTCAGAAGCCATATTTCCTGACTCTTTTAGCTGCTGCCGATTATTTCGCTGTAAGTTTCTTTTATTTTCCGTATCAAAGCCTCCCTATCATTGGAAAACAATGACCATGAAGCTAATCCATTAATTGAACCTAATTATACATAGTACATTTTTTACAGTAAAATTTTAATTTAGTAAATTGTTCAAGAGGATTTGGGTTTACCGGTCTGGCTTGAAAAGTAAGTTCTTGTAAGCAAACCACTGCGATGAAAGACGCAGAAAATGAATTAGCAGATCATATTCCCAAAATCATCCAGGCAGGTATACAAGGATATTATTTCTCTTTGTTAACCGCTCTGTCTTTTGTGGTTCCTGCGGATATGTATTTTTTCAAACAATCCTATTTTAATATTCAATTTTCTTAAATGTTCAAGTATCTTACTAACAAAACGTATAGGTCTTATCACTTTTTTTTCTCGTAACTTATTCCTTCTCTCACTCATTTAACAAGGTGAGTGCTACACCCATGTGTGCGTTGAAATAATATTTTCCTACTTTTTATAGATAACATAAATTCCAAAAATGGCTATTTCTGTTGGTTTAGTGCTGTCACGGTAGCTAATTGGTGGAGTTAGCAATAGAGGTGGCAAAACGGGCTGAATCGTCAACCTATCACTTTTTAATGGGGTAGGTTAAATTTTTCAATCCGTCAAAATTTTTCAACCCTCCTCATCTTATTTTATTGCCAGCCAACCTGCAATGGATTGGCAAAAATAATTAAAATTTAATTAAAATCAAGTTGGCCCGCCAACTTGTCACTTTTTTTACGAAACAGGCTGATGTTTTCAACAAAAATAACTAAAATGGGCCAATCCGCTCCCATCTAGTTTTATGGTTAACCTGCCCCGCCCCCTTTGCCACCCCTTGTCAGCAGTTAAAATATCATATTCATAGGAGACGCGAAAGTTACAAGAGACAAGGAAATAGTGGAAAACGGTTTTATCCAATTATATTGTGGTCAGCATAAAACATGCAACTGATGCCATGAGTAAGATTTTAATGGACTTACCCCGGTGTAGCCAATGCCAACGACCTCAAGAAGCCCAGGAATTAAAGGAAGCCTATCAACTGCCTGTTATAAGTGGTAGTCATTGTTTAGGACGACTTTCATCAAATATTCAAATGCATTATAAAAAATTGAACTAATAAAACGTTTGCAATTAAAAAAAACTAGTGAAAATGATGATCAGAAAATGCAAGTTGAGCATTTAAATAACTTACAGAGATCACCCCAGTTGAGCCCCACAGTGCAACGGCAACAGCTACGGCTATTGAACTCGCTGCATATTTATCTTCAACTTTGTCCCACTATATATCCATAACATGAGCAAATTAAAGTGAGTAATACTAGCAAAACTTCCTTTAATTTGAACCAACAGAGACACATATAAGTATATAACATTCCTTAAAAGAATATCGTTCTCCAGATGGATCCTTACAGCTTCTTGAATAGCCTTGATGAATTCTGGCAGCTCAGCGAGCTCAGCTGTGGCAAGTTCTGCTGGTGGCGCTGCTGCCTCTCCTGTGGTAGTAGCCATTGCCATAACATTGCGAGCAATCTTGCGACCTGAAATCACCAACCTACAATGTTATCTTCTCCTAGAAAACATTAATTAAGTGCTGGGAACAAGCAACATCTGTGATTCATGAGGCACGGGTCTGGGGAAGGGCGTCCAATTGTCTGTGCAGGCTTTTTCATCCGGAGGCATGTTATATGAACATGATTATTATTAATTAGACATCGACACTGCGAGATATAAATAAAAAATATTCATATTTTTTCTTTTTAATTTTTTTTATTACATTTATTTCTCATTCAACCTGTGGGGTACGTGTTTAATAAGAAGATGTTTAAAGATGATGAACAAAGATAATTTCCATTTGTAATTGACTTACAAAAAGCAGTGGCCTTCCATGGACGAGTCTGAGAGGGAACAGGTGGAGGGGAAGAGTGGGAAGGCTCACACATTGTGGGGAAGAGGCTGGTGATTGTCTGGGAGTCTTGCCATCAACAAGGGTGGATGAAGAGGAGTAACTGAGAGTAGAGGAGGAGGTTGAGGCCATTGCTTTTGCTAGTGAACCCTGCAGGCAGGTTATTATTTTACCGTCCTATGAAAGATTGAGGCTACTAGGTGGAGAGAATATAGCTCAAGTTATTTAGATGTTTCCTCCGTTTCTAGTTTGTTTTTTTCTTGGCATGTTATTATTACTGTCAATCGTGTTTGATAATTTTAAATTGGAATGTGGAGATCCTTCTGCCACAGTTTGAGTGCAGAGCCACTCATTTCTCCTGATCTGGATAGTGTGCTGACATGGCCGGAAGATAGGGCTTTTATGGTACCTCGTTGGATAGAATGTTCCTGGTTGCCCTTTTTGAACTGCAAACCCTTCCCAAATGCTTCATTTATTGTGTAACTGCTTGCTAACCAAAAACTTGCTTGTCTTCTACTTTGAAAACAAATGAAAAAAAAAAAATTGTCAAGTGATTTTTTACCACCTTTGGTAGGGGAACTTGTGCCCCCCAACAAGTGATTCCTAAAGGCAAGAGATCTTGTGCTGCAGGTCCTGATCATGCTTATCTTGAAACTAGAAGAGGATTAAGTGGGGAACTTTTGTTAAGTGAAAACAGCGGCACAAAAATATCTGATATACTACGGTAAATTTGTTTTGGTTGGAGGACGTCCGCTTTGGAATGACTTGAAAAAAATAAAATAATAACCCAATTATTACGATAATTGGTAAGGTAATCACAACCGACCATTTTGTTTTCATGTTTGAGATGGTACGGGGCATCCGAGCATGCTTGTTATTTTTTGGTCGAAGGAATTCGTAAATGCATTTTTTGTTTTCAACAGAATTCCTGAAAGGGCTAAGATATTTTGAGAGCTATGGTTCATTTTAGTTATTGACTTTATATTTATGAGTTTTAGTTTCTTTTTAAAATGAATTAATTTAGTTCATTATAAAAATTTATCTTTTTATTTAACATTCTATTAATTAAATGATAATAGGTAATCTTATATGATATATTGACATACCTTATATCATTTGAAGTATAATGGAGTTTAAAATAATTTATTTTAATTTTAAAATTATACAAAATAAATCATTTAAATTTTTATTTCAAATCATAAAATGACTCATTTTATGCATATTAACAAAATAAATTATTTTAAACTTCATTCCACTTCAAAAGATAAATGGGTAGCTTCTAGGTGTCACCTGATGGCACCTTGGGCCATTGTCCCTTTTTAATCTTCTTGGTTCCAAAAGGGCCATTATCTTTGTACTACGTTAAAATATGAGTTAATATTCATTTTAATCCTTCATTTTTCATTCATAAATCATTTTAATCTCTTTTTAAAATAATGACCCTTTCAAACCAGAAAGATTAAAAAGGGACAATGGCCCAAGGTGCCATCAGTTGACACCTAGAAGCTACCCCATGGATTGAAGTTTGGACCTTTTTAGGTAAGGTCTACAGATCAGTTGGATAAAAAACAGAAATGGAGAAGGTCTCTGCCTTTACGCTAAAGATATGTAATTACTGCACAACTTATTATTTCATATGTTTGTAAAAATTTTAAATAGTATATGATTATCTTTCCGAAATAACAAACAGATATTAATGATTAAAAAATCACTTAGATGAATTGAATTTAAAACTTTATTTTTTACAAATCAAGTTATAAATAAACGAGAATGAAATTAACAATGATAAATGTGATTTTGTTACCTAGCTAGGAGGGGCTAGGATTATATTTAGAGAGCTCAAAGCTCATGGCCGAGGCCATCAGTTGACACTTAAGTCAAGCCCAAGTTGTTGTCCTTCACAGTTCACAGGTTCATCCTTTTTGGTAGGCCTATTTATCATCTTCAACTAGTCCACAACAGAAAAACTAGTCCAAACACAACAGAAAACAGGATGAAAGTGGAAAAGCTGAAAAGCTATTGCTCTTTCGACCAAAATAAATTTGCTGCTTTATGCCTGAAATGCTAGTGCCTCAGCCCTCGAGACACTGCACTAGGTTTCAAATCTGAACCAGACACCTTCCCCCTCTCCGACCAAAAAAAAATAAACCCTGAAGTGAACTTCTTTTGGCTGCCCATATCTAATGTTACAACTTACAACAAATCGACCATTTAATTAGAAGTTACGCGAGCTGGCTTTGGAAATAAGCTGTTAAATTTTGTTTATGGGCCTCTTTATTCAAGTTTTTCTTTTGAGCTGGCTTTGTCTAAGTGTTTTTTAAATTTTTAATAAAAATATAAATAATTGGATAATTTTTTTTTTACAAAACTTATTATATTATTTTTAAAAAAAATCTTAAAAACACTTTGAAATATTTACATATCATTTTTTGATTTGGCATCTAAACACTATTACTAGGAAGATGACTAATCTGGCCTGATCCAATGAAAGTCCTTAAAGATGGCAGAAGTTTTCCAATGAAAATTTCTTCCATTATCGATGCTCAAATTCAAGACTTTTGATTTAAGAGTCATTATACCTATCACCTTATTGACCTAGGTTAGTTAAAAATTTACATAATCACACATGCATATTTTTCAAGATCAAAACAAACCCACCTTTTTATTTTATAATGTATTCTAGATTTTCATATAGCCGCCGTACTAGAAATTGTATACTTCCTGTAACTTGATTATATTTTGAAAGAATAATATTGTGTATAATAAAATTATACAACAAATGTATATTAGACACACACTTATTATCATTAGATGTGATGAGTGGTTCTCACTCATTCTATTCACTCATCATATCTAATAGTAATAAGGTGTATTATGATATATATTTATTATGTAAATTTATTATACACATAACATTATTCAATATCTAATGGTCACCCTCCCTCTACCAGTCCCAACCACCTCTCTTCCCACCTATTTTCGGAGTCCCTTCTCTCTTCCTATCCTGATAATGTTGTTTGCTTATGTTTAGGAATGCGCAAGGACCATTAGTACTTCACCGTAGTTAAAGATTGGATGGCAACAAATGATTCAAATGGTTACAAGGTGAGAACCGTACAATCTTTTGTATTTGGTAATCTACAAATAGACGAGGAGGACCCCCACACTAGCGGTACCCCATCTGTGACGAATCTAAAAAATTTTAGAATTAGGGATAAAAATAATATATCAATATAAAATTGAGTAAAATACATTATATTTTATTATTTAATCTTATTTAAAATTAACATGGGATTAAATTTTTTCAAATTATACGGACAAAATATACTATATCTATATAATTACTAAGAAAAATTAAAATTTTTATAGGGACATATGCCTCCACTTTCCGTCCTGCCCCCCGTCCAGATGTGCTTTTGTCTTCTGCCATAACTTTTGCCCAAATCAACTCGTCTTCTGGTGTTTCATGCAGGCAAGGGCATCTCTTGCCTCCCGAAATTGTTTCTACTCGCGGAAAACAGAACAGTTAGAGGCTCTAGATGGCATCTTATTACTCTTCATATATATTCCCCAAAACTCACCCTCCACTAAATACAGATAAGCTCATGAGTCATGACTTAATCATGACATTAACAGTCACCCATCCATCTCATGATGTTTAATACATGTCAAATTAACCTTTAATTGCTTGTATGTAGGGATGGAAATAGGTAAGGTCGTCGTAAGAGGTTTGCCCATACGTTCAATTTAGTTAGGTTTAATTTGGCCTATTTAGTGACAGATTAGGTTAAGATTTTTCAAGAAGTCTTTTTTGTTAATCAAGGCTTCAAGTTATAAAAATAGCTATTGACCTAAACTAGACTTATATTATTATTATTATTATTATCATCTTCATAATTTAAATATCTAATGGTAATAGAAATATTTTTTGATATATTTAGTAGTATTTTAACTTATTTAAAATTAATCATTTTGATTTTTTAAAAATATTTTATAACCAAATAAGGAAATAAGACTTTTAAATGGGTAAGGCTTTTAAGAAGGCTAGGCTAAGGCTATAAAAAAGGCCTATATTAGGTAATAAGCCTAGGCTCAAATTCCATTTTAAAAATCCCATCTATTTAAGTTAAACCCTAACTCTTATTTCCACCCATACTTATATGATGCTCCTATGATATAACTTAGGTTATTATCTTTGGTCATTCCAGTATAAACTTAACTCAAAGGATCTGTTTGGTACTTTGATTGAAAGGATAGAAAGAAGGGTAAAATTTTTATAAATGACCTTACATGTATGGAGTTTATTTATAAAAACTTTATCCTTATTTTTATCCTTCAACTAAACACACCTTAAGATTATGAAACTATGGTTCACTTATAGTATTTTAAAAATTATTTTAATTGTGTGCAAAGCCAAACTAAATAAAATAAATAATATCAATAAGGATCTTCGAGCACTAGTTATAATTGATGCAGTTTCAAGTGTGAAAAGTGATATATAAAGTGTACTTTGGTTGAAAATAATAAACTAAATGAATAATATGTGAGAATTAGACTTATTACATTTAGGTATCGAGTCAAAATGTTATGTTTGAACTATGGTATATTCTTATATGGTGACCACCATGTTTGTCACCATCATGGTGACAACATTTCAGTCATTGATACGAGAATCTAATGGTCATGATTTAATGAGATTAAATTTAAATTAAATTTTTATTTTATGTTTTAATATTTATAAAAGATAACTCTATAGGGGATTTACCTCTTCTACCCTTCTAGTTTCATCTTTCTCGAAACCAGCCACCGGCCACCGGCCACCAGTCACCACCACCTCTTCGTTTATATGGTATTCACTGACTTTAATTTTTTCGTTTTTTGGTTAGTAAACATTAATTTTTTTCGTCTTTGAATGACTCTGTTTAGATCGTAGGAACAGGAGGGAGGGAGACAGAGAGAGAGAGAGAGAGAGAGCACTCCATCCCATAAAACACAAGCACGCAACAAAGAATCACACTCACCACATTCTTGGCTTTCTGTTCCTCCACTGCAACTACTTGGAGCATAACAAGTCCACAGGTCCAGAATGAAAAGGACAAGCTTTAGTGCTGCACAAGTTGTTCCTTTTGTTTGAAACAAGCAACAAGAATCTCAAATTTCATGGCTTTCTTCCTTTACTTGTCATATAGTTTGTTTCATCAACCATGCCCCCTATGACTTAAGTGGTAATAAACTGACGGTTTTTCTTCTTGCTTATATACGTGTATGACAAATACATCATTGAGTTTAATCATTTGCAAGATAAATAAATAAATAAAAATCGTATGATATTAACAATGCTAATAGAATTATTTTAATATATGAATTTTTTTAATTAATAAACTAGTATGAGTATGGAACGGAATTCTAGCTGTACTCTCTATAGCTATATATATGCATGCCAAAAATGTAAATAAAAAATGTTACAACATAATAATTCATACACAATGTTATTTTAATATAGGCCAAATTAGAAATTAAGATAAAATGAGCAGAATTGTGGAGAGCAAGAACATGGATGAGGTTTGATGCTATTGCTGAGGGCTTAGGCAAGTTCTGAAAACCATAGAGCCTGAGGAGTCTCAGAAAGAAAGGATCCCTGAATCTCTGTCAATGATCTGCATGCCTCACGATCCGAGTCTCTGACCTATCTAAACCTTCCTCTCCTATTCACAGACACCCTTAACCAATCAAACTAAAGGGTCAATGGAACACATAACCACAAAGACAAAAGCAGACAAAAACCAAAGGCCTATAGTGTGTCTTAACCCGTTTGTCTTGGCTTCTCATGCCGGTTCAGAAGTTCATTTCTCACTCTATGAGTAATGATAATTTGACTCATATTTTGATGGACGTCATGTCAATATACTTACATTTATTATCAAATTGGATATGAATCTCATTTAATTTGGATCTCACACTCCATTCAATGATGGATGTGAGTGTGTTGACGGTGTCTATAAAATATAAGTCAAAATAATATTTCTCTGGAAATATATATAGTATCTATAGTGCCCAATTTTATATATATAAAACCACATGTAGTTGACGGTCTTAACAATTTTACCCATTTATCATTAAGGGTGCGTTTGGTATTTCGTATTAGGTATGATAGTATAAGTTTATACTATATGTTATGCTTTTATACGTTGTTTGGTCCAACAATATATTGTATAACTTATACATCATAACTCTCTTATACATTAAAATGCTGTATAACTTAATATAGTATTGGGAAAGGGTATTAGGCCTAATTAACTTTTAATATATAAGTTTACTTTTATTTTTTAATATTTTATTAAAATAAAATAATTCTTAAATAAGTCATAATAATAAAAAATTTATAAATAAAATTATTTCATAATAAATAAATATTGTTAGCAAATAATATATGATATCAATCTAGATATATACAATAAAAATAAAAAAGTAATTATAATTAATAAATATTAAATAAAATAAAATATTAAATAGAAATAAATATTTAAAATAAATAATAAATAATATGTAATATATAAAATTAAGGATCAATAATAAAAATATTTTGAGGTAATATTTATTTTAAAATTTAAATTTAAATAATTATAATTAAAAATATAAAATATTAAAGACATATAAAAGAGTTATTTAATATTTATATAATTTATCAAAATAATAAATAATTATAAAATATTGAAATAAATAATAATATTTAAAATAAATTAAATTTAATTAATAAATATTTACATAAATATTATATTTAAAAATTATATTTAAATTATTAATAAAAATTTTATTTTATTTAATATTTAATTAAAATATTAGAATTATTTATAAATAAATAATATTATTATAAAATATAAAATATAATATCTTATAATTACACTAAACACATATAATATTAAAAGTTTATCAAGCCTTATACTATTAAGTTTTATTCTATCAAATCTTATACTATAGCTAGCCCATCCTATTGTGCAACAGACCCTTAGAGTTGAGTTATTTATACATAAAATGTGAAACATGTTGACTCACACCTCATTCACTATTAGATGAGATGTAGACCCAATTTAAATAGGATCCATTTTTATTCAATGGTGAATAAGGTGTAAATCGCAGTGGTATTCAGATGAACCCATATCTCATCTAATAGTGAATGAAATATGATTCGGTATAATGTCTCACACCCTATGAATATAAATAACATTTTTCTTAAGATTATATTTCACCATGATGCTTGAAAGTTGTGGCGGCCAAATTAAGTCAGGTTCAAGGGAAGCAAAGTTCTCTTTGGAATTTGAAGCAAACATATATATATGACGACTAGCAGCCTGCTTGGATAGCAAGTATTCTCACGTTGAGGTGAGAAAAAGTGTGGTGGCAAAAATTAAAATGGTTTGGTTTGTCATTTCACTTCTGATATATGTCTATTGTCATTTTCACTTTACTATTATTTATTTTGTTCTTCCTAAAATACCCTTTCTTTCTTTTTTTATCAACATATATAGTAATATCAATTATATTTCTATCCACATTTATAATTTTTTAATTAAAAATAATTTATTTTATATTTGATATTATCAAATTTTATTTTCATGTACAATTAATTTATTTAACAAAATTTAAGTGAATTTAAGTATTAGATTATTTTAAAATTTTTCTTAATATAGTAATTATATAAACATTAAAACAATGGGTATTCAAGCAAATACTAAATGAATGAACAATATAGACAAATCAGCATGTTTTGTTTAAGACCACTTTCTAACTTAAAACGACATAGTACATGAAATAAAAAAACATGCTGGATTTTGGCATACAAATATGACACATTCACTTGTATTATTTGTAACAATATTGCCATCGAAATACACTATTATATTTGCTCTGCCATCCATTTCTTGTAACAATATTTTTTTCCCTCACTCACATAACACTTTTTTGACACATATATCACTATTTTTTTTTTGGTCATATGACTAACAACACGGGGGAAACCCATCAACTCAAACAAACAGATGAATAAAGATGGAAAATGAGTGATTGATTTAGAGCCAAATAACACCCTTTTTTTTTTACTAAAACACAAAAAAATAAATTGTAACAATTAGAAGAAAAGCAGGAAAAGCTACCTAATCTTCCGAGTTTAACTCATTTTTCCAACTTTCTCTCACTCTATGTAAATGCACACACGACACTTTCTTACAGATTTAAAACTAAACGAATGAGATGATGGGAGGAGATGGAAGCGAGTTTATATAGAGAGAGTATAATATTTAATATATTTTCCCTCTCTTACTCTATGTAAATGTACACACGGCACTTTCTCAGATTTAAAGTTAAACAAATGAGATGATGAGAGGAGATGCAAGCGAATTTATATAAAGAGGGTATAATATTTAATATATTTTTAAATTGAAATCTTGACACTGTCAAGATTTCTAAATCTCGCCAACCACAAGATTTTCTCTGAAATCTCACCTGGCAATTTAATATGTAGGTTGTGGCGAGATTTTCATTTGAAAATTGATTTTACGATAACTTATTTGTGGCAAGATTTTTCTGCTACCATACAAACGTAAATTCATCCTTAAATCCATATCAATATATATTGTAATCTCAAAAGCAATATGGAAAAAAAGACCCTCAAAGATAACATCATAAAATTTACTGACTTTTTAAATCCAAAAGATGGGTTAATTTTCTACCGTTTTGACTCTGATCACTGTATATCCTACCCAAGTAAATGCACGCACCACCGAGCACCCCAAAATCATTATGCAGGTCAAAATTCCATGTACAAGCTACAGGCAAATTAAACGTGGTCTGATATGAAGAATGTCATGACTCGTGAACAATGACTTTATTAATTTAACTCAAACCAAATTATTAATCATGACCCAATAATTAATTAATGATCTTTTGACCTTTAAATATTAAATTAAAAATTTTTAAGTAGTACCTCTAGTCCCATGTAACTGTCCACCTTTGAAATTTTATTTGTCCCAAAATAATTGTCATTTTTAAATAATATCAATTATTTTCTAGTTATTCTATATGAAATAAACGAATGAGAGAATAGTAGAAAAGGACAAAAAAAATAGCGGAAGAAAGAGACTAAGTGGAAATTAATTAAGTAATAAAGATAATTTTATAAATACACTCAAATATCTCTAGTATTATGACTTTTTCTATCATTTTCTTAATTTCATTCTCTAATATTGAGTTTTTATGCAACCGTACGGATTGCATAGCAAAATTTTAAATTTTTATTTTAAAACCTAAACCAGAGCAACACTATTCGATCAGTTAAAATATAAGGATCGAATTATATACCTGGAAGTATAATTTATAGAACTAGATCCTTGTGCTTGAGTGTACGCGTTGCTGGAAGAACGATCGCCCTTCATTAGTATCCACACGCGAATGGTCACGAAAGGTTGTTGGGTGTTAGTTTAGTGCGATCCCAAATCGTTGGTTGTAGGGCTTACTCCAATTTATTCTTGGTTTCTAAGGTTGTGTCACACACACTAAAATCGAAATCTCTACCTCTACTATTTATAGAGAGATGTTCGTTCCTAACTAATTATGAAAAAGATATTCAGTTATCTTTTAGAACATAAAAACAAATCCTTTTTTTAAATTTGATTTCACAGTATCCGATATATTTATTATCAGATTTCAAATTCATATTATCCGATCATATAAAATAGAATCACGATTTTAATATACAAATAATATATCTCATATATGTATATCCATATATTTAAAATTCGAATTCTTAATCAACACTAATTTGTTTATTACATTCTTAGTTTGCAACCCAATATGTTTACATTATATTGGCAATAGGCTCAATACTGTTATAACGCCTACAAGTCATAAGTGGTGTCTAGCAAGACATTATGACTGACCCAATTAATAGTAAATTAAAAGTCCATATTAACTTAATCAATAGAATATGTCATAATCCTTTTGTCATACGATATCTAATTTGAATATAAGGTATATGCAATATCATCCTTATATTATTCAAATATAATTTCTCGATCTCCAAGGAGACTGATAAGTCAAATGACATTGATAACTTCTTCAATTCATTTGAGCACAACCATGCATTTCTAGTCTCACTTATCAGGGGCCTAATAATATCTCTCTAAAAAAGAGGGACAAATCTCATCTTATTTAGTCATTATCCTTTCCATAAATTGCATTATATTCAACCACAATCTTTATAATTATCCAGTTAAAGATAATATTTGATTCTCTTAAAAAATAATGTTATTTATGCATAAAACTATGTGAACTCATATATGAGGATTTCTTGATATAACTATTATGAGAATCACTTATGATATTAATCCATAAATTATCCCATAAGGTCTATCTAGTATCTTGTTCTTTAATAAATATCCATAAGCTTAATTTTATACTATACACATAATTATCTCATAATTATCAATTAATTTTATATTAGTCTCATATCATGATATTAATAATTAACTAGGGATATATTTATTATTATATGTAACGTGCAAATATAATAAAAAAGAAAATGAATAAAATACGTTTTCATCAATGAAAATATAACTAATAATAAAGGTCCAATAAATGGTCTATGGTACAATCACTAACATCTAATAGGAACCAAATAAAGTAGTCTCTAAAATAAAATATAAAAAAACTAAAAAAACATCTTTTAAGAGTTTTTCTAATCAATACCCACTACAAGAAAAATGAATATTTTCAATAGTTCTTGATATTTAAAGTGCTAATAAAATTATCGTCAAGAAAAGTAATTTTAACATAAAGTAATAATTGAAAATATTTATAAGTTTTTATCAATAATTATTATATGTTAAAAGCACCCAAAAGAAATTCTTTTGGCGCTTAGAAAATGTTTATTCCAATTTATTTTTCCCAAACTATAAGATATTTGAGCTTCTTAAGTATCTCACGCACTCATGTGCTAGCTGTCGATATTGACGCATAAAGGAGAACAAAATTCAAATACGGAAAACTTCTTCAATAAAAAGAAAAAAATAATGAAAGTTTCTTTAGCAATTGACATTGTGCATGTAAACTCTCCCTTTACATACACGTTCGACAATGCACAAAGAAAGTCGGGAAAATGCTCAATTATGTACTAAAAATCGTGATTTTTTGGTCATTTACCATGTTATTGAAGCAAGGGATGTCATGAGCATCTCTTTTTGAGTCGATGCCAAGTTGACTAAGTATCATAACATATATGATTTAGATCAAACGAGCAATTAATTTTTTTAACCACATCATATGTATTGTGGAAAGTAGAAGCAAAGGTGGTAATCATGAGTTGGAAGAGTTAGAAGAAATGAGTGAAGAAGTGGGCTTATACTTATGGCGCATGATGAGTGCTCAATTGGGGCAGACCTTGCACACCTTGGAGACACAACAGAAAAAGGAAACCAAGGAAGAAAAAAGGTAAGCAGCAAGGCAGCAACAATGGGAAAGGAGTACAGCACCACCTCAAGGACCAAAATTGAATAGGACAATGGCTGGGGCTTGGCAGAAAAAAGGAAGGATGGGTGAGGGTGGATTTTGTCCCTCTGACTCATTGCAGGTGGGGATGAGTGCCTTTTTCGTATTTGTTTGCTGCTCTCTTTTTCAATCTTGCTGTGCTTCTGAGAAACAATTTTTATAGGGCCTATCTAAAATGCTCTGTAAAAAGGGGAGGGCATGAACGTGCCATCAATTTTCATCGTTGATATATTAGTTTAAAAATGAGATTGAATAAAATAAAATTTTATCAATGGTTAAAATTTGTTACTCTCTGATCTATCTGTAAGGTTTTAGGAGTATGCTAGAATACTCTTGCATATAAATTTTCGAATAAATAGGACTTGTAATTTCTTAAGAAAATTTTATAAGATAATTTATTTCTTTAAAAACTAAAAAAGAAAATTTAATCCTGTAAAATTTTAATAATAAAACATATCAATTTTTTTATATGTATTTGATCCTTTAAATAATAATAGAATTGTCTAGTGACCTATTAATAGAATATCGATGTGTCTCATTAAATAGAATAAAATTTAAAATGATTAATTTTAGTGGTTGAAATTTATAAAATGAATCATTTAAATATTTATTATAAATCATAAAATAATTCATTTTATATAATTTTTAACATAAAAATTAATATAATATATTTTAAAATGCTATCATTTTGCTTGCATGCAATGTCTTAGTGACATGCTGTCATTGTATTATGTCATCTCTATAAGTTTAATGTCAGAGGATTAATAGAGGGACTAATATATTAATTATTTTTAATATTAAGAAATTATAAGATTAATTTCTCTACTTAAAAAGGATAAAATAGTCCTATGCAGAACTGTTGAGGTAGCAAATAAGGTGATGAATGACTCTAAATTTTCCCTCGGACTTTGGGGATGAGTTGTGAGATTGAGATTGGGATTGCCCTTCATTATTTAAATTTGACTTTTTCCCATGTCCAGAGAGCCTTCTCGTCAAACAGCTTTCACTCAAAAAGTTTCCAGCATTTTCTCGAATTGATGCAAATAGAAAACGAATGCACGCAGCTTTTTTGGGTCGCAAAAATCAATTTTCATACCCGTCAACGGAATCAAGGAGGGTGCCATTCTGTGTCTCACCTGATATGGCTTGAAGCCTAAGAAGTACGGACACACTAATTTGATAGAGGGTCCGTGTGTCGACACGTATGGGTGTCCACATCCATACAATATGTGTTGGATGCGCATTTAATTAAAAAAATAATTTTTTTAAACTCACACGTCCTAAATATAGTCTACACTTTAATTCATTGTGAACGTGGTTTGAACATCTTGCGAACACACCTGAGTTCGTTTCTTTATTTCTTTTTTAAATTTTTATCAACTTGAACCCAAAATCAACCCTAGTTATTTGGTTAAACCTGCCTATTGGATCATTTTATTTTTAAAATTCTTCGATTGATCACAAAAAAACAAAAAGAAGAATTAATTAAATAAAAAAATTATATAAATATGATAAAAAGAAATTCAAATTAAAAAAAACAAAAAAAATCACATAACAAAATAAAAAAATTATATATATATATATATATATATATATTGTGTTTATATTTTATAATTTTTTGAGTTTAATATAACTCTGCATCAATACCCATATCATGTTTCGTGTCCATGTTTATTAGTAGTCACTTAACTTCAACTATCGTGGGTCACTTATATGAATTCCGAGAGGGGAGAAAATACAAAACATAATGCCATTACGAACGGCTCAAATTGAAAGGACCCGTCTTACTCATTTCAGAAAGGAATCTATTTATACAAGTAGGATGATTGACGCATGGTTCGTTTCTTAACAAAATAGTGACTGCTTTCCACTATATTTTACAAATAAAGTATTTAATTCACCAATATGAAAATGCACTCTAAAATAGCATACGAAATGTGGCCATATATACAACGGTCACCTTATGTCAACTAATACTTACATGTTTGATTATTTTGTTTAAAAAGTTTTAAATTATAACTTAGACATGAACCAATCTTTTATAAGGTGGCTATATCAAATAGTTAAGAGATCAAATGAACTGTCACTATGCTATAACTCATGGTTTGGCTAGATGAGATTTAAACTTTGGTCTTTTTCAACCGAAAAAAAAACTTTGGTCTTCTAATCCAATACAAAGAGCACTTAATTACCACTAAACAACAATCGCAAATTGTAACTTTTATTCGAACTATAGTAATACTTTTGTTATATAGAGGTTAAAATTATCCCAAAGCTGATTTTTTTTTTCCTATTAGCAAGACCCAATTTTAAAACTTTATATGAAAAGAAAAGTACAAAAGTTCTTGATCCAATTTATTCATCAATGTGGTTGGTTTTTTGCAGTCACTTCACTGATTGATTTGTTTTGATTATTCAATTTTATATGTTGGATCCCTGCAAATTGAATCACGCTGCCGTGAACTCAAGGCCGAAGTGAATCAAGCAGAAAGTGTACACATACTACACACATAACAATGAAACATCTTTCATAGTATACGGACACCACGCTAAGTCAATACAAAAAGAGAGCATCATTCCCTAGCTATTTCCCTTCTATGTAATTATGAGAACTCCAATTCTCCAAAGTGGGTCTTTCCTTCAGACCTGTTGGGCCCCCACTCCACTATACCCTATCCCCACCATATCACATCCATCACCAGCCACTAAATCCAAGCCAGTCCTAACTTCACCTAAGAAACAAATAAAGCATATATATATATATATATATATATAAACACACACACACCACATTATGATTCTAATCAAATGAACATAGTAAGAATAGAGCAGCTAATATGATATGATATGCCTTCCCCTCCTGTACCTTGTGTCTCTCCGCTCTACCTACATCCTCACATGGGATATGGAGACAATAATCGATTGCCCTGTGTTCCCCGTTTCCCAGCCATTCTGCCATCTGTTATCTAGCAAAGCTTAATTAATTCGTCCTTTATTCCTCCTCAGCCACCGACTCCCTAAGGTAAGGTTCAAGCCACAGGCCTGGATTTAATTAGCTACCATTAATGAAGCTGAATATGTGATCAACCGCCGCTGCAATTTCATTTGCTGAGCCTAGCTTACTGTCCTCTTCAATCTGCATCAACACCCACGAAATCCATTAAAGAAAAGAAAAATGTAATGATGACACAGCACTACGAATATACTAAACGTAATTGACCAAAAAGTTAACTTTTTTATTATTATATAATGATAGACAATGTTGGAAATAGGGAAGCTAGGTTTTGCTTAGGCTTCAAGTCAGAAGAACAGTGCACACTGACTTGATTCCACTTTGGCGATCGAGTTGACCACATAAAGAAGTGAAAAGACAAAGTAATACCTTGAGATTGAAAGAGTAGAGAACCGAAGTCTCTGAGGATGTGATGTTGAGATGCAGAATAGTTAGCCTAAGTTCTTCCAATGCAACTATAGCTTTTACCAATTGCTCGGGTCTCCTTTGGCACTGGATTTTCAAGTTCACATGGGTTTGAATCACAGTGACCTCTATGGATGCTGCCTCTGACTTTCTCTCTGCCTTCACCTCATTATTCCCACAGTTTGGTTCTTCAGTGGATGAACTCATTCCATAATCAGGCGTTCCACTGGAACCAACCTCTTCGTTCTTTCTCATCCTTCTTTGTGCCTCAAGGGATTGAAGTAGCTGCTCCAATTCCTTCACAAAGTCTATTGCGCCCCCAATGATTGATGCATGGTCACCCTATCCCATGAAACAGTGAGTTCAGATATCATATCAACAACAAATATAACTAACTATAACATACACAACTTTTAAAGGTTGGATTTTTAACATGATTAAAGCAAAAGAACTGATTTTGAGGAAGTGGGGTTGGCTCCATTTCTAAATCTGATTAATATAATGTACCCTTTGAATATAGGAAGGGGGCATGAGAGACTTTAGAACGCTGAGATGGTCATTCATTTGGCGCCGCCTGTTGCGTTCCACGGCAATGTGGGTCATGCGCTGGTTCTCAACATCTTCCTTGTTCTTGATTTGTTTTGCTCTCTTTCTCTTTTTGTTCCGTTCCCGGGTTGCTACCTGAGGTTGTTTGGAGCACGGGCTTCCTTTATCCCATGACTGTGGATTAGCCCAAGCAGAAGCAGCAGCACCTGAGTCTCCAATAGCATCTTTGCAACAATCTTCACCTGACTTGGGTTGCTCTTGATTGCACTCGCATCCCACTTTCTCAGCACACAAAGTTGAAGAATGTGTGTGTTGAAGGTCATTGCTTTCTGACTTCAATGGTGACTGCATCTCCACCACGTCACGGGTGACATAACTCTCAAATTCTATTGCTTGACTTTGGGGATCCAATCTGGGTATGTGGGCAATCCCTTCCCATGGTTTCTTTAGGTGCTGCAGCCTCAAAAGTGTGTGAAAGCTCGGCTCTTTGAAGGGAAAAACTGGTGGGGATTCCACACCCTGAAGCATTTGCAGGAATGGCATGTTATCCTCTAAGTTTGACGATATCAAAGATTGTTCATCCTCCTCGAGTTTGAAGCTGCTCTCTGTATCAACGAAACCTTCCTCCAAACAATTTACTTCCAAATGCTCCCCAAAGAACTGCAAAAGGAAAAAAAATAAATTGTTGTCTACAAGACAAGTAAAAAGAAGTGAATTATTAGGTGGACTTCACTTTCACAACCCAACGTTTCAAAAAGAAGCAAAGAACATAATGCTTTCATTAATGGGGTTGGGGTAGAGTCTCAATATTGGAGCAAAATGGGAGGAACGGAAATGGAATGTGGGCAGAGAGAAGCCGGGGCAATATATGTATTTGCGGTAAATAAAGCAATGCATTTAATGCAAAGGAAGGATGGATGAGAAGCAAGGAATTACTTAGTTAAGTCACAATTACATACACAGGAATTGAGGGGTCCTTGACGCCTCTCCATCAAAGCTGAGCAGTGATCCAAGTAGTATATATTTTAAATTCTTTCTCTCTTACCAACTCTGCGAGGGTGACCAACATTCCATATAGTGATACTAACAAAGGAATAGCAATAAATGTAATCCCCAAGCAGCAGCAGAACGAGACCCCATATCCACCCCGCAATATATTCCTTTGTTTTCTTTTCTGATTGTTTATGATACTTACTCTCTTTCTCGTGTAGAATAGAATATAGAATATATATAATAATAAATGCTGTGCTTGGAGCAACTCACAAGTGGAGACAAAAAGAGAGAGAAGGGGGTTAGAACAAACAAAGAGGTAAGTCGGGGTTAAATCAGTGGTGATCAAAAGGAGAAAAAGGAGAGGGATGTGGTAAGAAATGAAAGGTGGAAAGTTCTCAACTGGGATAGAAGATATAAACCGTGATGCACATAAATGAAACTGTTAACTGTGAGAGTTGGTGAGAGCCTGCAGCAAGAAGAGAGGGAGGATTGTCTCGTTTGAGTAACAAGGTCCCAAGCCAAGCCAAGCATTATTGGCGGTGGCAGTTTTGTCCAACAGCGGGGACAGGCAGTTGTGGCACTCCCTCTCATAAAAGAGTGAGTGAGTGAGTAGTACACTTCACAGCACAGGATTAATTGGGAAAAAAAAAAGTGACTACTGATGAAGCGGTCAAAATAGCTTCATGGATAAAGCTCTTGTCTGGCACCACAAGAACTACACACCTAGAGTGAGGGCATTTTAATATCAATGTAAATGTAATGGTTAAATTTTGCTAATCAACCATTTTATCTGTAATAATCTGAATTGAAGATAATAAAAAAATCCCTTGGCACTTAAAAAAAAAAAAAAAATCTTGTACTCTCTCACCTCACCCGCATTCTCATTCTTCCTCTCACTAACATTTCATCTCTATCTCTCTCTTTCTCTCCCCCTCTGCATTTTCGTTCAACACTAGAGACCTAGAGCCACATCCACGGATAGCCTCTCATCTTTCTAGTCTATGATCCCTCTGACACCGGGATATCGAGCTTCGTCACCATCATGGCCAATTTCCTCTGCTACAACGTCTACAAATTGACCTCTTCAAGGTTTCCTGCGATTCATATCTAAAACTGCTCTTCCTCCAAACGACGCCCAAATCGATGGTGGTCATGGAGGATCTTGATTGGTTCCTGGCAGAGAAATTGACGGCGATGAGCTCATTGGGGATGCTGAATTTCATGGACTTTTAACTATATTGATATAATGCCAACATTTTATTTTATTTATAACCCAAAGCTAATTTTGTTGTGATTATAGCTGTTTCACGAACTGGTGATTCAATTCCAGAACACACCTAACGATGGTAAACTATATTTAGATCCTTGTGATTGAGAAGAATCCATTCCTCAAAAGAAAATAATAAGAAGAAAATAAAATTGCTATGAATCTGGCTTAGCCTCCCTCCTTGAATTGAATTGAATTTGCGTGTGTTGATTCGAATGAATATCCCATTTTTTCTTCTTTTGATTGTTCTACTTTGCTATTATTCTTTCACCCTCAGCACTTGAGAGTTGGAAAAAGAGGGTGGAGCAGGACAAGGAGAGAGCGTTGCCAACAAGCCAAACTTGGCTCGGACTTCAAAACAATTTCTTTTTCATAAAATATTCATCTCCTAAACTTTAATCACACCATTAATCATGTTTTCGATTTCAAATATATTCTTCAAGTGCTTATGGGGCCATTAAACGCACATGTTTTTATTCGATTAGTTACACGCCAAAAGCTTCTTTGGTGAAGCGTTTCGGGGAGCTTCATATGAAAAGCCACCGAAAAAAAAAAAGGGCTTTGGAAAGGGGTTCTATGGATTGTGTCACTGGTCTCATGATGGGTCAGTCATTCCCAATATCAATACACTCCAAACTCAAATTTTATCCACCTTGCGTTCACTTATTTACCCTCCGGACCCACCTGTCAATTTACATTTTAGACCGCACATGGCCACACTGCAAGTACAAATCAAAGCTCCAGTGCAGCAAGATGAGTGTGTTTCTCTATTGCTTCATACTGTTACTGCAAGGAAAAATTCCTGGACGTGCAGGTGAAATTGAAAATAAAGTAAAACGTATCTTAAAATTTATCTTTATTGTTAGTATATGTAAATATGAAGTGTTAAATGTGTATGTTTGCGAAAATATCTATACTGCAAGAGGAGTGCAAGTGTTTCGCCGTTGATTACTCTCTAATGACGCCAATTAACTGGGGTATACTCATAGTTGTTCACTGAAACATGTAGGGCTAATTCACCATCACCATACAGCAAACCCGGAACCAGCAATCACAACTTGGCTAGTTTTTCTTAAATCAAAATTCATGACTTCAATACTGGACTCTAGCTGATTTATAGAAAAGGATAACTAGTATAATGAGCCACGTCTCTCTACAGTATGCAAAACAAATGGCACACCAATCGCAGAACTCAGAAGCCACCCACATTATCCGTTAGTCTGATTGTCAAAGCAAAATCAAGATCCAGCAAGAAAAATCCAACCCAATCCCATTCTACATTCAAGTATATTTTCTTATCTTTTGGTAATCGTTTTTCATCAGTGCTACTTTTTCATTTCTAAGTACACCCCTGATTTTAAAATTCAATTGACAAGCTCAGAAAACCGTGTGTACACAATAATAATAGTAATACAAAGAAGAAAGTCAAGGAAAAGAGATGTGAATCACATTTAGATGAAGACAAATTATCTAAATAAATTACCCTATCAACTGGGAAACACCAAAATCATTTGAATTTCTAAGAATCTTATCTACTGGGTTGAATCCACGGCTTCATATCACTCATATTAACTGTTGCACCTTCTCTAGTCTCATCCACACAGTCAGAGGAGAGGGATTCTCTTTCTCAAGAACCCTTCAATGTTGGGACTTGTCCTCTAGCGTTTGTAGCTCGGTTAAATCTATGCAAGCAGACAACACTAACTCTCATGCCCGCAAAATTGCAAATTATTTTAACTCTTATCCGGTTAGACATTGACTGCAAATTTTTTCATAATTCACCTAAAACACCAATAACTTAGTGATTCACCAATTTAGCCTGTTTGGTTTACAACGCTTGCGGCATTCCCAGGCACTTTTGTGGCATCCCCAGGTGATTTTTCCAAAAGGAAAACAGAGCTCCTTTCACCCAACGCCCCTTTTTGCGGTGAGAGTTAAGCTTTAGTAACTTTGAAAGAGCCGTCCCTAGTATGCACCAACAAATTGGATTGGTGCTAACAGGAAAACAGGTGAGAACCTTTACATCCTCATGCGCCCGTGACACAGAATTTGTCAATTACAGACTCCAAAACACAATGCTCAACATTTAACAAGGTGTACCGTGGTAGACTGGTAGGGACCCTTTTTTTGTCTTCCAGCACCATAAAAGTCTCCCAAAAGTAACTAATACTGCATGTCTGTGTAAGTAGAAGGCAAACTTATTTCTGATGCAGCAAATAGAGTTTCAAACGAAATCTGAATATTACAAGAATAATATGATATTATCAAAAGCATAGAAACTTAGCATGCAAATACCAAGTTCTGAATATCTGTACTCTTAATTTGGTAGGAGGAAAGGATCATATGACAGAATTATATTCATAAACACTCCTTTTGGAAAGTTAAAACTAAAAAAAAGTATTATTGTACTAGCGCTCCTAATACTTAAATCCTTCATTCCTTGCCTTCATGATCATCACTTGCCCAAAATGTACTAGCGCTCAATCTGTATAGTTACATGACTGATGTTATGAACCCTTCTGATATAGTTTATAACCTTGTCCAGCACCATGTCTGCATTCACTTCTGGTCTGATTTTAACATGACATGCCAGTAAAACCTTCCCAACTGTGATGGCCCAAATATGAAACTCATGAACAGCCACTACTTCTTCCATGTCCAGCAGCCCCCTTTGGAGCTTTGCTGCATCTATCTCACGCGGTGTGCTCTCCATCAGGACTTCCAGTATGTTTCGGAGCATATTGATAGTTGTCCCCAAAACAACTACTGAAAAGATTAGAGTGCAAATTAAATCAACTATTTGCCAATCAGGCTTGCACCATATGATTGCTCCCCCAATCATTACCCCCACACTCTGGACAGAGTCTCCTAGAGCATGCAGATAAGCCCCCCGTACATTTATGTTCCATCGCCTTTTCTTCTCATGTCTGCCTTTTGATTTGCCAAGAAGCGGTTTAACAACCTCCTCATTCGCATGATGGTGCATGTGATCTTCATGACCATGATGGTGTTCATCCTCTAGATTATTTTCATCATGATGGCGACAATCTTGATGTTGTGTGTCATCTTCATGAGTATGATGGTGGCTATCTGTTGGATGCTGTGCGTCATGATGATTATGAACATGATGATGATCAGACCCCGGCAATCCATGGCTGCGGCCGTGACCACCATGTCCATGGCCGTGATCATGACCCAATAAGAGAGCCATAGTGATGTTAACCACTAGACCAAATGCAGCAATTATAAACATTAAACAACCATTCACCTCACGAGTCCCGGTAACAATTCTTTCAATGGCTTCATATACAAGAATCCCAGCAAGCAACCATATCAACTGGATAGAAACCAAGGCACCAAGAATCTCTACTCTGAAAAATCCATATGATTGGCGAGGATTGGCTTCCCATCCAGCAGCCCATAAGGAAAACAAAGAGATAGCAAATGCTGCAACATCTGATAGCAAATGGGCTGCATCAGTCAATATTGCAAGGCTGCTAGCTTTAATGCCTCCAACTACTTCAATGCTCATAAAGATAACACAAAGAATCACTGCCATCAAAAGCTTCCGCATGGAAGTTGATCTTTCTTCAGAATCCTTGGAGATGGATCCAGCATCCGAGAACCCACATGGTGCTTCCCCACAAATCTTGCTTCCTCGTGGATTCATTCTTACACCAGAAACATTTCCACTGATTCCAATAACTTGTGAATGCTGGTTGCTTTGTGCCTCCATCTGACGTGAGTGAATGAGTATGGGAATAAAATCGTAACCTCCAAATGAAATTCCTACCAGAGAAAGAGAAGCAAGAATCAGTTAGTAAGTACATATTGTGGCGATATTGTGGTTGCAATTGCAATCCCTATACAAATACTTCTATAAGTGAAAAGATTGATGATATATCAGCTCAATGGTTCTGAATACAAAGGCAAGTCTGTGCGCAGTAATTTATAAACTATTAACACAATCCAGTGGACCATATCACGTTTAAATTACTCATTTGGTTGTTGAAGCTTGATAATATCGCTATGATTGACTACGTTAAACTAGCTAACAGACGCCGCAAGAAAGTTTTAAAGATGAGATTCTTGATTGGGTAAAAAGAGTAAATATTTCATGAAGATTTGGAGAAAAACTTCAAGCAAGACAAGCTTTAGTCCAGGTAACTATTATTTTAATATTTGACAAGCTTCAACAGAGCTTCACATTCGCGCACTAATCAAAGTAGGGAATAGAGATTGAAAGAAAAGTTTCACAAGGGTAAGAATATGCATATTAATGACTACCAAAAAATGGTTCTTTTAAATGCATTATTTTGCTTGTAACTACTGGTTCACGAAAATTCGGAACAAAGTGGCCACCACATAGGCAATGAGGTCAGCCAATGAAGAAGTGTACTTGTACTTAAGCAAATAAAGTATGGCCTGTCAAAAACAGATGGATCAACGAGAACAAGTCCGCCATGGAGTATTTTAACCATTGATTTTGATGGAAAGGAAAAGATAGAAAAAGAGTAGAGTAAAATAGAGGGTGAAGATTCTATCATGGACTAAGGAACTTCTTGGTCCAAGGTTTGGACTAAGAACTCCAAAGTACAAAATAATTTTTCGAATATTTACAGGTAAATGAAAAAAGGCTGACAATTTGATTTATCAACATTTGATTTCTTGAGGAACAAAAGAGAGTGGCATGAGCATGATCAAGTCAGTTGAGAGCAGAACCTACAGCTTGTGGGTGTCAGGTAATGAACACAAGCCTCTCTTTAATATAAGCTAGGAATCACGCAATTGCCCATATAAATAGAGATAAAAGGCAAAGACCTCAAGTCTTCACTTGATTAGGTATCACATCAAATTTGATGTAAAAGTAGAGGCATTGAGGCAACAATGATCCTAACAAAGAACAAATAAAAAACTGCAACAGCACGACTAAAAGGCCCACTTAACAAACAATATAATTAAGAACAAAAGATAAGTAGGCATTCCTTTCCTGGATTTTTTTTCATTTACTAGGCAAGCGTGTACTCTATCATGAAAAAGAAAAGCCTATGCAAAATCCCCAGCTGTTGATAACATTCCAAAAAATATATATATTACTTCCACAAAATGCTTTCCAGCCTAATCGATTGTGTCGTTTCCTTCATGATTAGGGAATAGTTTATAGGTTTTCAACAGAGAAAAGCATGATTAAAGTCTGGGTTTAGTAGCCGAGTTTCTTTTACAAATATAATATAGTTTTGTCAAGGAAAGTTCAGGGGTGGATATTTCATAGAGGCACAAGAGTAAAAGTATCCGGAATATGAAAAAAAAAAGGTGTTGGAAGTGAGCCCTAAGGTGAGATACAGAGACAAAAAAATCACAAAAGCTGTCGGATTCCACATTTTAACTGAAAATCTTAAGACAATAACCTTATGGCTCTTCCTATTTTAATGCACTCTTCACTTAATCTATTCTCAACTAATGTTAGATTTCCCCTTACACTTAAAACTCCAACAAAGATATTGTAAACTAAATAAACCATACTACTACTTACTTACCAGGCTTTGAGCTTCGGCTTACTTCTTCAAAAGAAGAGTTTGACTTCAAGCATTGGTAATTCACCAATATCCTCTTCAGAAAGAGAACTCTGCACACATACGTAGAGGGAAAAAAAAAAAAATCAGAGATTAGCACTCGTCATCTTCCCAACATCGAAGAACATACGATACCCACCATTCCATTACAACTAAAAAAAAAAAGGGCAAAACGTCTCTTTTATCAGAAAGATAAAAGGCAGAAATAAGCAGAACAAAGCAAAAAGCTGGAGATAAAGCAATGCACGTACTTGACAGTTATATAGGAGTGCTCCTCAGATACACCGGTGCTTATTTTCTCGCTCGTTCAGCTTTATAGAGAAACAAAGAAAGAACTCAACTGCTCCTGCGGTGTGTGTGCTGAAGTTCTGGTATTCTATCTGCGCGTGGTAGGTAATCAGGAGTGGCAATGATGGAGCGTGCTGTGCATGGCTCAATTAACCTCACAAGAAGAATATATAAGACGTAACCTTCAATGACTCAGCCAAACACAAAAGAATCTCGGCATATACACTCTAGTTTTGCTCCTTTTATAACAAAATAATTGCATTATCATATCATCATATCATATGGTGGTAGATATACACATCGTGATTTTTCCTTCCAAGTGTTATTGCCTCCTCCTTGTTGCATAGTACGATCCAAATTGGTTCTGCTTCTAAAAATAACCGGGATTGTTCTCTGGGTTAGGTGGCAATGGCAATGGCAATGATCCTACTTTCCTGAATTTAATCGAGTGCATAATTTGTCTTGTTCCTCGTCGGACTTGTTGCTATGAGCATATTGGGTTGCAAAGTAATATTAACTTAAGATTCTCGTTATCATATTCGAGAAGATTTAGAGATTTTTACTGAAAGATATTACGCTTCTACCGTGGCAAAATCTTCGGTATAAGTATTTTATGTCTGTTGGATTATTTTATAATTAATAATTGGTCCTGTTTGGATTCTCTCTTCTCAATTTTTTTTTTAAATAATCTATTTTAAAACGATTTTTCATAGAAGTAAAAGATATTTTATATGTGGATGTAACATTAATTTTCTGTTTAGATATAATATTAAAATATTTTTTTTATTATTAAACATATTTTTATATTATAAAAAATATCTTTTTCAATAAGATAGAAAATATAACTTCTCAAACAAGATTTTTATTTTTTTTTTTTTTTAGTGATTCTGCTTTTACTTAAAAATATTTATCTAAACATACTAAAAACACAAAAAAGAAAATTTAATAAAATATTTTTTTAATCAAAATAATGGTCTCCGAATAAGTATAATATCAAATTTGATTCTACACTTTGATGACTTAGGTTTTAAATGTTTTTGGGTCTATCAGTTTTTCGGTTTTTTACATGGTTTGGGTTTATTGTTTAAGCCTATGAATTTTGTGTTTGTCATTTTTATTGGGCCTATGGTTATAAAAGTATTAACTATCTTATTCAATAATCCCCGGTAGTCTTCATACTCTCGTTCATAAGTTTTAACTTATTTGTATGTCATAATTAGGATTAAATTGTTGATACGAGGGATTGAAAATTCTAACATCATTTGCTTGTGATATTATCCAATTTTTGGCATTGGATCAGTTAACATTTTTTTATGTGATTTTTTTTGGTTGTGTTATATGATGAACTTATCCACTACAAAAAAAGCGCACAATATTGACGGGTAAGTATTTTATTGACGGGTATGGGCTATCGGTTTTTTTGCCATCAATGAAATATTACCGAAGTGTTATTATACCCGTAATTTTCTGGGTATTCCAATAGGTATTAAAAATGAAAACCAGTAGAATAATTAAATTAATTAAAGACATCACAGATGGCGTAGGGTAATTAATATTACCGACGAGTATTGTTAATATTACCAACAGATAATTAAAAATAATAATAAGTTTTTATTAATTATTACCGACGGGTATGATATTTTTTAAAATTATTTAATTTGAAAATATAATTAATTACCGAAGGTCGTCGTAAAATTTTAATAAATTTTTTTAAGGCCGATGCCATTGTGTTTTCTAGCTCACCTATATAAACTATGGATCTATTTAATTATTTTTTATATAATAATTCAATTACCAATTAAAGTGATGTTAAGTAAAAAGATAATGAAATAATAATAAAATAAACAAACTAATACAATAAGTAAACAAAGTATCGTAATAAAATATATACAAAGTGAGATAAATAAATGAAATATCAAAAATGAAATTCTAGTTGAAGTCGCTCGTCAGCGTCGTCGGTGCCATCATCATCATCATCATCGAACCCAGCGAGTCGTCTATGCCATCAGAGGGTGAGGAGCAGTCAAAATGGAGGGAGAGGCATCTAACGGAGCTTCTTCCTGGAGTCAGAGAATCTTGAGGCCTGTATGTCTTGAAGAGGCTCATAACATCGCGTGATCTTCTCCTCATCTTCCTAAACTTAATCTTTTCTTTCTTAGCCTTCTCCTAAGCTGGCCTATAGATAGCTTATGTGTCAAATCTCCCTAAACTCCTACTCCATTGTTGCTCCTCCTCGGATGAGCTATGCCTATTGTTGGCTCCTAGTTTATGGCATGCATATACTCCCTCAAGACTTCATTCCCAGAGCAAACCCAGTGGCGGAGGAGTTGGATCTACTATCAGGGTAGTACCCTATCCTATATATGTGACCCTTGTATGGGCCGTTGACCACCTAGACCCAGACACCTCCTCGTTTGAAGAGCAGAGACAGCATTAGGTCTAGCCTCAGCCACCTGGGTCTGGTATTGGGTCTATGCCTGCTCTCAAAGGTTTGTGAACTCGCTCTACAAAGGAAAAAAGATAAAACACATTGTAAGCAATAATTATGACATAAATGAAAAAAAGTAATAAAAATTAAGTAAAAAGTTGTGTGAATTGAAACTTACATAAGTAGTCTCGGAACGAGGATCTACCCAGTCTCTGCTAACTCGCTCGCGCCTCAACCTTTTGGGTGTCGGAAGAGCTTTACCTGGGTTAGAGGGCGGTTAAGTCCCTCAACTGTTGTGTTTGACATACTACTCTCATAAATTCTTTAACACCACTATAAAATCCCGATTTAATCCCCCACTATTAGGATGCATTCTATCGGTACATCCATGACCAATTTGAAGGTAACATTGCGCGTGTGAGTAACCTTAGACCCTACAATTTTTTAAAGATGTCAAATTATTACTTTCAAATACAAATTGAATTGCTATTTAATATTTCAGTACAACTACTTTTCATCTTAATTCCTTAACATAAATTATGGTAAAATTTCAACAACATCTCCCCTTAAATTAGAAGCTTCTATCATAAAAAATTTCAGTGCATTGTTGAGTTCATAGAGCTCTTAATGTTTTAAAGACGTCAAATTATTACTTTTAAACCATCAATTGCTTTTTAAATTTTTTAATATAATTACTTTCAATATTATAATATTATTTTCCTAACAAAAGTTTCATAAAATTTTGATAGCATCTCCAAGTAATACCCTAGTTGTAAATAAAAAAGGTTAGAATTTTTTTTTTTTTACGAACAAGGATGCCCATTACCCTTATTGTTACAAGTCTTGAATTTCACTAAGTCAGATCCTACACGTCCTTTAAAGGCTATATGATAGAACCACATTCTTGAGATCAAAAGTCCCGGTAAAAAAAAAGGTTAAAGAATGATTTTTAACGAATTTTATAAAACCTTTAAACATTTTGTTGTTGGCCTACAAGTTTATAAAATCTTAAAAATTCCCGAATTTAAACTAAAACCCAAAATTTGGATTCTGATTTGTTGGGATTTCAATTTTTATGATATTTTATTTGGATCCAAATAGGGAGGTACTTCCTTATTTATATTTATGTTTTAAAGTTAATGGAGAATAAAATAAATAAAAACATTAACTTATGTAAATAAGTGAGTATTGCGATAACCCAAATGCTAAAATGACCTGAATGTGCAGTGTTTGGTTTTGCTGTTACTATGGCAGTCCAGGGCTTATAGTGGTCATTGGGGCGCGACAATGCCCTAACTCCTATAGTCGTCTTAGACCGCTATAGCAGTCCCTTTAGGCAGGAACAATGTCAAATGACACTGTTCCATTTTTAGTGAACCCTATCCCTTTTAAAAGCCCCAAATCGGGCTCCTTCCTATCTGGAAGTAGAAATCGAACCCTTCCACCCTCCAAACCCCTATTTTCTCTCTTTTATCTCAATATCACTCTAATCTCGCTCCCTAAAGTTACAAGGTATGTGTATATTATTAGATTATGTTTTCCTTTCCTCTATTTTTCTATGTTCTTGAGCTAGAGGTTGTTATTTTCTCTCATTATTGTCAAGTCCCCCAATGTTCTTAGAGTAGATCTAGAATAATCTAGGAGTACCCATAGATTTCTTTTGGGTTTTATGATTATAATGGCAGATATTAGTGTTATCCTTCCTCCGGAATTCTCCAGAGTAGTCCTTCACGTCCCTCCTCCAGGTGAGTGGGTTCGATCTCATGGCCCTATGTTGATCATTATTTCATTAGTTTTTAACAATATGAAGTATTTAGAAATTGGAATTTAATATTTCATACGATATGACATTATATGCATTATGTTTTAGAAGTAGAAATTATGTTTTTGAAGCTCCTATATGAAACTATGATTTTAAAAAATGCATGGGACCATAATTGTTCTGCGACAGTTTATATGATGGAACTAGTGATTTTAGATTTGACTAACATGTTGGATATTAGTTGTGATGAAATGTAAGAGTGAAGTATTATGTTTATTTATGGAAACTGGGAAATGTTGAACTTGGAGGTTATAGAACCACATATTATGGCTTCAATCTATTTTGGATAGGGAATTCCTAGAGAAATAGAATTGTGAGTTAATGGTAGTTATTCTATTAACCTTGGTATTTCAAGGCCAACCAGGAGCAAGTTACACTTATTTAGATCAGTCTGCTGAGACGCGTTCACCAATGATCGTTAAGATCATAGCTATGGGCTCTCATTGCAGGAACTGAGCACCATTCTTATAGTGATAGATATTCTATTCTCTTTGTAATTTCTTGTGAAATAACATGTTTCTATTTCCAGCAAATTATGATAAGGTAGCTATTATGTAAATATAAAGGAAATGATTTCTACATGTTGCATTATTATTATTATTATGTATATTTCTTTCTTGTCCCATGTATGGTTATGAGTGCGGATCCACTTCAGTTTTGTTACCTTCTTTTTTTCCTTTTCTCACAAATACAGCTTTAGCTTTGGATCCTTCTCCCCTTCCTCCTCAGCAATAGCCTTTATTGTTTGAGCTTCATCGTCGTGAAGTAAATTATTTTATTGAGTGCTCCAGTGATATAACGGGCAAGGTCCCAGACAAGATTCATACATTTTTCATTTTGGATATATCATAATTCATTTTGTAATTGAAAGGATATAGTGTTCATGAATCTTTTGTAAATGAGCAACTTAGTTCGATTTATATTACAGCTACATGTTTCGGATTCTAATTATGGAAAAAGTTATTCAAATTTATTATGAGTTAAATATGAATTTGCTTATGATTTGAATTGAATTTATGAATAAATTAAGCATATAATATGACTCAACGAATCACGAGGCTTACATGGGAATAGGATTTCTCACGTGCCAATCACTATCCAAGTCGGTTGTGACACTTCCCTTAAATTAGGAGCTTTCATCATTAGATATTTCAGTCAATTCAATAATAATAGATATTATTAAAGATCAACAACAGAATAGACATAATTAAATAATTACATATTCTTAATAATCACATACAATTCACATAATCCTAAAAACCGTTCTATTGTGCATCCCCTTATAACTCCACAACATGTATCCTACAATCTCTACAAACACAAAGAATCCACAACAAACAATTCAAACAAGTTGGGGAAGGACCTCTACTCCTTTCCCCAGTCATGCAATTCTCATTTCCTACAACTTTATCCTAGAAAACATAAGTCTCTATTCTACATACATATTAAACAATATAAATAATAAGGACTTTGTTACTAACCTCTATTGTAATGAAAAAAATAAAGAATCTAAAAGCTAACTCCTTGTGGAACCAAATCTAATTCTGAAAATCCAACACGAACAAATATTTAATTTCACACAATTGTCAATATTTATATATGCAAATTATAAAATAAAATAAGGGAAAAAGATGAAAAACTACTCTCAATGTCCACTGTCAACGCCAATAACTTCCTAGGGGTCAACACAATACCTACATTAACAAAATAATAACAATAATTACTCTTCAATGTCTTAAGAAACAACACTATAAGCACTCACAAATGAATGGAAAAACTAAGCCAAATCAAAAAATTAAACTAATTAAAATGTTCACCAACGCATGAGGATCGCAATGGTGGTCTTCGTCTCGCAAACGAAGCTCCAACGGCGTGAGGTGGCGGCGATGGAGGGAGAGAGGGGAAGAAAGAGAGAGTGAAGAGATAAATGAGAAAGAAGAAGCGCGAAGGAAACATATCTGAGTTACTAGCGGGTCGATAATTTGAAGTGAAATGGTGCGTTTCACAATTCAGTAATTACTAACGGGTTTACCGACAAGTTAAGGGGATACCAAGAGTTTGGTGCCGATGTGCAAAATTTTTAAAAACTCATTGGTACACCCATCGATAATTAATGAAAAAATAAATAAAAATACTTGTCAATAATTAAAGAAAAAGATAAATAAAAAAATATTAATTATCCGTCAATATATCCATCAATAATTTAATGGCAATAATAAATAAAATATAATTATAAATAAACCCATCCGTACACTCGTCGATAATTTAAAAGCAAAAATAAAATAAATAAAAATATTAGGAACCTGTCGGTAACCCATTGGAAATTGTGCTCGCCAAGTGGCATTAAGTGGCGCTATCATTTGACGGTTGTCGTGTAAATTAATAATCAACTGTTTGATAATGCAAAAGGCCGATAAGCGTCGAGATCCTGTCGTAACCGCGACGGGTACGAACACGTCAGTATCCAGGAATTTCTAGTAGTAATCCATGTTAACAATAGTTTCAGACTGCTAATAATTGCAGAGAACCACCAAGACGAGGAAACTCTCTTTTTTTTATTATAAATGATAAAACATATGAGATAATAATGAAATTGATTCTGAGACCTGACACATTTCTATTGTAAGTTCTTAATTATTTATTAACAAATATCTTATTCTTCTTTACCTTTTTGTCGTTAAACTCTGTATTTAGATTCTGGGAAGAACTATAGAAACAATCGATGGTACTTATATATATCAACATCTAAATTCCATTTCATTCACGAATAAATATACAAAAATGTAGCTTATATATTTTGCAGTAATTTATTTTTTTCCAAAACATAACATAATTGTAAATAGTAGTTTACATGCTATGTTTTGTTTTGAAAAAATTAATACCATAACTATATATATTCAATTTTTGTCTGATTTCAACTAAAAAATATTAGTGATGAAAAAAAAGTAAACTCTAAACTCGTTTGGAGGGTAGGATGGAGTGGAAAAACTGCCATTACATAACCATCTGTGGATAATCTTAACTTTAAAATGATTTTTTAATTATAAAAGTACCATATTAATTAGTCAATAATCAAAGTGCCATGTTAATTGATAAATTTATGTAATAAAATTTTCTTCCTTTTTCCAATGATATAGTTTTACAACTAATGAATAAGTTAAAGAACGTAGTTAAAAATATTACTCTCTTCGTCCTTTAATAATTGTTCATTTCAAAAATTTTCTTTGTCTATAAATAACTATTAATTTTAAAAATTTAAGTAGAATTAATTATTTATTTCAATAATACATTTATTAAATGCTATTGACTCATTAACGAAGGAAAAGGGAGAAATTAGTAGAGGAAGAACAATTTAATAAATTATTTTTAACTTTTCTGATATTAATTTTTTTTAATTATTTCATTAATTTTAGATGAGTATTTGAAATTGGACAATTATTCAAAATAAGATGAAATACTTATCACTAGGTAGCAGACTATTTTTGTTTACATCAATATTTTTTCTTCTTGGTTTTGTTTGTGTTTGAAGGAAATACTTAGCACATATCATGTGATGTGTGAATTTTTACAATTGATAAACAAGGCGGGCTCTACCTTTTTCACCTTTGACCCCCATAAAATAGGATAACCAATTGTGAAAATTCACACATTATATGTTCGTGTAAAATTTTTACTTGAGAAGAACGATTCTCAACCTTTTGGTTCGAACGTGTTCCTTTACATTATGTGCAGCTTGCAAGAGGGACCTCTACCAAATGTGTTGACCTCCAGCTACAAATAGCATTGAAGTCTCTTTTTTTTTGGTTCAAAAAATTAGCATTGAAGTTTTAATTTAAACCCTAAACTCAAAACTTATAATCTAATGCAAACTATTAAACTCTTACACTAGCCCACTGTTTCCTAGTAGCTTAATTTTCATCTCAAGTGTGGCTTAGAACCGATCCCCAAACTCAAACATAACACATGCTAAGATGTTGCCTCGTCCGCAACAAATCTGCTTCTTTTTCCCATCCGCTCGGCCACTAAGCATAGTAAGCCTGCCTCAATTCCTAAAACCCAAGGGCTAGTTAGGGCCCAGGCTGGACATTTGATGGGCCCATGTTGAGATATAAGAAAGCCCATTTATTAAGGGCTACCCATTCTTAATGCGTTATCTTGTAGCCCATTTAGACCACAAAAAACTCTTGGAGCCCATTTATCAAGGGCTACCCATTTCATTGTAAAATGAACAAACAACTAAATATCGACCAGAAAAACAAACACAATTAAATATAGACCAAGAAAAAAAAAACAATTAAAAGAAACCCCGTTTTCTTAAATAAATAAATGAAACGAAACACGACTTTTGTCATCCATTCGTCTGAATCTTCAATTGCACATTTTCAGCCCTGAATGGCACATTTTCATCGTGTTCACACCCAAAAGTGATTCCCTTAACTTTTACCGAATGGTTAGGGTTCTACAGGACCCAAAAAGCTAAGTTGCTCTTATGGAGCTTCTTCATTCCACTAAATACTAATCAATCAACTCATCCACTTACATAACAAAGGCAGGAACCCGATACCTTGAGCACAAGCCTCTATCGAGAATCAAAATCCTATAGTGGGAAACTTACAGATGCGATGCCCACCATTGTGGGTCTTATAATTTATTATTTGATTCTTCGTCAGTTATATGATTATCTCTTATGTTGTGGACCCTTCTCAATTTCCCAAACACCACTATCACTCATTGGCTCTCTTAATTAGGACCAACCGCATCGAAGTAACCGAGCACATTATTCATAATTCACTAGTGGAAGTACTTTATGCATTAGCTTAATTACCAAATCATAAAGGTATTTTAAGGTAGCAACTGATGCAACTGGTAAAGTGCCGAATCAGTTCCAGAGCTTGTTCTACTTAGGGCCAAAAGGAGATAAAAGTGAAATTTATATGTAATACAAAAATAAAATATCCACCCCATAATATTACATTCAAGCCATAAAATAGCAATAATACTAGCATTAAAATAAGATTGAAAACATGAAAGAAATTTTAGTGTCCAAAGTTATCTAGCAAAGGAAATCAAATTATTTCCCCAACTCACTTCTTTTCTTCCCTCGTTTCTCTAAGGTTCGTAAATAACAAGCCAGAGAGAAAATTTTTACATCCTTTTCTTTGTTTCTTATCATAGAAGTTAAAGTTTTTTTCTCATATAAAGATAAAGATAGGACTTAGGTGCCGTAATGGCATATAATGCAACTCATGCTACCTCTTTGGCTTTACAAAAGCATAGCACTTTATTGATGATAAAGACGAACCGATGCCATCTTTGCTGCATTAAGTGCCATGCGTTCAAACTTCGAACTATGAATCCCAAGTACTGCCATTGTTGATGAACATAGTACTGTGGTAGCCAACAATAGTAAGAACCAAACTCAACTGACGAAAATACAGTTGAACTATCTAAGTGAATCCAAAATCAAAAACAACACTCGCAAAGAATACTTGGGTTAAGGAAGAAACAGTGACCCTTAGTTATTTCAGTTCATCTAAATTCATAACATGGGTCGACCTTGTACTCAGTGACTTGGCGATAACTTCTTTTTGTTTTCTACATCTCTGACACAAACAGAATGCAAAAAACGCAAGTCTCTAAAAAATTGCAACTTTTATACATAATTGCAGGTTGGAAAAGAAACATAAATATGAAACGAGTAAGCTAGAGAGGAAACTAACATATTTAACTTTATTAATTGCACTGCACTTAATCAAAAGAAGCCATGCCATCTTCAGCTAGCAGTTCATACATCGACATCGCAAGCTGGAGCGCCAAGCAGAGGAACCTGACCCACAAAGCCTTTCTTCAAACCCATGACAAGGTCGCACCTCACATAGAGGCCATAGTGTGCAGTTCTTATGGCCCCAGCCTTCCACCTCAGCCTCCCCAAGAACACCAGCTTCAGATTCACCACCCCATAGGCCTCGTCCACCACCAACCCATTTGACACCTCCGGCGACACCGGCACCGGCGTGCCTCCAATGACCGGCGACAAGGACACGGTGCTGTGCTTCTCCAGGTACAAGGGTGGCAGCATGACCTGCTGTGTTATGGCTTGGTTCCTGTAGGAGACGAAGGTGGAGAATTTGTCATAGTAAAGGGAGACGCGCCTATTTGGGTTCCTTATGAGGATGGTGAACTGCATGGTGGTGGACATGAGTAGTGGGGTGGTTGTGTTGAGGCCGTAGATGGCGGCACCCACCACCTTGAAGCGGGGTTTGTTGGGACGGTAGACGAGCCAGAGGACAAGGAGAGTGATCCCAGCTAGGAGGAGGAAGATGGTGATGCATGCGCACACTGAACGTTTTGCAGATGATGAACCTGGTTTGTGGGAAGAACACACAACTTTGCCCATGTGCTTTGGTGGTGGTGGTGGTGATGGTGGATCGGTTTCGTCTGGGGGGAGATGGTGGTGTTGGTGTGGGTGTTGGTGTTGCGGAGGTGGTTCTTGTGTTGGAGGAGGCAGGTCTTCTCCCATGGAAGGAAATGTTGATCTCTAGTTAAAGGGCGAGTGTGTCTCTGTATGAATGGATTGTGGTCTTTGACAGCGACAGAAAGGTCTTGGGTCGGGGGGTGTTATTGCTGAGGAACGGGAGGAAAAATGTGAAGGGAAGCCTATAGGACTCTCCTGGACAAAATAAAGTTATTAAGGCGGCTTGGAATTGGGTCACTTTGGAATTAAAGTACATGACCCCAGTTTCTCATTTTAATTTAGATCACTGATCACCTCTTTAGTCTTAGCCTTTTAGGCAGTGTGCATTACTTGCGCTTTCTATGTTTTGATTGTTTTCCCTCTCTCAGCTAATCTTCTCTTTTCACTTGCTTTCGACCTTCTACTGCAATGGGGAAAATGCCAAAATGTACAAGCATTACCAACGAAGACATAACAGAAGTGTATCAGAATTGGGCCAGGGAAAAGTTGGCATCCAGCGGATAATATAGGTAGTTATCCCAAAATCAGAAGAAACTGACAAAAAAAAACAGGAAACCATTGCTAATTCATTTGTTGCAAGTACTAAAAGTTCTCTGAATTTGATAGGGTCAAGTACCTCGTTTAATTTCTTCACTGTTGAGTAACAATTACCATTAATGCTGCTTACGTCAACCGATTCTACGGTCAAACATCCTATTTAAAATTACATGTGGAGCCAACAGTTCACCGTCTGTTTATGTTAGTCCCTTTTTTCGTGTGTTTATATACAAAAAGAATAATTTTATTATTATTATTAAGAACATTAAGATGTGAAGACGGAAGGTGACAGTGGTGTTTTATTTTTATGACTAAATACCTAACTTAATTTCTCAATTTATTGTAGAAGGCAAATTAATTTCACAGATTTAAAAATTTTAATATAGTTAGACCAAATTTTATAAATGATGATAAATTAGTTCATTTATCAAATTATTAACTATTAATAAAAAAAAATTATTTATTCTGTTAAGTTATTTACGTATCCTATTAATTTTTACAATAAATCTAACTTATCCCATTTTCTATTCTTTGCATAACAAATGATAACTTAAAATCAAAATCTTTTTTCTGAGTAGAGAATTATAGTAAAAGAGAAGATAAAAGTCTAAATAGCTTTATTTAGAAAAGTAGAGCAAATTCACCATAAAAACTAACAATACATAAATAAATTAACAATATACATACATAAGTTAACATAACATCTTAGACGATAATTTCATGGAGAAACTAATTCATCTCTAATCATGAAATTTAAAAAATTAATATAAAATTCTTTAAATTTGAAGAATAAATTTATCTTTCATTATATATTTAATGGAATAAGTTGAGATTTTACTCTACTTTTATTCCTTGAAAATAAATAAAACACGAATGGAAAAACAAAAGTGGAAATGGAGGAGGATGGAAAGAAGACCGAAAGGAGAGCTAAAGAAGGCGACGTGTCTCGTATTTAGCTCTTTCGCCGACATACGGATAAGCTTAGACTTCGAAAATTAACAGATTCTGCATGCAATGAAGAGAAATGTGCAACCAGGTGCCTATGTGTATTCACTTCAATTATACACCCGTTTGGCACTTTCTGGACCATGCCACGCCAGATCCCACAGCTCACTCAACATGTTGTGCGTCCCACAGGTGGTGAGCCATACACCTTCCACCTTTTTTTTTTTTTTTTACACGTCAGAGGCTATTAATGCTTTAACTGGAAAATCACTGCCCTGTTTCCAACAAGGATCACTCTTCAATAAGCATGTACTTGCAGCGAGAGACAAATGTTCAACAACCTCCAGGCCATTATAGCTTCTTACTGGAGCATTGCTTCAGCAGTTACTAATATGTAATGTATCTCGAGCAAACAAAATATCGACGCCAACTAAACTAAGATCAAATTTGACAGGACAACCAAGAGAAATGAGTTTAAAAGGATGCTCATACAATGCAAAGAAAGACTGTTCAATCGCAAAACAGGAGTTGCTTACCGAGGCAAACGGCATCCCAATCCAAATCTATTCATACAAGAAGCATACAGCCTATATAACTAGAGCCCTAAAACATATACACGAGGTAAAATCAAAACTTCAGATCAATCCCACTAAATAATTACAATCCTAAATTTCTAAGAGGCAGTCAATATAACAAACAAACCAGAACAAAACACTAAGAATGCTAAAATCAAACATATTGCACCAAGGCAGACTACAACCTACAGTTAATCCTTGTTGAGGCAAATCAGTGTTGGAAGTCAGACTGTAATTCAATAATGAAGGAAAATCTGAAACTAACAAACTTCAGGAACCACCACCGGCATCTGCTACTGGATGATTATTGTACCTGACGTACAAACTGCCCTTTCACCCGAGGGCGCTGCTCTGCCAGTCTTTTCCGGCTCTGATATCGGACCTGTGCAAAACATTTGAGCAGTAAGTATCAGAAAAATATCGACCTAGACAAATTAGGCAATCTAAGCAGATTCAGGAAGAAGTGGTATTTAGTGAAAACATGCTTTTCCAAACTAGTTAAAACCGCCGATTGCATCAATGATTAAACAACATTAGTTCAAAATACTTATGGTAATTTCAGGAATATATGGCTGCAAATTCCCCCACCGTACATTACCATAAATAATTTCAGGACTTTATAGTAGCAGTCACAGCATGGTTGCAGTACCTTCTTCTCATAGCATCTGTCTTTCCGCTTCAGCCGAAACTTTGTGAGAGCTGCTTCTCTTTGGCTGGTGCGATGAGAATCTGTCCCTCTTAATCCATCATAATTATGATGACTACTATCAATGAAACTTTCAGGGTTGTTCTTAGCTACCACAGCTGAAGTAGCATTTGCATCACTTCCACTGCCTATGCTTTCATATGCACCACTACTAATATGATTTTCATGGTAAAAACTAGTACCAGCACTCTGACCAGTAGCAGGAGAGTCATGCCTCGCAAAATCCAAATTGCTTTGATCATTTACATTTTGATCAGAAATATATATAGCATCACGATGTTGTTCTGAGGTGTGACTCTCAGGATTGGACTGGGAGGAAGCACTAGTATGAAATGGAGAACTCTCTTTCTGGCACACTGATTTTGGAGTACATACAGGATGAACACCTGATTGTGCATAGCGCACAGAAGGGAAAACATGACCATCCTCTGTAGACTTATGATCAGAGGTAAACCCAGCAGCAGCAGGAAAGAACTCAAGTTGATTGTTTGGTGATTTTTGTTCTACTAGTCCAGTCCGACCGGTGACCAGAGTGGTCATATTCAGATTCTTGTTTTTGCCACCATACTGAAGAAAAGTACTTGTGTTTTCAGATAATTTATGGGAATCATCAGAATTCCGGCTGACATTAGATAATTTAGCAGAAGTAATTGATGGTGATGAAAAAAGGGGTTGCAACAGCTTACTACCGCTATACCTGCACATAGTAATTTTATCACACATTTCATCAGATATTCTGTACCGTACTTTACTTAGTTGACAGGGAAATGTGCTTTGGAATGAGGGATACCGATTTCTTAAAAACAAGAGCAGGAAGAAAAAAAATTATGTAAAGTTTTACAAAATAATGATCTAAAAATCCAGGTTCCATACTTGGTTATTAAAATCTCCTCAAAGTATTCTTCAAGTTGCTGATGATGGAGGATAAAACATATATATCTGCTGTCTCTCTAGAAGCAAGGCTAAATTTACCATCAATTGGGTGCTTCCAAAGACTATAAACTGTTGCTCTTAAAATTGTTTCTCCATATCACAATACATATAGTCAGCATTTACCACCAGACAGGGAAAGAGAAGTGACAGAAATCCATAATAAACTTCATTTTTGCTGATTAAAGTTTGTTCCTTCATTACATCTATATTCAGTACTTCGATTTCAATCAAGAACTCAAAAAATCACAAGCAAATTATGAACTCACCAAGAAAAGGCAGAAGCATTTGAATGGTTCAATATCTGTCTTTCCTCAGTTGCAGGTTTACATGAGCTACCAGGAAAGTCTCTTGTTAAAGAAAGTTCCAATTGTGTATCAAAATCAGACTTGGTTGCTTTATCACCATTGAAACTGCAATTCTCATTAGTGCTCTTTGGAAGATTATCAAATGTAGCAATCAAGTCAATAGCCCCTCTCGAAGGTTCTACCAGTTCATCACTGCATTCATGAATCTCTGTATTAATATGAGGATTGGCTTTGATTGACTCTGTTCTCATAACTTCATCTTCGTTTTCTGTCTCATTTTGATCATAGCTCTGGTGTAGCATCAAACCCATCGAATTAAAAGTTTTGTTGCACCGCGCAGCTTCCGATACGAATATAATTGATTTCTCTGCAATAAATATTTACTGTCGATAAACAAAAAAATAAGGGTAAAAATTTTAAACAAAAGTAAGCACAGAGTAGGAGCCAGTTACACACCTCCTGCTTCATTATTATGCTTAGCTGATTCTCTTTCAAATTTAACAGGCTCTTCATGCTTCACTGCGTCAATATTGCTCAAATTTGAAGAACTCTTAAGTTGGGAGGTATCCTGCATGTTTTCCATATATGCATTCTCAACTTCCAAAATTGGCGATGTACAAGTGCTCTGCACAAGAGTTGGCAAAACATGCAGTTTCATGATGCCAGCCTAATCTCTAAAGGAAATCTTCCTCAAATTATAAGTGGCTTTATATATGCAATGCGCAAGAGATTCTAGGATTTTTATATTTGTATGTTAGTCAAGCCAAGAGCCGAAAGTCTAGACAGAACTTCAGAAATAAAATCAGCAGAGTTAAAAATTAATTGCCATTTCTGATCCACCAAACACACTGAAAATCTGAAAATTTGACATATCTTAAGAGTTGTGTTGCAGCAAATTGTTTTAGCTAAACTTTAGGAGGATGGGTGGAGCAACTTACTTGAGCCTCACTTGTTTTCTCACTGTATTCATTATTGTTCTGCGGGGAAGCCACTGAACCACTAGAATCACTTGTAGCATTGTTTTCTGTGGCAACTTCAAGTTTATTATGCGGCAATGTTAAACTAGGAGGAGGCCTGCTAAGCTGTATACATAATATAAAATATTAAAATTGATAAACAAAAACAAAGAAAGTGAAGTAAATTACACATCAATCTAGAAGAGGATCAAAGAATATAACATACAGCATGCCTTCTCCATACGTGCTGCCACAAGTTCCTTAGCTCATTCCTCCGAACAGGCTTTATGAGAAAATCAGCTGCACCTTTCAACATGCATTTGTACACCATGCTAACTGAATCATGTGAAGACATCACTGCACACCCATGACAGAGAAAATATACTTGAGCAATTAGCCATATCTAACTAATATCAACATTTAGTAAGGTTATACAGTAATTCAACATACTTATGACTGGAATGCTTTTGCAAATGTCATGCTCCATGATTAAAGTAAGAAGTGAAAATCCAGATATTGACGGCAACTCCACTTCTGTTAGTATAAGATCTATGTCAGGTGCTTTGTTCTTCAATGTCTCCCATGCCTTTAGGCCATCAGAAACTGCAGCAACTGCATGTTAAAATTACCATTAAGTTCACAGGTGCCATATGCTAAAAGATGAATATACGCACTTGCTTGAAGGACATAACATCAAGAATGCCTACAGACATCAAACCACAGGCTGTCATGCAGTTAAGCTACTCTTCGCTATGGTGGACAGTATGTATAGAATTATGTTTATTCAGTCAAAAAACTTGGTATATTTATGTTTTGATTAGTTTAATTTGCACTCATCTAAAGCTTTTAAGCCAGATGCTCCCTATTGAGCATTTTAGAAATTGATTGACATAACAAAATACGTTAATCCATTCCCGGAGTGACTTTTTCTCTGTTGAGCTCAGTCACTAAGGATAAACGGAAGCCGAACAAATAGAGTAACATAAGTAAATGTAATGAACATGGCTCTAAATATCAGAACAGGCTAGCTGACCAAACCGGATTGGCTACCTGTCAGGTCAAACATCTAAAACTGGAAGTTCAGTTCAGAACTAAGGGTCATTAATTAACTACTTATGTTGATATATCGATATTGCGATCATAATAAATACGGCTCAGAGGAAAGAAAACAATAATTTTCTTCCTCCTTAGAAAACAAAACTTTAGCAAAAAAACTAAAAGAGGAGAATAAGTAGAAGAAGGTACCTCTGTAACTGCATTTACGGAGAAGAGCAGCGATAATCTGTCGGGTAGAATCATCGGCTTCAACAAGCAACACTCTGAGCGCCATCCGAGGTAGAAACCTCTCCCACCTAACCGCCACCTCCCCCGAACACGCATTCTCATCCTTCTGCTGCTTGATCTGCTCCCCTTCCTGCATCTGCATCTGCATCATCCCACCTTTTTTATCAGCTCTCAACACCACTGCCACGTCATTCACCCATTCTCGAACAGCGTACTACGACAATTTCAAAACCAAAAAACAAAAAGCTGCATCAACCACAAAACCCTAAAAAGACGAAGAAAATAAATATATAAATACTACGAAGTGGAAGAGGAGGAGGAAGAGGAAGCAAAACCAACCTCATGATCCTTAATTTAATTTAGGCGTTTGTTGAAGTGTCTTAACTACTAACTAGAACAGTGATAATATCTGACAGGTCCGCCAAATTGAGTGGAGGCAAAAGGAGAGAGACAGAAAGAGAGAATTTGCAAATTTTAAAGCGTCTTCACTCCAACAGTCGGAGACCCAGCTTTCGCTCACGACCGCAAAAGTCCCACAAAATATCTTCTCTTCGTTACTGCTTCCTTGTGCCTCACTCCACCTTTACCTTTGGTCTTTCTTTGCAGTTGGATCAAAACGTGGGCCGCCATTAGGGCCTGTCCTTGCCCACGCTGACGTGCCCCATTCTCCACCATCGCTTCCTGATTTTCATTCACCCCCTGGGATCCACCCTCCCACACGTGTCACTCCCTCCATCCATCTATTCTTTTCCAACACTATTTTATTTATGATAGAGAGATAAGCGCATGCCATAAGTTTATAATATTTATGCGGCAACACTTGGATTTAATTTAGACTTCTGGGAATATTATAATGTGAGGATATAAAGTAATTTTGGTGTCATGTGCAGGCAGATATTTTTAGCGGAGGAATGCCACGTTGGCGAAGTCCCACCACATTTTGGGATGTGAGAATGTGGTGGTGGGGACTCTGACACGTGGGACGCCCAATCGAACCTTCTGGAGATTTTGGAGATTTTGTGTGGCTCTATGCTCATCTTCTCCACATCGGCTTGTCTGTCTCTCGTTTTCAGCAGGCGCCACAACAAGAGTCCACGACTGCATCTTGTTCTTCAATGATTCTCAATTATTTATTTTCTTTCTCTCTCTTTCTTTGCCATTTCTCTTTCCTTTCCTGCCACTAGTTTTTCTTTTTCGTGTCTTTTTTTTTGTTCTTCTTTTGATCTACTACATGATATTGTACGAAACTTGATGCTCCATTGCATTTGTGTTGAAATTGACTCACCTTGGACTTAACGTGCAAGAATGTTAATTGTTTAGCTCCAATTGCCAAAACTTAATTAGTGGTCCCGTTAGGGCTTTTGAATGAGACAAACTGTTTGGATATTAAAAACACTCTTTAAGAGGGCCTTTTTTCTCTCTATGAGATTTTATCGATATTAATATGGTATTTTAGAAAAAAAAATCACATAATATAATATTTATAATATAGAATTCATCAAAAACAAATTGAAAGATAAAAATAAAAATTAAGCAAATTGACATATAAAAATAAAAATTAACACTAAATTTGGCTTTGAATTTAGTGCAAAAAAAATTAACATTGAATTTGCTAAAGATGTTACCAGATAAAGAAAGAGCTAATTAACTCTCAGCTGGTTAGGTTTTTATTTGCTTAATGAGCAGTTAGTTAGTAAGTTATTATTTCTGTTTTGAATGTAGTTATATTCTAAGACTGGATTATCAGCTCTTAGTTACAAGTTGATCACTCATGAATATAAGATAGCTAATCTACTCTTTTTTGTAACTCAACTCATTCAACAATTCAATTGAGTTCATCATATTCTTCTGATATTTCTTCTCTTTTCTATTTCTTCCTTTCAATTGTTACCAAGTGTTATTCTTGATACCATTTTTCACATGGTATTAGAGCTTCTAGTCATCTAGGAGCTCTCCGCAACTTTACCAACCATGGCGGATCAAGATCAAGTGCAACCCTCCATGCCAGAAGTGGAGGTTCAGTTTCCCACAACAACATAAGGTCCCACTGGAAATTAATTCCATCTTCAATGATGAATTAGATTCCTCCAATGAACCAAGTTCCAATTATTAATCAAGTGCCATTTATGAACCCGATGATGAATCAAGCATGCATGATGAATCAGATGCCACAAAGCCATCAATTTCCCTTCTAACAACAATGTTAGTTGTAGAATTCTTTTCCCGTTGTCTATTCAATGCAAAATCCAATGGTCAATCCTATGAGCCATTTCTACCTTCATCCAAGTGAGAACCCGAGTATGGCATTGACTTCTTTAATTCTTACTCCTCAGAATTATCATGTTTGGGCAAGAATAATGGATTTGTACTTAAATCAAAAAAATAAGTTGTCATTCATTGATAGAACTATTGCCAAACACAATGAGAATGACCCATTGTTCTTTGCATGGGACAAATGCAATACCTATGTAGCATCTTGGATTATTCTTTCTCTAAGGAAAGAAATTTTGCAAAGTGTGTTATACATAGAGAATGTAGCCAACTTATGGAGAGATCTCAGAAAAAATATCACCAAGGGGATCTTATCAGAATAAGACCTCAAGAAGAGCTTATAACAACCAAGCAAGGTAAGTCATCTGTTAGTACATATTTCACCAAATTGAAATCTTTATGGGAGGAACTAGAGAATTTAGGTCGATTCCAGCCTATTCTTGTGTTGGTACTTGTAAGTGTGGCTTAGGGACAATGAGAGAGTATAGAAGGAATGATTATGTAGTGAGATTCCTCAGAGGTTTAAATGAGCAATATAATCATGTGAGATCCTAGATATTGCTCATGAGACCACTCCAACATAGACACTACATTCTCATTCCTCAACAACAAAAGCAACAGATGACCAATTCAACAATTGATTTAGCTGCATTTTGGAGCACAGTGGAAAGCAACAACAGCCAGACTTCCAAAGGTCGAGGCAGAGGAGAAGTAGAAGGGGTCATTATTCTAATATTGGTGGAAGAAGCTACAGGGTAGAGGTCAATCTACTCTTTAAAATTTGCTTTTTTGTGGGAAACAAAGGCATATGGTAGATTCTTGCTACAAGAAACATGGCATACCTCTCATCTTAAGTCTAAGTCAAGTGTTGCACAAGGGTCTACACATAACATTGTGACTGATGGTGAACTTGATGATATCAGTCCTGAAATTTCTAACCAGGAAGGAGGAGTTTGAGCATCTAAGTCTTACCTTCACTCTTGAGCAATAAACGGCACTGTTGGCCTTCATTCAACGCAAGAGTCACTTGCACATCACTCCACCAACCAGCTTACAACCTATTCCCCTCCTCTCCTAGCTAATAAACAACAGGTAAAATTTACACACTTTCACTCACTGTAAACACAACACTTACTTGTACTATAGCTGACTCAAAGTCTTGGGTAATAGATCCTGGTGCAACTGACCATGTATGCTATTCTCTTGACAATTTTCACCAATATACAAAAATCAAACCTATCATCGTTAAACTACCTGATGGTTCACACACAACAACTAGCATATCTGGAACTATAGTTTTCACTAAAGACTTTTACCTAACCAATGTACTTTACATACCAAGCTTTACATTTAACCTTTTATCTGTTTCAAAAGCCATTTCCACATTGAATTGCACATTTTCTTTTTCTAATTATGGCTACAAGATCCAGGACAACCTCATTTGAGGAAGATTAGTGCAGTTGACTTAAGAGGGAGCTTATATGTCCTGGAACCATCTAGATTCATCCTTCCAAGCTGACTGGCTTCTACAAATTCATTCATACTCTCACACACAAAGGTTCTGCCTTATGGCACTAAAGATTAGGCCACATTCCTAGATCTAGGATACATGTAATGAAAAAAGATTTTCCATTTCTTCATTGTTCTGGTGAAACTTTTCCTTGTGACACTTGTCACTTAGCCAAACAAAAAGGGCTAGCATTCCCTGTAAGTACCACAAATTCAATAAAAGCTTTTGATTTAGTACATATGGATATTGGGACCCATATCTCCTGTTTCTGTCAATGGTTTCAATTTTTTTTTAATTGTCATATATGACAAAACCAGATTTACTTGGGCATACTTTATGAAATTAAAATCCGATGCTTCTTTACTAGTTCAATCTTTTGTAAATCTTGCTGAAACTCAATTCAATGCAAAGATTAAATGCATTCGAACTGACAATGAAGCTGAGTTTAAATTGCACAATTTTTATGCATCAAAAGGAAATTTATAGCACACAAGTTGTGTTGAAACCCCCTAACAAAATAGGGTAATGGAGCGAAAGTATCAACACATACTTCAAGTAACTATAGCACTAATATTTCAATCTCATTTACCTAAAGTTTTTTGGCATTTGGCTATTGCCCATGCAGAGCATTTGATTAACAGAATGTCTAGTTCAATACTAAATGATTTTCACCATACCAGCTCCTATTTTCAACTCTCCAATATTGAACATTTAAGAGTGTTTAGTTGTTTAGCATTTTTTTCTCTCTGTTAGCTAACAAAAAGAAATTGGATCCTTGAGTCAAAAAGTGTGTTTCTTAGGCTTTAGAGGTGGTACTAAAGGATTTTTGTTGCTAGACTTGCATACAAATAACATATTCTTATCAGGAATGTTATCTTTTATAAATATGTGTTTCCCTTTAATTCACAATCTTCCACTCAGAACCTAACAACATTGCCCACCATCCCTACACTGACCCTTTTACCTATGACAATACACCAACATAGTCCTGGTACAATACCCACCTCCTACCATGTCTCACACAGTCATAGAAACCATAGCACCAAACATACCTACCCACAATAAATTTGACATCTTATCCTCACAATCTCACCAGCCTGAGCCTCAACCTACCCCAAAACCACAGAGCCTCCATTACCTACTACCTCACAACCTGACACCAACCATCCTCATTCCCTCAACCATTAAGAAGACCAACCCGAACCAGAAAATTACCCTCACATCTCAGGACTTCCAATGCACATTAGCTACTAATTCAGATGTTCAACCTTTTCTCTACAGGCATCCTATGTCTAACTTCTTATCATATAGTACATTATCTGTAAATCACAAAACACTGTTCTCTAGCCTTTTCTACCAATCAAGAACCACAAACATATGATGAAGCTGTGACTCAACCTTGTTGGAGAGATGTCATATCTATTGAGTTGGTAGCTCTTAAGCTGAATAAGATTTGGAAGCTAATTCCCCTTCTTCCTGGAAAGAAAGCCATTGGCTGCAAGTGGATTTTTAAAGTAAAATTCAAGCCCGATGGTTCTATTGAAAGGCACAAGGCACACCTAGTAGCAAAGGGATTCACTCAAATGGAATTGATTATTGGAGACTTTCAGCCCAGTTGTCAAAATGACTACTCTATTCAAAATGACTACTCTAAGGGTTTTATTATCCATTGGCCACCAGGTTGGTATTTGCATTAGCTTGATGTCAACATTGCCTTCTTGCATGGTGACCTAGAAGAAGAAGTTTATATGAGATTACCTCCTGCACTTGAGGTGAATGACAAAGGCTTGGTGTGCAAGCTGGAAAAGTCTCTATACAATCTAAAACAAGCAAGCGGTAGAATGCCAAGCTTACTTCTGTTCTTAGATTGGGCTACACTCAGTCAAGGTCAGATTATTCTCTCTTTACCAAGTCAAGTTCTGGATCATTCATGTAATACTTGTGTATGTGGATAACTTAGTACTATCAAGAAATGACCTTGCTGAAATAGAACAAATGAAGAAACTCCTAAATGATCTCTTCAAGATTAAGGACTTGGGCAATCTGAAATTTTTCCTTGGGATGGAAATAGCTCGTTCATCAAAAGGTATTGCTCTCTACCAATGCAAGTACACTCTTGATCTTCTTGAGGATTATGGTATGATGGGTGCTAAACCAGTTTCAACCTCTATGGACTATCACCTAAAACTATCTAGATCCTTCGATACCCTCTGATAAATTCCACTGGTTCCAGGTGCCTAGTTGGCAAATTGTTGTACCTTTCTAACATACAACTTGACATATGCTATGCTGTAGGAAGATTAAGCCAATTCCTAGATTGTCCAACTGATATCCATCTAAAAGTTTCTCCTACTTTAGGCCTATATTTTTCAGCTGATTCTGATTTGTCCCTAACCATTTTGCTGATTCTGTTGGGGAGCTTGCAGTGATACACGCAAGTCAATTTCTACCTATTGTTTTTTCTTAGGACATTCCCTCATTTCATGGAAGAGCAAAAAGCGGCGCAGGAGCAGTCATCGGCAGAAGCGAGTACCCATCTCTAGCCTTGGCCACATGTGAGGCACAGTGGCTAATCTTCCTCCTTAAGGATTTTGGTATTGTTATGAACAAACCAGTGGCTATGTTCTGTGACAACCAATTTGTAATCCATATTGCAGGCAACCCTGTATTTCATGAACGCATGAAATGTAACACCTACTAAGCTCTAATTATTCCACCTTTGTTTTTAATAATATTATTATTTTAAACAATAGTTAGCTGCCATAATATTAACCTATAATCGAACATTTTGCAAGAAATATTTTTAAAAAAACTACAATGATTATTTCTTATTCATAGTCCTATACTGAAATAATATATATCAACTATAAATCATGCATCTGTAGATTCCTAGAAAAGAAAGGTGGGTCACAATGGACGCGCTTAAATACCAAGTCTTTCCTAGTCAGAACCTTTCCAAATTACATTTTCTTCCAACAACCCAATGGTAATTTTTAAATGACAAAGAATGCTTTTTTTCTAACATAATACTACTATTTGTTACTCAGAAATTCCCACAATTTAGACAACCATCATCTATAGAACGCATACTTCACTACCAACATTAATTCATAAGGTCCAGTACATATTCACATTCAAGATACATGAAGAAAAACTTTAATATAATAATATAATATAACCAAGGTAACAGATAGTAAAGATTCTCTGCACAAATAGAATCTGATTATTTAGAAATTAAGTCCAAGGATACATCTATTTCACTGTTAATGACGATTCATGCTATTCTGGAAATATCAAAGAAAATAGGTGAGAGAAGTTTCCAGGTACGATGATATTTCCAAGGAGTCCCACTTCATCCAAAAATACAAAGAATAACGCAAAGTAAGCAAAATTCAATCTTTTATATTAACTCAAATTATATTTTACTTGTGTCAAGCAAGATGGAAGTGCATAATATCAATCATAATAAAAGTGCAGTAAAAGAAGTGTAATAAATAATCATGAGTATCCTAAACTCCCTTTTATAATATCTAATTCCCTTATAATGGTTACAATCTGAAGGTTTGTTTCATATTTGAATATAAGAGTTCTATTGATAAGACGTCCCTAGTTAGATGAATGGAGTCTTATCCGCTATTATAGCGAGGCCAGGCATCACTATAACGTACACCAAGTCCTGGTTAGCTCAGGCGGCGAAATATTGTTTACGCTAAAACTAATTAAGGATTAACCAAGTCTGGTTAAAGCGAGCCCAGATGGGTTATTTATTTATCAATTTTACATTGTGCACATAGTATGCATAAAGTATGAAAATTACATAAAGGTTCCATAATTTCTTTCATATTCACATATAGACCAGTGATTTTTCATATTTGCATAAAGTTCAAACAACATAGGATTCTAAAAAAAAACACATATTTCTTTGTAATTATCATTGAAGCACCAATTCACACTATTATAATAAATTCATTTTCTTTATAATAAAATATGCTTAACTTAGTTTTTAATCATATAATAATTCAATTTCAAGTATTCGTGTAATATTTTCTTTACTAATTCCATAAGCTTAAATACACCCAAAGTTATTTCAAATCTATCTTTAGAAAATATGTAGGTAAATTACCTTTACATGTTCAACATAAGTAAAAAAAAAATATTTTTGTCTATATAAGGATATAATCATAGAGTAAACAAAAGAGCAATGAAATCTTTCAAGAAATATTTAAAAAGAAATAATCAAAATTATACCCAAGCTTTAGGAAATTGCTTCAAGTAAGAAGCTAGTTAGTTTACATGTCATGTTCCTATATCATATTCCTAATGGGACCTTAACTTAAATCTTTGTAAATAATATTTCTTAATGTTAATAAATGTATATTCAAGTCAAATATTTATAGTCCAAGGTCATAATTCAAGTTTCATAGTTCAAATCCAAATATTATGATCATAAATTGTCTTAATCAAGTCCAAGTGAGTCTTAAAGACTCATAATAGTTTAGATAATATCTGTAAATTCATAAGTCCATAACAAAGATCATGATTAATATAAATATATTTTAGTGTCTTTTTATATCTTATTAAGTCTTAATAGTCCAAGAGAAATATAACACATAAACTAAGCTAAATATTACATGTTTAAAGGTTTAGAATCCATTTATTATAACGAATTAAATAAAGTACTTTCTATGAACCAAAATGTTTCACAATCAAATACATAATAAGGTCAAAATCAAACTATATCACCTTAAAACTCCACAACTTGTGCACAAAGCTTTATTAAATGAAAATAATTGGTTTAACATATTAAAACAAATTTATACAATATTTAAATATTCAAAGAAAGCATAATCAAATTTTAAAATGATATTTAATTATAATTTTCAACCATATAAGTAGCAAATAAACATTAATCATATGCGCGTAGATTAATATTTTATATCATCATCTTTAAATCATTCAAAGATATTAAAAACAATGAATATAAGCTTTGAGTATCATATAGCAAAACATCATACAAGAAAATTATATATAAAACTTATAAGTTTGTCATGTATATTTTAATATCATATATTATTATTTACTAAGTAATTTATTAGTTTCAGAAAAGGGAAAGAAAAGCCCAAAATAAATGTGAAATGACCTAAGTGATACGAAAGGGTGAACCCAGAATCTTCATCCTTTGATGGCACTGGCAAAGTAGGTCAGTGTTGATCCCTTTAACCTGTGCTATGGTAGCAGTACCCGTTTTTGGATCTTTGGGCTGTTGGCGAAGGAGTTTGTGGCAAAAATCAAGATCATAGTGGAGTTCATGTGGGTATCGTTCATCCACTGTCGTGGCAAACCGCATCGCAACTTGTGGGGTTGCCAACGTCGAATCGTGTTTTCCGATGGTGTGCAAACGTGGATGGAGAAGAAATAGAAGGGGTTCGTTAGGGTAAACCCCCAAATTCAAGGATATCAACCATTGGCGTGGAGTGGATAAGGGTGCCCTTGTTGATATGTTGTCTGAATTGGATGATGCAGCTGAGTATGTGTTCTTTGAATTCTTTTTATTTATTTACGTAATTTGTGTTCCTGAGGATATTGAGGTGTGTAATTTGGCTGCAAACGGGTGCTGTTAAGCAAACAACCCAGGGAGATGTCGACTATGGTGTGGCTCTATAGACTGTTAAGGGGTTGTGTTGGGTACAATTCAAAGTTTTTCTTTTTTTAGATTAAATTCAAAATCATTTATTTAACTATTTCTCATTTTCTCATTAACAAACATCTTTTTATTTTTAATATTTTAAAAAAATGGACCAAACTAAAATGCTTAACCCACTAATCACTGTAATATACCTGTTAACAAACTTAGTGTTGCCTCACCACATATGCCTCGAAATGTCAACCCATAACTATAAGTCTTTACTTGCAGCATATTCTTTGGACCCCACTCCTAAACGTGCCATCTCACCATTGCACTCAGTGAACGACTGCATCGACTTCATTGACCGTCGACTGCATGAGAGCACTATTCTTTCCCAAATGGGAAAGGACTTTCACATTCTTAGATATAATTTCTTGCATTGGATGTTATTTTTCTGATTATCAATTTAAGACATCCAAACTCCAAAGAATTTGGAACAGATGTAAAGTGAGTGAATGATTTGTGATGCTGCTTCATTTAACTTCTTCTTTGCTATGTAAAACACTTCATGTTATATTATTACACCAATTTTCATTTTAAGATTCCTTGTTGTAGTTCAGGGATTAATGTTAGGTAAAGAGATTAACGTTCGCAAATCACCAAGTATGTCTCTTTTTAAATACCAAATCCATCAACCCAGTAAACTTGTCTCACAGTATCATATTCAGCGAGGGTCCATAGCTCAGTGGTAGAGCATTTGACTGCAGATCAAGAGGTCACCGGTTCGAACCCGGTTGGGCCCTCAAGTAAATAACATTTTAGTTTTATTAGCCGTCTGCAGTGCTATTATAAATGTATTTCCATAAGCAAGAGCGGTATAACATTATTATATCTGTTATGTCTTATAACATTATTAACGAATTTGTTTGTGGTCAAAATTACTAACGAGTTACAAGCACTCCCATTAACTAGTTGTTTTGTTTGCAAAGAAGCAATTGGCAACCCGTTCTCCACAATAAGTTATCACCAATATAAGTGGGGCTCGAGATTTCACAAAGAGAGAAAATTCAGAGTTTACATTAGTAGCATACTTTGTTAGCAGAAACTTATGCCTCAGCATTGAGTAGCAGAGCATTCACCCAAACTCCACTCCTCGAATACGACAGAAGAGAATAGTCATCCAGCGACACGTTGTTATCGTTACCGTCACTTGAACCATCCACTTCAACTTCAGTTACAATTTCTGGTTCATCCAAACCATGCATGTTGACAATTGGACGGATTTTACCATCATATCAAGCCAATCTAGCCTTTTCGACAGTCTCAACATTTCACAACACCTGGCTGATGTGATCAATGGTTGAATTACAATATTGATTTCGGAATTTATATATTTTGTGGTAACTTTATTGGGTATTGTCCTACACCTGAAGATTCAAACCCAGTCCCTCGATAGTCACTTGCCTGCCGGAGGTCTGTGGAGCTAGATGCTCGCCATTTTATCCCTAACATGTGTATCATTTTAGTGCGGCGGGCATGGCAAATATAGGCAGGCGATGAAGGAGGGCTTGGTGATGTGCACAACACAATAGTTTAAGACTCGTCAATTAACCACTCCATTAAACTTGCAGTACAATCCTTCAGACTAGATTCAGAACAAATTACCCCACGGGCAGAGGAAAATATAGCACTAGCCAAGAGAAACCAAAAGATATAACACTTTTGCTGGACTAATTAGCCCCGTTCACCAAACCCTCTCATAGACATGCAATTCTTAATCCATCCTACGCATTTAAGTTGTCCTCCAAAAGAAAAAAGGTCCACATCGGCGACGTACCAATATTACACCAATAAATCCTTTAGAACGGTTTAAAAGATCATGTAGCAGCATTATTAAGATTGCACAGTATTTATTGGTAACAAGTATTTCTCAAACTTTCTGATTGCCTCAAGAAACTGATTCTGCGGGAAATCCTCGACGAAATGATGAAACTAGCATAGAAGGGTATATCACGAGAAATTATTTGGCCATAATTGCAGACAAACGGAGTTCCTCGTCACATTTCAGCGCTATATAGAACCAACTCGTTGAGCTTTATCTAAATGAAGCACCTACGGTCCATCTGTTTGATATGATATTTTGAGTGTGTTCCTATAAGAATTCAGTAATGGTTTAACACGTTAAATCTCAACCTGAACGCCATGATACTTTGATCCGAATTGTTTCATACGAACCAATCACGAAGACATAATAATCTCATGAAACGTGGGGGGAAGTGAAAATTATTAATTTAGGTTCTGCAGCAATGTTATGATAAACTGGGTCTAAGGACAACAGTGAAGAGTGAACAAAACAAGAAGGGGGCCGAGAGAGAAACTTACAACACATCTCATGTCTGAATTCTCAAAATGGACACAAACCCATACTCCTTAGTTCATAGCACCACACTATCAAGACTATATAAATATAACCAACCCAAAAAGAAAACCTACAATATCCATAGAGTAAATAACCATAGAGAAACAGAAAAATTGACCAGACTAAGCCTCTCTAATCAAACAAGCTGAATCCCATATCATCGTCACTCTCTTCTTGGGGTTCTTCCTGTAAAATTGCAACAAACACATGCGAATTAGACCATCAGCAGCTAGAGGGCAGAGTTCAACAAGAACAACAGGACCAAATTTGTCACAGACAATTACCTTCTTCTCCTCAGCAGCAGGAGCAGCTGCAGCACCACCACCTCCACCTGCAGCAGCAACTGGGGCGGCTGCAACAGCAACTGGAGCACCACCTCCACCGGCACCAGCCATCAAATCATCAAGACTTCGCTTCTCAGCAAGTTTAGCAAACAAGCCGGGCCAATATGATTCAACTTGAACCTTTGCGCTTTTCAACAAGGTAGAGATCTTGTCAGCCTATTAACAATCACTTAAGGAGAAACACATCACCTTTCAACAAACTTTTAATATACCTATCAATCCCACCTCCCCAGTATTCGAATTGATTCCAAATCAATTCCACCAATAATTAAAAAATATATATATACATATATTAGATTATACCGTTTCCTTTAAACGAATCTAACTCACTATATTATACTCACTTTCTGCCGCCGAAAAATAAGTCTATTCTAATCAACCCAACTTACCAGTTACTTCAACTGAATCAAAACTATAGCAGAAAGAGAAAACAGAAACCGAAACTAAGGAATTACTCGAACTTTTGCATGGTATGTATTACACAAAACACTAGGAATCAAACAAGGATACGGTGACAGGGATTTGTTCTTCGTTGAGGATCATAAGAGCGTAGCTGCAAGCAGCCTCTGAAACCGACATTTTCACACTACAAACAAAGACAATCAAAGAAGAAAAAGGCCAATCAAGATTTAAGAGGAAATTCAGATTAAAAAAAACAAAAGGCTTCAACAAAAATAAATTATTATCGTTTCCATGCACGGGAAGAGATCTTGCCAGAAGGAAAGGAGATACGGAGAGGAGTGAAGAGTGCTCTGCAAAATTGGGTGCGCGCCGCGAGTGAAATGCGAGTTTAGGGTTTCAGGGTTTTTTAAAAGGCACAAGAACACCATGGAATCGATGATGCAGTTCATGGGCCTCGTACACTATGGCCCATTTCTGAATAATGTTCTGCACCATTTTTTTATTAAACCTAGGTAATCTCAGACCAAAAAAAATTCCCAGGTAATCTGACAAAAAAAATATATGGTCTGTTTATTTTACCAAAAATGGCGAAAACTGACCAAAGATAAGCTAACTTAATTTTCTTTTCCTGACCAAAAGATAAAGCCTTTTTCTGTTTTAATTCGTTCAGTAGTCACTATATTCTAAGCAAACAAGCTGAAATTTTAATTTATTGAATATCATATTTTAATTGTTGAATGACTAAAGAATAAATTAAATAACCATTCGGTAAACTTGGGGTTATTCCATTATCTTGCCCTTTGCACATGCTCTTTAATATGATTTCAATTAACACATTCCAGGTAAGTTTGTCTTCTTAATTTGTCAAACGGTGAGGTTTGAAACTTCAAACTTTATTTTGTTCTGTTAGGAACTAATTCAATGTGACTTCGAGACTAATTATATGTGTCTTATATGTCCGAAGAATGAAAGATGAAAACAAAAAACAAATATTTACCAAAATAATATTCACGTTTACTACTTTATGCTCAATATAAGAAGCATTACATGTCAGCAACTGTTTATATAGTGTATTTCATCAAAAAGTTAATATAGTGTATTCACATTTACTACTTTATGTTCAACATGATTGGATTTTATTTCATGGAAAATGTTATTTAGTATGAAATTATTTTCATACTTTGCCGACGAATAGACTTAATCACATGCTAGTTTTTTTCAACTTCTTCTCTCCTTTGTGAATTCGGTCAAATAATGCTTTATTTTTGGAGCTAAATAGCAATCCTAAAACAGTGGGAAAATAGTTATCACGAAACCATACGAAAAAAAACGTGGCAGTTAAAATAAAGCATTAAGCCTATTCGTACAGATTTGACGTACAAATTCGCCCTCCTACAAATATATTTTTTCCTTACGTTGAAAACAGAGTGCCTATGATCCACTCACCGTGAAATATTTCAAGTTGTTCATATGTTCGAGCTATAATTGAGGGCAGGCACGAGCTTCATGAAATCAATCCCATAATAATATAATCAATCATTAGCCCATTTATTGTTTAAGTGGTTCTATTATGGTTTCCTTGATTTCTTTACTTGTTATTATGTTGATCATCTTTGCTTCCCAACCTTACAACACGACATTGCCCGGTTGCTACTGCCTCTGCTGCTGCTCCTGTTGTGGTTATGCTAGCTAGTTGCTATTGTTGCAACTGTTACATTAGTTATCTTCAACCTTAATATTGTTTAAACTTGTATAGTTCAAGAGACGATATTAATCTAATTAACTTCATGTAGCTGCTATGTTTCTAAATGCCTACTTGCTTGCATGCATGTTCTTATTTGGTCTTGCTTGATCGCGTCTTCATTTGCAGAGGTGTTGCAATTCAATTTTATTGAACAAGTGTGTAAAATGCAGTGATGATTTGATGACTATGTTAATTATCCACTTATCCCAGTAATCATTACATCAACTGAATATTTTGTATTTAATCACTGCTCATAATTAACCTTTTGCAACTCTGCTTTGGCAATTACCAATCAGTTTGCCCGGCTTAATATATTTGTTTTTCTCCAGCTTTTATTTTACGGTGTAAAAATGTTTGCATGTACTCATTCCCTTGAACTTCTCTTCGCCCAATGGGAATGATTAGGCCGTTGAATCAACGAAGCAACTCCACATCTTTAACTATGGGGACAGTAATAGGATGTTTAACAAAATCAAAATGATTTTCTTTTTGCTCCCAAAAATAACGAAGAGTATATTAATATGATAAAAGAGGAAGATTTTTTTTTCCCTCTTTACCTCCGATCTATGTATTCCATTTGCGAAATAAGAGTCCTCTCTAGATAATACAATTTGGGAGATGGGGTTGCAGGTATGATAAGTGGTTCGACTTTCAAAGTCGTTTATGCGGTTTTGAAATAGAGTAATTGGCGAATTGAATTGAAAAATAGGATTAAAGTTTTAAACATTTAACTGGCCAATAGCTAATACAACATAAATCCTCTTTCAATGTGACAGCTAAAAGAAATAACAGAGTTGTTTCATCTGGAGGAAAAATTGCGTTTTGGGGTGGCGAGCCGATTGGATTGATATACGTTTATTTACAGTATTCATACATATCATAATTTCACTGGGTCGTAGCTCTTATCCCATAATGATCAAATTAAGCCATTATTTCTTAATTTACCAAAACTTTAAATTCCTCCGAAATTAATATTGTGAGCGAGGCAAATTAATTACTCATAATTTAAAAACCATTTGATGGATTCTCACATTTTACAAAAATTGAGAGACTAATGTGTTCTTTCTGCGAAGAGGAAGGGGCAACGAATAGAGTTCTAATCCCTGGAAAAATAATTGATCTCCACAATATTTATATAGCAACGAATTTGAGATTATTAATCTACTTAATAGTACTTCAAAACCCGATTGATGTCAAACCAATTTGTTTTCTAAAAAGCAGATATATATATATATGCTCCTTTGAAATTTCAATCCAATATGTTAATGTTTCCAGCCAGCCGTCGGGAAGGCATTAGTTTACCATAGGATTTCCCCTACTACAGAGCCCTGGCCTACTTTGCTATATATGATGAAACTAGGAACTCACAGTAATCAGTAATGCTTTCAGATACACTTACACGTAGACACATAGTCATCATCATTCTTCGCCATGTTCCTGAATGGGCCTTAAACCCGACGCATACCCGTTGTTAGCCTTTTGTGAACCATCCCCAGCAGCAGCAGCATTGGCAACACGAGCATGAAGCCTCCCCTTGGAGCATTCGTGAACGATCAACCGCCCTAATTCTGAGTTGCCTTTACTCATACTATCCACCTTCTCCATTAAATCCTTGAGTTGGCCTCTGGTCATTCGCACCTTGATTGTCACGCTGCCGTGAGCTTGATCACCCACTGCTGGGTGCACCACTGATCCCTTGCTGCTCCTCTTCTTCCCAAACCAAGCATTACCCATTGTACTAGCTAGCTAGCTAGTATCTATAACCTCCTCGATCGCGATTAGAGCTACTTGATTTCAGTTCCTCCGTTTCTATATGCACGTACTAGCTACTTGGCTAGACAACTCAACTCTAATTTGCGGGGAGGTTAATTAGTTTTCAGGGGAACGAGGAAACCACTGCACCCTCATTAAATAGGCAGATAAGTAACGTATGGGGCATGGACATTATTATTGTTGACGATTGGACAGGACATGAAGAGGGGTGCCGTGTCCCCCGTGGATCCATGAGGTCATGGTCCGGCGGCAGGACCATCCTGCTTTCCTGCCTCACAAAATGGAACCATTGCACTCGCCTCATTGATTGCTCGCTTTCTGGGTGGCTGGTTAGAAACCTGTACAGTACTAGTTTTTTTTCAAATCCAATTTATTGCTTTCTTCGGTTAGCTAGCTGGAATAAGAGTTAGCTGTCTAGGATCGATGCACGTGACATTTGAGGAAACTGCCAATTACTAGATGAATGAAGGACTAAAATTAGAAATAAATAAATAAATAATCGAGGGATTCAAAATTAAAAGGCGTGATATTTTTGTAGACAAGAAACATATTTAAGTCCCGTCAATATAAGACTGTAATATGGTCAAATATATATAATTGAAAAAATAGAGGCATTAATAGATTTGGAGCTGCGATGTGACGCGATTTTTCGCAGATGACTTTCGTTCGTTTGGTGAACATACTCTGCACCATATAGTTGATTGGTAAAACACGAGCGGACAATATTAGATTGGTCAAGCGATGATTAATTGTCATTAATTACTAGTAAGACTTCACGTTTTTAAGAGTTTGGTTTTTCTAACCACGATGAAGGGAACCGAAGAGTGAATTAGGGGTGTTGAGTGGTTCGGATTTTCAATAATAAATAAATAAATAAATCGAACTAATCAATTGTGATAGGTTTGATTTAATTTAAACTCATATTTTTTTTGTGACCAAATCCAAATCTAACCAATTAAAATCGGGTTTGGTTTAATTTGGTGATCAGGTTATCCAATTATTATTATTTTATGTTTATTTCAATTAAAATAAAATCACAAAAGATTTTCACAAAAATCATGAACTTTAAATTTCCTAAAGTTTATTAATTTCGTGTATATTTACAATAACCATAAACGTTAAATTTCCTTTTATATATATATATATATATAACTAAAGTATATTTGTTAACCAAATACATTATTTACAGAAAAATAAGAAAAATTGATTGAGTTGAGTCATTAAGTTGAAATTTATAAAATCTGATACTTGGGCCGATTATTGTTGGGTTTAATTGATTTTTGTTTGATATAACTTGAGGGAGGTATCATATAGAATGAGTTTATTATGTAACAAGTTACAAAGAAATTTTTAACCATTAGATTAAATTATATGACGAAGATTACAACTATAAATTAAGAAACTCAAATGCTCATTCTCTTCTTTCACAAATTCCTGCTAATCAATGCACCTTCTTAATTTATGAATGTCATCTTAGCCGTATAATTTAATCTAATGGTTACAAATTTCTTTCTCACTTCTCAGATAGCAAACTCATTCTCATATAATACGTCTCCTATAACTTAATGTGTAACATCCCTTAGCTTTATGGATTGATGGTGTTCCAAATAATCATCACTCACACACTTCTAGAAAAATTCAAGCGTCACATCTATCAAAATTGCCAATTCATACCTAAATAATATCATTCATAGGGTAAACAAATAAGGTCAACAATAGAACAATGAGTACCAAATAATTCATATAAGTAAATTCAAAAAGTTCTACTCCATAGCCTAGAGAACAATCAAGTCATGTGGTAAGTGAATGGGTAATTCAGCACATTTGAAAGTTTGCAGAAGTAGAATGTTAGTCATTATTGCATTAGTGATCATCATTTTTTACACGTACCCTGTATCAATTTAGGCTTAAGATCCCCTCACAAGTCTCCTGGGAAGAGGCTCTCATTTTTAACATGCTGCCTTTATGATTGGCATTCTACACATGGTCCAGTCCTTTGTTTAATGTCGTTTTCCCATTCCTTTCCAAAATTGCTTTCAAACATTAATCATGGATTTCTCACACAATGGGCTCAAAGAAGGGTTGGCATAGGTGTAGGTGGTTCAAGCATTATGGTAACTGCATATCCTTACCTATATAGCCTCCCTCGCTGATTTTGGTTCAGGATTCGTTCATCCTACTTTTGAAATTGTGGTGGAATGAATCTACTTCTATCATTCCTCTCTTTTCTTAAACATATTCTGATGCACGCGCAAATCCTTAATATTTTGTTACATAAATGCCTGATTTACACAATAGAGGAAAGTTCTGATTCCTATATACTTAGGATGACTTATAGTTTTATATGATCAACAAATTTCATTGCTTTCCAAGCTTCATTTGGATTTGAATTTGAAATTTGATGAGAACTTGGCCAATTTCAGGGAGTTTGATACATATTGTCCAACAGTCATATTTTAAGGGACAATGACAATTCTAAAGCAGGGATGTTACACTTATCGGAAAATCTTTTTCCAAAAAGCTTTGAATGTTCCCATGTGAGAAGGAATTCTTGTGCCAATAGAGGCACAAGGAGCACTCCAAGCCTCAGCAATGCATAACACCATACAAGCATATGATGGATATCAATTGAAGATGGCTTATATAAATTGATTTATACTCTCTATTAACCATCTTTTTTGGTAGCATGAAAGATTCATATGGTCTCTTTGAAATTTGGAGGTAACCTCTTTTTCCCAAGTAGCAAATGAGCAAACATTGAAAACCATTTCTTTCCTTGATCCATTGCCATTTCTAGCACCATTCTCACCTCTCCTTCCATGGTCCAAATCTGAACTGGTTATGTCATATCAGGATTGATCTAAGAGACCAAGGAGGGCTATAGTATCTTCTCTGCATGAATGAGGATACATAGAAGAGAGTCTTAAGGCTGATAAGTCTCTATAATTTGACTTATATAATTGATTTGTATTCCTATACAACAAATAACTTATAAAGAAAAACTTATGGTTAAATGTGACATACAGTAATTTTACATATGACCTCCTAGAAGTTTTCCAGGAGCATGTGATGAGACAAATGTAACACCTCACTAAGCTCTAATTCTTCCACCTTAAGTTTTAATATTATTAGTATTTTAAACAATAATTAGATAACATAATATTATTATCTTGTAATATGAAATTTTATGAGAACTTTTTTTTTTAAACCTATGATTATTTCTCATTTATAGTTCTATTGGAAATAATGTATACCAACTATAAATCATGCATCTGATAGATTCCAGGAAGAGAGTGGGTCACAATGGACACGCTTAAATACCAAGTCTTTCCTAGCCAGAACCTTTCCAAATCACACTTTTACAGGAATACACTTTCTTCCAGCAATCCAAGGGTAATTTTTAAATGACAAATAATATTTCTTTTCTAACATATTACTATTATTTGTTAATCAGATAGTTCCCACAGTAGACAACCATCATCTATAAAATATACTTCACTACTAACATCAATCCATAGGATACAATACATATTACACATTCAAGATACATTAAGGAAAACTTTAATATAACAATATAACATAACCAAAGTCTAGTAACAGGATAGTAAAGATTCTATCTAGCACACATAATAGAATCTGATTATTTAGAAACTAAGTCCAAGGCTACATCCATTTCACTGCGATGACGATCCATGTTATCTGGAAACATCAAAGAAAAGGGGTGAGAGAAGTTCTCAGTAGGGTGATGTTTCAGGGGAGTCCATTTCATCCCAAAAATACTAAGAATAACACGGGAGTGCAATAAGATGCAATCTTTTATATTAACTCAAATTATATTTTACTAATGTCAAGTAAGATAGAAGTGCACAATATCAATCATAATAAAAGTTCATAAAAGAAGTGTCATAAATAATCATGAGTATCCTAAGCTCCCTTTTATAGTATCATGTTCTTTTCAAATGATTATAGTCTGCAAGGTTTACTTCATATTGGATCTGTGAGAGCTCTCATTGCTGGGCGTCCCCATCAAGTGAATACCAAGTCCTTGTCCGCTAGCATGGCGGGGCCAAGGTATCACTATAACGTACACCAGTCCTGGTCCACTGGCGGAGCCAAAGGTGTCGTTTAGCAACTGCTAAGTGTACACCAGTCCTTTAAGATAAGGCGGACCAAAGTGTCACTTATTTATGTATTCATTTTATATAGTGCATACAATATACATAAAGAATGAAAATTACATAAAGTTTACATGATTTCTTTCATATTTACATATAAACCACAAGATTTTTCATATTTACACATAAAGTCCAAACAACATAGGATTCCTAAAATACTCATAAAACCCATATTTCTTATAATTATTATTGAAGCACCAAATCACACTATTTTTATAAATTCATTTCCTTTATAATAAAATATACTTAACTTAGTTTTTCATCATATAATAATTTATTTTCAAGTAATAATATGTTACTAATTCCATAAGCCTAAATACACCCAAAATTATTTCCAATCTATCTTTAGAAAATATGTAGGTAAATTACCTTTACATGTTCAATATAAGTAAAAAATATTTTTATTGATATAAAGATATAATCATAGGGTAAATAAAAGAGCAATAAAATCTAAGAAATATTTAAAAATAAATAATTGAAATTATACCCAAACTTTAAGAAATCACTTCAAGCATGAATCTAGTTAGTTTATATGTCATATTCCTAATGGGACCTTAACTTAAATCTTTGTAAATAATATTTCTTAATGTTAATAAATTTATATTCAAGTCAAATATTTATAATCCAAGGTCCATAGTCCAAGATAAACATAACACATAAACCAAGCTAAATATTACATGCTCAAAGGTTTAAAATCCATTCATTATAATGAATTAAATACAACACTTTTTATGAACCAAAAATGTTTTATGATCAAATACATAATGAGGTCAAAATCAAGCTATATTACCTTAAAATTTCACAACTTGTGCACAAAACTTTATTAAATGAAAATACATAGTTCAACAAGTTTAGACAACATTGAAATATTTGAAGAAAGCATAATCAAAATTTAAATGATCTTAAATCATACTTTTCAACCATATAAGTAAACAAATAAATATACATCATATACACATAGATTAAGTATTTTATGTCACAATCTTTAAATCATTCAAACATATTAAAACCATAAACACAAACTTTGAGTATCATAACAACATCATATATGAAAATCATGCATGAAGCTTATTAGTGAAAGAAAAACCCCTACTTGTTCTTGGAGCTTTAAACTTAGCAATACCCGCTAGATAGCAACTTCTTCAACTTTTATAAACCTTCTCTAAGGGTTCTAATTCATGTATAAAGGCTGGGAAGTGTTGAAGTTAGATGGTGATAAGAAGAGGTGATAATTTGGAGGTGATTTGCTAAATATTTGTAAATATTTTTGTGTGAAAATAAAGAAAATGAAGAGAGAAATGATGGCTATGAGTGTTGATAGATTTTGGGCAAGAAGAATGAAGTGTGGAGTGATGTTTAGAGGGGTGCTATTTATAGAAAAAGTTTAGGATTAAAATATTACTAATTTCATAATTTATTTATCATATTTGATTAGTTAAATATTAAAACTAACACTAAATAATTTAATAAATTCTCAATTATCATTTAAAGACATACTAAAATGTTAATGAAATGATTTAAATTCATTTATTAAATTTTAATATATTTAAATATAATTTAATAATTAATTATTCAAAATAAGGTAAATTTGCTTATACTAGTTCATCTTAATTAAGTTAATTAATTAGTAAATGATTTTTTTATTCAAACATCATAATAAGATTATTAGAGATATAATACAAGTATTCACGAAATTTATATAATTTTCTATAATTATTTATATTTTTTTTGATATTTTACACTATTGCTAGTTTTATTAAGAATTAATTATTAATTAACTAATAATTTATTTAACTATTATTTTTTTTTCTTCTTTGGCAGCCTATAGGTTTGAAAAACATGTCTAATAGAGTTATAGAGGGTGGAAAGTTGTCTTGAATGATTAATATATGAAAATGACAAATTTTGCATATTTATCTTAAAGTTATATATACTAAATAATTCATAAAATCATCATAAAAATTAATTTTCCTTAATCTATTGTTAAGAACATGTTTTTACCTTATTTATAAGTTATCTATAATTTTCATGAATTTTTTCTATAATTTTTAGTATTTTTAATATATATTTACCTTAATTAGGTCTAATTTGAGCTAATTAAAATAATTAATTATCTATAAATAAAATATATAAATTTTATATAGCAGCCCATGTGAATTTTGAGCTACCTAACATGATAAGGAGACAAGCTCATCTTTGTTGAAATTTTTAGTCAAAGTTTGGTTGGTTGTTGAATAATTATAATATGAAAGTTTGACCATTTAATTTTATTTTTCAAATATATTTTTTTTCTTCCATGTGGCTGATCTAGGTGTTAATTAATTGGTTTAGTATTATCAGCAAGATAAATCAAGGTTTAGGAAAATTTATCTTAAATTTTAAGTGATTATTTAGGTAATTTAAGCTTTAATTAAGTCAAAATTAATTAATTAAAGATCAATATGATTTTTAACACTATCCATAGCCTAATGGAGAGACCTATTTCATGGTCCTCATTATTTAATATCATAACTTAGTAAAAAAAATTTTTACAAGACTTAGAGTTATTTTTTAGGATTTTTCAGAGTTTATTTTATACTCCACAATAGGTTATTTTTGTGCAATTATGCTAATATTATACAAAATTACTTAATATTTATATTTATGATCAAATTTATGTTTAAGGTATATTTGTAATTTTTTATCATTTTTTTTAATAATTTAATGACATTCTAAAAGCTTTTCTAATGTTTCTCTTAGCTTTTTCTAGGCTAATTATGTTATAAGTTTATTTTCTATCCTCTAGTGGCATTTTTTGTAATTTTAATAAAATCCAATGGAATAATTAAAATTTTACATTTTGGTGCTAAGTTCCAGATTGTACAACTATTAAGTTTTGTAATATTTTAATTATATTTTTTTCAATAATTATCCTTAAATATTTCTTAATAACAAAATCCTCATACTTTCAAAATAAAATGTTATAACAAAGTAACACTATATTAAGAAAAATTAATGTTCACAATCGTGAAAAACAGACTATGGTTTGTGGGAACAATCATCAATCATAAAGGCGGAATGTTCAAATGGCATGAGCCTCTACCTCTCCCGTACAATGTGGTCAGAGACGAAGAGGAAGCTGGTGGACATATAATGCAGGTGAGGAGGGTGATCCCAATCAGAGACGGACAAACTGAGTCGCAGAGGCCTCTAGTGAAGGGTACATGGAATGAGATACACACACAGAATGAGAGGATATTGAAGTGTATAGGTCTACACTATCCAGTTGATGATGAATTATATGATTGATTGGTCTGCCTGATGTGTAACAAACATGAATCTTCTTTTTCGGTAGCCTATCACTAAAGACCATGGTTAAGCATGTGATTGAAGGATTGGGATAGGTGACCTATTGGAAAGTTTCAGGAGGTGTAGTGAGGACAAAGCATGCTAAAAAAACCCGTAATTGGTTTGTGGGGAAAGTTGACAATCTATAAAATAGTTCAGGGATATTATAATGAGCTAAACTAATTAATTGGTTCAATTCAGGTGGTTCAAATCATAAAGCAACCCAATTGCTTAAGCCAGAAGTCAATATTAGAAACCTGACCTATGGTTGGTATGAGAAGGATGAAAATAGTTGAAGCTTTGTTTGAATAACATTATTTATGATTTTTTATTTTTTAGAAATCAAAAAACATATTTTTAATTTTTTTATCTTATTTAACTATATAATTTATTATATTTAAAAAACTAATTTTTAGTAATTTTATGAAAAATTAAAATATCTAAACTTTCAAAAAATATTTTTTAAGGCACTCAAAGCAATTACTTATGTTACTATGCTTTCAAATATAATATCCTATTTCATAAATTAGTTTTTTGAAAAAATTCACATAAAATAAAAGTTGGAGGGAAAAAAATAAGTGTTGCATTTGATGAGTTTTTTGTGATTTAGATGTGTGGGTTTCAACTTTCAAATAACATAGTTGTTTATGAGATAACTAAGTATATATATATATATAGAGGATAAACCTTTACACAATGTTTATTGACAAACTTAAGAGTTTGAACGTCAACCTTTATTTTTCTAGATTTTAATTTGAGGAGCAAAAGCTACTTCTCTTGAGTTCTACACCAAAAGAATCGTGTGTCAAACAAATTTGAGTACAATGAGAATGGAAGGAATAGTGTGATTTGTGTGATTGTGTGAATTCGATTAAGTGTTAAATGTAGAAGAATTGCAAAATGTAAAATGCTTGATTAATAAATGTAAGTACAGAAATTATAAAGGAAATAAAGGAAATCTAATCAAAAGAAAGCAGGAAATGAGGTTGAAAACAATTACTCATAGGACTCTTGGACTCTATTTTGTCATCTATGTAACGTTTGTAGAGTGAGTTTGAAAATAAAAATAACAAACCTTTACAAATGTAAATTGCTATTATAGGGCTAAGACTCTAAGATCTTGACACTTGTCTTTGGCGTCATTGGATGTTGTCCATGTGTCTTTGACAGTTCTTTCTTTGTCATGCACCTTCATTGTCAAGCGGTTACCACTCGTCACGTCTTCATAAGGCTTCTGTCAACAACTGGGAAGCGTTAATAACTGCTTAACCATCGCGCGACCAACAACCTCTCCTATTGATCACTGTGATGACCTTCTCAAGATCTTCAAATTTTCTTAGTCCCAAGGATGAACTCTAACTTCGACCTCGAAACTCCAACTTTGATTAACTGGAACTCCCCCTTCGACCTATGGAACATTAGTCTCAAAACTTTGTTATTATTGACTTGCATGTTTGGAGATTCAATTTCATCCCGAATAACAAACTTCTACTTTGATATGTCGACTATCAAATTTGTGATTTTGTCAACACTGATGTTCCTTTCCTTGAGAATCATACTTCATTTGTGTCAATTAACTTTGACATGCCAACTGTTTGTCATAATTTGTCATCATCAATGGTCTCATGCTTTGACAACCAAACTCCTTTCATTACTATTTTGTCTCACCAAAATCAAATGACAGTTTGATTTTTGGACACTTAATAAATTTGGTGCCAACATATATACACACACACACGCTATGGCTATGCAAATATTATTTGAATACCCAAAAGTGGGTATTCAAATTAAACACTCATTTCATTATTATTTGATGGAACCATGACCTCCACTTTTTTATCAATTCATCTCATTCAATAGTAATGAAATAGGTATCCCAATTGGACACCTACTATAATTGTTGAAATAACAATACTCAGCTATTGCCTGTGGCGGCTTATCTATTCTAATTTATCGTTTCCAATTCCACAGTACTGTTTGCTTACGTAGCTTGATTTTCCGCGTTTATCAAGTGCAAATAAAAGTTGAAGTCATCGTTCTTGTTCTTACTCTAACTTCTAGTTGATTCTCAGTCAATTTATCAAACAGAAGGGAACAAGACCTTGACTTCATTTCATGTTCTCATTTTCTCAAAGAAGGATGCTAAAAACGGGAACACGTATAAGCCGCCCATCCCAGTTCAATGGCGATTTATCGGTGCCATGACACAAGTTTAGGCGTCGTGCTTGGGCCGGCATCCGATTGTCATTTGTCGAGCTGGCCTATCAAACATATTTTTTTCCAAAGATAACTTCTAGAATATGATTGACCAAAAAAAAAATCTTACATATGCACTACTTAGCTTTATAAATATTTTTTTTATAATTGTACATATGAATAAAATTATATATACGAGTTATATTAATAAGAGATTAAAATTCTATTATGTTTATTTTGAATATATGAAATTATATGATATCAAGGGAGATGTTGAGAAACACGGTCTAAAGGGGAAAAAAAAACAATTAGAGAACTAAGAAATTAAGAGAGAAATATAAATTGGTGGTACCAAATGATATATTCTCAAGTATATAGCTGATGAGAGCAAGAACTGCTTATATAGATGTAATGGAATTCTAAAATAAAAATACAGTTATATGATTTATCCTAAGCAATTTTATCCGATTTATTTGAATGTCTTATTCAATAAGAGAAATAGACATAAATATTCAAATTAAGTCCCAAATTTTTTAAATGAATACATTTATTTGAAGTGTTTTGTGTCTATCTATGTTAACATGATATGTTTAAAATAAACATAACAAAAATAATGCTCTAGCACATGTTAATTATTAGATAAAGCTTTTGCAGGAAAAATGCTTACTTAATTGTCCTTATGGATAATTGAATGAGCCTAAATATTAACACATGTTTTACATTCACACGACTGAGACTAAATAGTATTGGATGATGGGTAAACCATCATTTTGACCTTTAAAAATTTAATATAGTGACATATTAATCTCTAAAATATATTTTATTAGTTTGTGGTATTTTTTCAATCATTTCTCCATTGTTGCTGAAAGGCTATGCTAGTTCAGACAAAATATGATTTGGAGACTAATTTATTAGCACATTATTCTTTGGGGACTAATTTATCAGTGCTTTGATCTTTTAGAGACTGATTCACCAACATGCCAATCTTTGAGGTATCTGAAGCAAATAAAGATCTTTGGTCAGCATGCTCATCTGTGAGGTATCATGATTCACGATAACTTCTTAAACATGTTTAAGAACTTGTTTGTCAATGGATTGATATCTTGAGAGTCAAAACGGTGATTCTCCCATTGAATGACACTTAATTAACATTTAGTTGAACACTTTGATCAATTATTTAAGAGCTATTTTTAACTTTTATTATTTTGATTAATATGTTTTTAAGAACCCAACTCCTCTTTTTCCATGAGACTAGTATTTTTAGCTAATTAATTTAATGTGGACTTTTTTCAATTCCCGATCTACACAATAGGAATTGTCAATTAAAAAATTTACCAAATATTTCTCTTCTCATTGGTATGTATATAATTCTTTCTTTTTCTCATTTATTTTCCAACAACCATGCTGCAATTTTTTAGCAAATCAAATGTAAAATTTAAAATTCTAATAACTAATTGAAATCAAAATTCCTCATTAAAATTGGAATTGAAATTATAATCTCACCTTACACTTCCAATTTTAACATCTCAATGAACTCTTAATATTAATTTGGTAAAAATATCAGAGTGTTTGGAAACTTTTAATGAGATTGAATAGAATTAAATTCAATTATTATGTTTGAAATAAGTCAATAAATTAAATAATTGAATTCAATTTCTTAATTTAAGAATTGGTCTAAAAATAAACTAATTTTATTATTTTTACTATTTTATCCTTCATTAATAGGTTAGAAACAAAAATTATATTCAAGTAAAGTTATTTTAATATTTTCACTTATTGAAATTCAATTTTCATACAAAATCAGACATTTAGGTATAGTTTTAATTCTTTGAATTATATTGCTTCTAAATTAAAGAAAATAATTTAATTCCTTCGTATAATTGAATTCCAAACACCCTAATCATGATTTTAAAATAATTGACTTTTGTTTATAATCAAAAGCTTGAGAAAAATATTACAATTGTAAGTTATTTTCCAGTTTACAATTATCAACTTTTGATTATAATCTATTTTCATAAATTTACCCAACATGATTAATTTTCTAAAAGCATTTTTTAAAGAAAAAAAGCTTTTTATTTTTAGTTCTAAGGAGCTCCTAGTGGAGCTAAAAGGAAAATGAAGAAGAGGATGAGTAAATGAGGATAGAACACTCAATACAATGCTAAAAAATTTATAATCACTTTGATAAGAGTGGTACTATGTGAGCTATAGTTCATTGGCAAAAAGCCTTATTGTTTATTGGTAAAATAAAGCTATTTTTTGGGCATAAATGCTCTTTTTTTGCTATTCCCAAAGATGTACTGGTTTTATTTGTTTTCCCAGTGATTAGTGGGCTGCTTCGTCTTGTTGCTTTTGATGAAATATCCTACCCAGAAAAGGAACGCCCAGCCCACCACAAAAAAAAAAAGGAAACGCCCAAGTTAAAATTACCCGCAAAGTGTCACTGACATGTTAAACCTGAGAATGTTGACCATGCAACATTTTGTGACCAAAAAGGAAAAGAAAATAAATGTCGACTAGTAACACTAACACACACACATATATATATATATATATATATATATATATATATATATATATATATATATATAGGGGATAAAATTAAAAAAAAATTTATAAATAAATTTTATATTTAAAATTATATATGAAATTTATCTATAAAAATTTTATTTTCATTTTTATTCCTTAATTAAATACATCCTTAGTTTAATTTTGATGTACTATTAATGTATAAAAATTTTATATTTTCATCTAATTATAAGCTTTCGCTTATAAGACTTTATTAACATGACAATACATAATTAAATATATAAATAAAATTATTTTATACCAATAATATATTTGATTAAATTCTTATCTTTAATATGTAAAAGAATGATATTTATATCTAATTATATATTATTACATTAATAAATGATTGATTCTTGTTCTCATCATTTGAAGGTTATTGCAAATGAAGAAATTTGTATAGAATATCGTCAATGCATTAAAAATTGTAACTTTCCATGATATGACAGCTTGAAAACATTAAAAAATATGAATAACTTTTATGTAATAACTGTATAAAATATTCTATATTATTTTTCATATAATTAAAAAAATATCAAATCATCTTTTTTCGAAATTAAACTTATACAATTATTGAACTGTACTTGTTAATTTCATAATTTAACGCAAATTTGTTTAAGAGCACTGGAATTTGCTACAAATAGGAACACACGAATTTCCATCTGATAAAGAAAAAGAGCATACAACTACAACAAAAGCGGTTAAAATAAGGGAGGAGTTATTACCCAAACAATAACAATAATAATAACAATAACAACAAATAAGGGAGGAGATTAAACTAAAGTAAGCACTAAGTACACACATCTTTCATTCTTTATCGGCTGATCACCGCACATTCATAAAACAACTTTTTTCTAAAAAAACAAACTCCCATGTTCCTTTATTTGAATAGTAAGGGTGTGTTTGGATAAGATTTAAAAGAAATCATTTTTTCACCTAACAATTTTTTCATATATATATTAAGAAACAATCAATATTTTTAAAAATTTGATTTTAACCATTTTATAGAAGGTAAAAAAAAGTAGTTTATAGAATAATAAAAATATGTTTTTAACTTAATAAAATGGGTAAATTACACTCCACTTCCTGAGATTTGCCAAAATATAACAAGCATCCCCTTTATTTGTCCACCTATCATTTACCTCCCCTAAACTAAGTAAAAAGAAACAAAGCTTTCAGTGTTATTAACTGAGAAAGTAAAATTACTTTTATAATATTTACTAATTTATCAACCCAAAACCCTACAAATCCAAAATTACTCTCTGTTACCCTCACCAGCCACACACCAAACCACATTTCTCCTTTTTTTCTCTCTAAATTAAATCCCTCACCAGATCTCCATATCTCTCTCATATCCTCTATACTTTATATCTTCTATCCTTGTCTTCTCCCCCTTTCTTTGCTTGCTTGTCCGTTTCAAGTGTCGATGCGCGGGTTAGGTTCCCTCTCATGGAGTTGACCAAGATTGGTGGCATTTCCATGAAATCCCTAATCCAGGCGTGAAAGGCACACCTGAAGCTAACCCGTGGATCAGGAAATGGCGCTTATGACAGGGGATCAGTCCTGGGGAAGTCGGTGAAGTTCGTGGAGGAGGGCAGGGCCGCCGATAGAAGGAGCAGTGTCCTGAAGCTCATTCGGTGCTGCACGAGCTCGAAAGCCTTATGGACGGTGCCCTTCGACTACGCCGGCCATACGTCTCTTACCTCGCGACCACCATGGCCCGGGTAGCTCCATAGGATCCTCTGCCTCCTTACCTCCCTCATGGTCGTGTCCATCCTCCCTCCCCCCATCGAGACCCCACCCCCTTTCCTTCTTCCCTTCGACCGCCTCAAGCTTCTCGAGCTCAATGGCTCGACCTTTCCACCTTCGCCGCCAAGGACCTTCTTAAGCTTAGGCACATCTTTAGAAGATCATCACAATCCCACCATTGTGAGTAATTCCACCATCAAGGTGGGTGGGTGTGTGGCTAGAGGGTAATAGAGAGAGTAATTTTGGGTTTATAGGGTTTTGGGTTGATAAATTAGTAGATGGTATAAAAATAATTTTACTTTTCCAGTTAACAACATGTTGAAGTTGTATTTGTTTTTATTTAGTTCAAGGGAGATAAATGTTAAGTGGACAAATAGATAGATTATTTATTACATTTTAGCAAACCTCAAGAGAGGTGAGTGTACTTTACCCTAATAAAATTTATATTTCATAATCAATTTATTTTAAAGTTAAAACAACATCCTTTAACCCTTTTTTTCACATCAACTTGAAAGTATTTATTAAAAAACTATTCAACATTTTTTGATAACGCAAGAGTAATTGCTAATTTCATGAACTTGTCATAGAAGGCCCTATTTCAACTATAAATAGTCTATGTTCCAATTTCTGTTGCTTAAGTTTTTTATTGTATAGTTAGTTTTCTTGTTGTTTATAGTTTCGATTCTTTTGTTAATGTTATTTTGCTATTTTCAGTTTATATTTTGTCTTTATTTTGCTCCCTTTGTTTTACTTGTATCAACGAGTAGCTCCCTTGCTTTGAGTTGAACTTGTTATTCTTCAAAGAAAGGGGTTGGTGAGCTCTGGTGTATATCATAGTGTTGACCAAATCAGCTTTGTCATATATGTATATGGTCATGTTTCCTGCAAAGTTACAATGAAAGAATTACTTGGTACTCAATCTAGGTCTACAAAGAAAGATTAATCACATGGAAAAAACTTTGAGTTATTGCAAAATATGCAAAATAGGTCAACCTATGTGCATCCTTTCACTTAATGTATTGATTTCACTTAATGGATTAATGATGTTAGATAAAGCTTGCAAGGTGCTTTCATATAGACTCAAAGAGCAACCAACAATGGACCATGCATAAGATGCTCTCATTGGGTTGTTAGTATTTCTATGTCACTTAACTTATATTAGTGGTTTTTGTTTGCCGGTGGGCCTCGGCCAACTATGAGTTATCCTTAAATATATAACCTTTTGATCTTATAAGTAACCGGTCTGCTAAGTGAATAAATGATTTTTTTTGGAAAAATAAACTATAAATTAATAATGTGATTATGTGATTATATTGTCATATATATATATATATATATGTGTGTGTGTATGCCACACTCAGACGACCTCGTTTCAAAAAAATACATTGTTTGGGGGCTTTACCTAGACTAACTAGTAAATAACCTACAATCGGAAGTGAATTTAGAAACCAATCAGGCTCTGGTAAAACATGTTAACATTGTATTCGTTTAGAAGAAAAACAGAAATTGCATTTTCATTATAGTCTTACAAAACTACACATACATACATACACACACACACACATGTGTGTGTGTGTGTGTGTGTGTGTGTGTGTGTAGGAGCTGAATATTTTCTTATCAACAACATATTTTATCAATCCAATCATTGAATCATGTGATATTATCTTGATGATAAAGCATATCAAATTTTAGAAAAATTGAACATTGATAGACATATTATCTAATACTCAAGATTTATATGTATTTTCAAAACTATGTTGTGCATAATAAAAAAGGAATGATGAAGTATCAAACTATTTTGAAATTTTATAAAATTTTATACATTTAATCTATGTAGTGGGAACTTACAATTCAATTGTTGGATTGATGAAATTTGATGTCTATAAAAAGTTATTCAATGATGTAAATATACCAAGACTTACTTCTAGAGTAAACAGATTCCTATATATATATATTACACCACTTATATCTTTCAATGAAATAATTTTTTGTCAATTCAATTGTTGAATTACAATTACCTATCATAAAGATCATTTGTGTCAAATTTCATAAAAATTGAATATCAATAGCAATATAATCATGTAGCTCTTATTTTTGTTCATTTTAAGTATATATATTACATTGATTTTGATGTATATAAAAACTATGTGAAACAATTTTAGATCAATTTAATATTTTACAAACTTGATCTATACAATATGAGCTTCAAATTCAACGGTGGATTTTGTAAAAATTTACATGAATAAAAAGTTATTCAATGGTGTAATATTTTTTTAAAGTTACGCCTGTAACTTGATCCTAACCCCATATATGTGTGTGTGTATGTGTGTAAATTTCTCACATGAGACTTTAATTTCCTTGGCCAACTATGTGCTAAAAGAGAAAAGATCAAGGATTTCTATGCCATGTTAGGGAGAACATAAACACCCTTTGTATATTATAAAACAACAAATATTTGTTTAAATAATCTGGGATTAATTTTGATGTAGAAGAATAGGGTGTTTAATTCTACCCAATTATGATTCTTTGTGGGAATTGGTCTCTGAGATACGGTTTGAATTGGTTTATCTGCATATTACAGGTTATGCTATTCAATTCCTCACTCTAATGGCTCTATAACAATATAACAACTGGTGTCATCAAAATTTGGCCGAGAAGCATATATATTGGGCATTAATTTTATTGGTGCTGACATAAAAGTTGAGGTAGCAATTAGCAAATGTAATTTGTAATTGGTGTGGACACTAATGCAACGAGGATAGCAACAATTATCTTTCAATTGTGAGATGCTAAAAAGGGGTACTACTGAAATTGTCTTGTGGATTTGGAGAACAAGTGGATATAAGGTGTATATGGGCTAATTGGTTGATGCTGTCCAGAAAAATAACTAAAATTTGCTTAAGATCTGTGTTCGTAACACTTATGATGAGAATGTGAGAAGTAGCAAAGAGTGAGAACACACTATCTTGGGTGGCCTTGGTAAAGAAGATCTTGCCACCTCAAGAGATGGATGGGTATGATTGGAAGACTTTTTCCTTCTCTACATAAGGACGTCGACCCATCTCCTCTTTCTTTTTGATTCACTCTCTCAAGTTCTCTATTGGCTTTCAAAATATAGCATACTCTTTGGTCGCCTTCTTGGTGTATGGGTGCTATGGAGGTTATTGTAAATAAGGGTATTCTAGGCCCAGTGTTGGTTGTTCTTTTTGATGTAGGAGAAGGAGAGACTATTGGGAGCCTGGCGTCTCCTCCTTTCTCTTGGGGTTTTGCGAATGTTTTCGTATATATGGCCCCATCCCATAGCTTTGGGACCAAGAAAGGGAGCCCATCACCTTGCCAGCTGTGTGTGATGGAACAGGAGCATGAACAATACGCGAAAGGCATGATACCTATGCTTATATTGAGATGGGTTGCATGACCTTCCTACTATACTTGGGTTCGAGGACCAATGTGCATATCACATTTGGATCATTTTATAACTGAAGTGTGTGTGGTTTAACTCACTACTTAGAATGGATTCTCTTTCTAAAGGGTCACTCTTTCTCTTCCTCAGAGCGTACTTACCTTTAGAAAAGAGGAAGCTTCTCCACCATCTCTTCTGCCCCTGGGCTATACACCCCTTGCTAGGAATTGCAAGGTCCAAAAGTCTACCAGGCCAGAAAGGAGTAGTTCTCAAGGCCTTAACATTAGCCTTCCAAGTTTATCACATCATGGGACATTATCCCATGCACCCATATCCTTGGAAGTCTCATGCTATGACCTTTTTCCTCCTTTGCCACCATATTGTGATTACTTTGCTTTAATCACCATCATTAAACTGATACATAAAAATGGATTTGGAACAGTGGTACCTGGTGCTTCTTTTGGAAGTATGGGTTTTTATTTTGTAAGACTCATGCCTTTTTTCCTTCTAGCTGGATATTATTATCAAAAAAAAATTATAACATTATTTAATAATTTAATTTTAATATATTGATAATATAAAACACTTTCACATTATTATCTAATAAAAAATTTTTATTTGTATGATATTTTATTTGTGAATGAAATAGTTGACCATCGTGGTTAATGTATAAATACATGATTGAATAATTGTGCACATAACTTTTGCATTGTCAATACATAAAAAAGTCCTATTCAATATTATACATGTTTTAAATAGTAAATTTGAGTGAAATATTTTGGCTGGGGTGTGAATATAACTTGATGTTTACATAAAATATTTTTACATTAAAAATGCATCAAAATTATTATATTCATATATTGTCAACTCATCTCTAAAAATGTTCACGATTATTGCAAAATACTTCTCTTCATGGCTGTTTGCCAAAATTTTAAAATAGAATGAGATTAATTACTTAGGAGTAAGTCTTGGCCTACTTACTTCATCTAATAACTTTTTTTGGGCATGAAATTACATCAATCCAACCGTTGAATTTAAAGTTCCTCCTAGATAGATCAAGTATGTAAAGTTTCATACAATTTGAAAATGATTTGATAGTTCATAGGTTCATTTTGTTTTGACGGATAATATATTTTTGTAAATACAAATAAATATCGATTAATACATTACATGTCTATTGTTTTTTAATTTTTCTGAAATTTGATATGCGTGATGATCAATATAATATAACATAAGTCAATGGTCGGATTGATTAAATTCAATGTGGATAAAGAGTTATCGAATGGAATAAGTGTGCAAGACTTACTCTAGAGTAAATTGATCCCCACTCTTTAAAATATGTATGTTAATCCTTTTTTATTTAATTATTGCATAAATAGCTTTATACACCCAGTTAAATATTAGCAAATATCAGATGTCATGATGAGGGAAATTTTACTTTCCAAAGAAGATAAAAAAAGAAGTATTAAACGTGTAATTAAAAATACTGTAAGATTAAAATGATATATCAATAATTAATTATAAGTATACTCGTTTTTTATATTAATCTATTTTCAATTTTTTGAAAAACGTGATTGATTTATAAAATGTATTTCCAAACACACACTAAATAAGATAATTTAAAGAGTTTTTCTCCAATAATATCTAAATAAAAATCTTAATAACATTATTTATCAAAATATCATGCTTCAAAGTTAAATTCACTCCACATGCTTGAAAAATACTATACTACAGACGAGCTTGTAGCTGGCAGAGTTAGTGTTAATCATGGTATTGGTTTGAAGTTATTGATATTAGGGATGTATAAAGGGCAAATCAAGTTCGAGTTAGGCCAAACCTAAACCTAGCATGATTTTTAGACTTAGCCATTTCTTAGCCCAAATCCAACCCAGCGATAACCTGATTAATGGTAGGGCCAAACCTAGTCAACCCAACTCTGATCAACCTGTTATAAAAGCTTAGAAAAATGTAATTTAGAAAAAAATATTAACATTATATATAGTAAAGTTATAAAAGCTTACTAGTAAGAAAAAAAATTCTAGAAATATTTTGTAATATATATTTTAAAACAAACCATATGATTATAAAAATGATATCAAGTTATTTTAAATGTATTAATTGAAGTATAAAATTTTTATAATTTATCATTAATTATAATAAAAAGTATAATTTTAAAATAATTGCTTGACTTTGTGTCAGGTTTAGCCAATTTAAATCATAATCCGAATTTGACTGAAAATACATTAGGGTTAAATTTGAGGACCCAAAGACCCAATAAATTTGGTAAGGTGGTTATGAACATCTAATTAATATGCAGTAGCATTAAAACTCCTGGCAGAACTTTGTGACCTTCATGATTCTACCCCGTTTCATACAAAATTGTTTTCAATAGGAGGTTACATATGATTAAACAAAAAAGAAGAAGAAGAAGAATTGTACCTACTACCTTACTGTCAATCGTACCCTTGCGTCTAAAAAACTCACTCAACTTGCACGCCTGCTGTTAAGGGTAACTTTGAGTTTTGAAACGAACAAGGATAAACGAGAAAGAAAAGGAAGAGATTTGTCTATCGCGAAGCAGACAATTGGATCCTTCACAATGGTATGCAAAATAAGCTTAGGAAATGATGATTAAAAGTTTAAAACCAACCCGTGAGGTTTTTTTTTTATTTTTATTAGGGAAATTTTTTTGGTATCTTATAAAATTTATAGATATTGTATCTTTTAGATAATTTATGGTTGAAAATTTATCACATATCCTACTAAATAAATTTATTTATATTTTAAACATTCATAATTAAATCACAACCATTAGATTTAAAAGTATATAAATAGCTTGGGGTACCATAACAAAAATCTTTTACTGTTATTTTTTTACGTGAACCCGTGAGGTTTTGCCTTCACCAGCAACGTCCAAATTTTAATTTCTTTCAATTCTTCATCATTAATTATTATGCCGTGATTCCCCATTAATCCTATTAAACTTAGATTAGATATTCCCTCGGGGTTTAATATATTTGTGAATTTATGATTTTTTTTCAATTTAGCAGTTAATTTTAAATATCACAATGTTATTTATATTTTTTTCGATAATATCACTTTAGCGATGCCTATTAGTACTAAACAGAGTCCAGAAAAAAGTATTAATGAAATTACTTTGTTAAAACATGATAGGGTTGTCAAACTAATTTATTTTACACAATTATTAAGGTCATTAATTAATTTTCGTAATCATATAAATCCTAAAATGACAGATATACTGATGGAGGGGTTTTTTTAAGGTCATTTAATTTGCGGCATAGCACTATTTTTCCAGCGACCTACTCCATCTATTAATTCATTATCCGACTAGAAACCTGAACGAATCTATATTATAATTTAATAGCTTTAATTTGTCTTTGTTTATTTTACATTTTAATTTTTTAATGTTCATCAAATACAATGCTATTTGAGGCACAATTAAACACTATAACATGAATGAAGTCCAGTTAGCTACACCAAAAGACACTATAACATGAATATACTTGACGATCCTTAGACCTTTAATTGCAAATTAACATTTTCACCCTTGACACTAGTCACTCACTCTCTCTCTTTTATTAATGTCACTTTGGCTCAACATGACCCCTTCCGGCCCTCTCCTTTCCATAAATTCATCATACGGTTCATAGACCATATCGTGCTTCTTATGTGTCACCTTCTGCGCGCATCACAATCCTTGGCTCCTTTTTAAGAGATTGCTGCAACTTTTGTAGTGTATTGCATATTTTGCATTAATTTGGGATTCTAATTTCACAAATAAATTGGCCGATTAATTAAATAAAGTAAACAGAGGATATTCAAAAGGAGTTATAATTACTTTGCTAATAATACAAACCAAGTGGGTCCACGCTTCTCATATACCATCACATAACCCCAAAGGATCGCAAAGAAAGAACTTGAAGAAAGGGATTTCACCATTTTATTTGTCGGATAGTAGTATCCTCCATAATATAAACAAGGAACCTCCTCACCACCGTTCACATCCAAATTAACCTTTTAACTAAGGAAAACACATGCTAAAAGTTTTACAATGGGAAACTGTGTGCTCAGAGGGATCATTACTGGGCATGGCGTTTCGGATGACAAAATGGTGAAGGTGGTGACCTCCAACGGAGGCATCATGGAGCTCTACACCCCAATAACCGTTGATTTCATAACCCATAAGTTCCCCGGCCACGCCATATTCCGCAGCCGCGACGACTTCTCGTCGGAGCCTGAGCCTCAGCCTCTCCTCCACAACGAAGAGCTTCATGCCGGTGAAGTCTACCACCTGCTTCCCCTCAACTACCCTGCTTCTTGTGGGTCTTCAAGTAAAAGCATGACCAGACAACTATCCAATGCTTCCTCCTCCACCTCAACGCCTTACAGGATGTTGACCTACGACGACAACAGCACTAAGATGAGGTCGGAACCTGTCATGTTTCCAAGGCACAACAGCAGCGGGAGAGTGTGGAAGGTAAGGTTGGTAATAAGCCCGGAGCAGCTGTCGGAGATTTTGTCGCAGGAGTCGCTTACGGAGGCGCTGATAGAGAGCTTGAGGACGGTGGCAAAATGCGGCAATGGGGTGCCTTTGCTGTCTAATTCCGGCCACTTAAAATGTACCCATTAGTAGGGAATTGAAGTGCTCTAGGCCTCACAAAGGGCGTTTGGGAGTTGGGTTTACATATATAGTTAAATTAATTAACCCTCTCTTTTGTTAATTAATCAATAAATTTAAGTTTGATATATTTGTCATCTAAAAGAGTTTTATATATTTATTCAATTGTGTCTTGTCATGTTTGCAATGTTATATAAATAGTAGGATATGATTAAATGATAAAATAACTGTTTATATATATATATATATATATATATATATATATATATATTATCGATAAATTAAAATTAAATTCTTAGTTAAATACCTAATAGCCGGATATCTTCTTAATTATAAGTTGCTTATGATGATGTAAATAGCTTTTTTTCCTTTTTAAAATGTTAAACTTTATATGAAAATATTTAGATATATTGTTAGCCTTTATAAATATTAAGAATGGTAAAATGGGTCGAATTACCACTTGTCAAACCCACCATTTTTTAGGATGACATTTTCAATCTACCAAAAAAGACTTAACATGACTCGCCTTGCATGACATTTATCACTCTTAATGGGTATAGGATGTTTCAATTTTAGTCATTCTAAAAAAAATTGTCTTTTGGTATCTTAATTTTTTAGTATTATATGTTTTTCTTTCTATGTCTTTGCTATACAAATTTAAGTCCCCATAACAGAATATGTTTTAGTCCCCATAAAAATCTTATTTTGACGTTTAAATCACAACCTTAGATTCAAAAGAGTGCCGATATTTTAAGGGTGCCATAACAAAAACAAAAAAATTACATACTAAATATTTAATTCAATAGGAATTTTATTTTTAAGTTAAGAAGTTTTTTTATAGGAATATAATTCAAATATTATTTTATGAAAAGACATTATTTGCATTAGTTTTTATAGCAATAAGATTTAGAATTTTTAATAAAAAATACATGCTAAATATTTAATTTAATAGGAATTTGATTTTCAAATGAATCAAATTTTTTTATAAGAATAAGATTTAGAATTTTTTTTCATTGGAATAGGATTCAAATATTATTGTTGTAATAAATCTTATCTACTATACTAATATTTAAGACTCCTTTTATGGAAATTATTACATGTGTCTTTCATACAATGATTTAGACTACTTATGTCATTGATATAGTGATTTAAACCCCATTTTCTCAATATTTATATCTAAAGATTTTTTAAACTTAATTTATAATTTAATTATTAATTATTAAAAAAATTAAATATTACAATCATTAAAGATTACAATATACACTAAAAGAGGACCCATGTCAATATAATTACGATCTACAATTAAAATTAAGAATCATTATGAATGAAAAATATATATATAGAATTAAAGAATCATTAAAAAAAAAATTGAGGTTGTGGAGGATATGAATCATTAAAAATTTAGATATAAAAGTATTAGGGTGATAAAAATAAGAATGGTGTCCATTACAACAAAAATAGAGCGATATACAATTAAAAGAAAAAAGAAAAAAAATAGGGTGCAATGGAGTGAATATATTTCATGGGCCCATTACAACAAAAATCGTAAGAATAAAAAAAGGAAAGATAAACCACAAAAAGGTTGAGGTTGAGCAAATGTAAATACCGTGAGAACAAAAAAAGGAAAGGAAAAAAAAATGGAATGCCTTCATCGTAATATCATGTCTTTCGCTTTTCTAAAGTAATTGTTCGCCAATTTCTATTTGTTTGGATGCATTAAAATCTCGGTTATATGACCGCAGGGCGATTACAGATAGTACAGTTGGTCCTGAAGTTTCTGAAAAGCTTCTGGAGACACCCCGCGTCATATAACCACCTAAACGGTCAACATAGAGTATAAAAACCCCATTTGGGGTCCAGAACACTTCAAAATGGTTCTCTCCCTCCCTCACGTGAAAATCTCAGTTCCTAACCCATTTTCACCCTCCAAACTCTATTTTCTTCCATTTCTTCAAGTTTAATTGTGAATATGTTATCCCTAAAGCTTAAAGGTACATTGTTCTCTTGGTTCTCTTCATTTCCTTCAAGTTCTCTTGGGTTATGGGTGGTTCCCATGCTTCTCAAGGGAGAGAAGCTTTCCACCTTGTTAGAAAGGGTTCATCAGGTTTTAGAAGTTAATCTAGAGTTCTGCTGCTTCCATGACAGATAGAGATATCATTTTCACTTCTTAGAGATCTGTTAGTGTGGTTTTTGCCTTTACCCCTTAAGGTGAGTGGTTCACACCTGTGACTTCTATGTTATGCATTAGATTTATTTTCATGAAAACTATGATTTACTAATTGATTTAAATAATTACCTACAAGGATTTGGGATTACTGGGTTGGTATGTTTTGCACTCCTGGTTTTAGAGCATGAAATTGTATTTTGATAAAACTCGTGGGACAATGGTTGTTGAACTGATTCTATGTAGAATTGATTATATGTGTAACTATTAGAGGATTTTATGATTTTTTTATTGGATTCTGAAACTGGTTTATGTTTATGCTATGATTTTTTACTTAGATACGAGGTTTAGAGAAAAAACTGAAATGATGGTTTAGACTCTATGATTTCAGCATATGATATTGAGTTTTCCTAGTTTATGGTTGGAACTATGTTTAACAAGTTAACAGTTTGAATTTAAAGAGTTTTGATGATTGAACGATGTTTTTGATAATCAATAAAAGAGTTTTAGAGCTTGAGTTTCCACGAGATTTAGAATAGTTGGAGCTACATACTTTGTGGAGGTTTGGAATCTTAATGTCCACAAAGGGTGATCCCTTGGACATGGATCCATAGCCAATATGCTAAGGTTAGACTTTTAGAATCAAATGGATTCAAGTTTCAGAATATAACGAGTTTATTGTTAATAAAGAATAATATAGAGGTTCAGACGAAAAGGATTTTAGAGCATGAATCTTCGTGTGACTCAGAAGCTGGCGATACATATTCTGTGGACTTGAAATCACTAAGTATGGTTTCATAGTCCAGTTATGCTAAGGTAAAACTTTAGAGTTATAGAGATTAGAGCTCTAGAATAAAATGATTTTAAGAAGTTTCAGATTAATTTAAGTAGCTATAGAGACAAGATTGTGTTAAACGGTAATCCGTTAATCTTGATACCAAGTATGCCCGGCAGAGTATTTAGAATAGACCTAGTTGTGCCCATTATTGTCACACTGGGATGGCAATACGTATGCCCAGATGTGTCAGAGATTTCTGTTTCTCTATAAGCTATGTTAGTATGAGTTGATCTAATATCAAGTGCGAAAGTTAACTAGTGGAGTGATTTTTGAATTGATAAAGCAGTCATTAAAAAGTATGAAAGAGTTCATGGTTTTAAGCTTATATGATTTCAAAATGCAAGTGAATAAAAGAAATCACTTTTGAATTGGTAAAAGTATATAAGTATGCAAAAGGGGAAAGAAGATTGTAGACAAGAAAATGAATTAGAGAAATTACTTTTATTGATTTCATGAAAGGATGATTTGAAAACATATTTATATAGAGACATGTAATTGCATAAGATTTTCAAGTACTTTCAATATCATTCTGATTTATCTTATCTATTGTTCTTTGATGTCCCATGAAGGGGGTTCAGATGAGAATTCACTCATTGAGTTTTGGTATCAAAATTCACCCCTCTCATTTCTTTCATTTTTAGATAAGAACAATAGCAGCCAATCCTACACATCCACGGTAAAGTGTCAATGGTAAGCTTCACCAGATGAGCATTTCGATTCTATTAGAGAGCTCTAGTACAGTGGGCGGGGTTCCGAACCTAGGGTATGGGTTGTTGCATTCAGCATTTCATGATAAAACTTTGAAATGTATTTCGATAGTATTTTAATTATATGAACGAATTTGAAATTTTGGATTGAACAGGCTTTATAAGGTTTTAAGTGTGATTATTTTGATTTCAGAAAATAAATGATTGATCTAGAGAAAGTGAAATTATGTTTTAAATAGACTTTTATGAACAGAGCATGAGTTTTCAGACACGATTATTTTGATTCCAAAGAAAAAGTGATTTGCATGTAGAAAAGTCAAGTTTTATATGTTTCATGGATTTCAAAAACGAGCTTGCATATAGAGGCGGTCAACGGGTCCTAAGGCTGACGTGAGAATGAGATTTCTCACGTGCCACGTGCCTCGAGTCGTGACAATATTAATTATAATGATAAATATAATTGATTGTAGTTAATTTTGATTTTATTATGAATCATAATTCCTAATTTTCAATTAAATCATATATACTAATTTTTTTGAAGCTAGACAGTAGCTTTAGAGACTAATATCTGAAATAGGATTTGGAAAAAAATTAAATTAAATGTGAACACTTTTTTGTTAAGGTTATTTATTCAGAAAATATATCAATTATAGCAATTGTAATAAATTAATTATTAATAATAATTTATTGCTAATCATGATTCATATTTTCCTATTAAATTAGATAACTTATTGAGTAATATGTTATTTTTTATTAGATTTGCTAAATGGCTCGAGTATGAAAAAAGGATGAATCTGATTTGGCAAAAGTTCATTTGTTCACTTAACCAAAAAATGATAAAAAAAAGAATGCAAAAGTACACAAAATAAAGTACTAAACGTTCATATGAAAATCACAAAAAGAGTTTCATAATAATAATTTTTTGTATATTGGAACATTTTTAAATTTTCTAAGTTGAAATTGTGAGTACATCATTATTATTTTTCGGTCATGTTATTTGTTTTTTATGAATAATTTTTTTGTTGGATTTTTAATTTATAAAAAATACCAGTTATAATAATTATAATAATAAATATAATTAATTATAATTGATTTCACTTACTTCATTTTGATCAGTAATTTTTGTTTAAGTTATTTATTTAGATGTAATATTTAGGACATACTATCTATAATATTAAATCTAATTCATTATACTTGGTTCCAATTTTCAGTTAATTAATTATAATGCCTATTTATAGCAATATATTGCTATACAGACTTGACTACTCTCACTTACAAAACATTAACTGATCTACTCAAACATAGTATATTTACTATAGTACTCCACTTTTTCTAATTATTTCTTTAGCATTTTATTTTATAGGATAGGAATTAATAAGAATTAATATATTTATTTAAAGAATGTAAAAATTTATTTTATTGCATAAATATATGAAGTATGATTTTTAAAATAATGATAAATTTATTTAATATTTAATTTTTTTTTACTATTAATTATCTTGTGCGTTGTCCAGGTAACAAACTAGTTTGTTTTTAATCTCCACAAAAACACATTCTCGTTCATGTCCCGAAAAACATAAGTATGATTATTGATTAATAAATGACAAGCATATGACAACTGACATTTTACCAGCTGGTTAACTTTTGCAAAGCTTACGCAAATCTCGCTTATATTCCCTTCCCTATTGCCATCCATCACATGTTTCTTATTTTCATCCAAGAGGTCCTAATAAAAGCTCAATCCGAGCCCCACTATTTTTCCTTTTCGAAATAGTAAATAGTACGAAATGTCATTTTCTGAAACTTTACCAATTTTGAATAAGTATAATTTTAATTTATTGATAGTTATTTAATATTTTTATATGATTGTTTAAGTAATTAATATGAAAAGTTAGTCATATTTAGTTATTTACTAATAATATGTAGTAATCCATAATTAAATAATAGCATTTCATATAAATAAAGTTTACAAAATTAAATAATATTTTTAATTATTTGGCTGATATTTTTAACAATCCTTACCATGTCCTTTTTTTTGTATGTCAACTAACTTTACCGTGTTTGGTAATTGGTTTTGTCACATCTTTTGCCATCCGCCGTGTTATTCGTACTTTTTTTTCATACTTTTTTTTTATCCAATTTTAATTGTCTTTCAAGAAAAAGCTAAAATTTAATACATTAAAAAATTAATATATTCTAAATATATTAATTTTTCAATATATCAAATCTTAGATATTTCTCCAACGGTGGTTGCCATGCCAATGCCAAACGAAAAAGTACGGGGGAAGGGATGGCATGGTCCACGTTTGTTGAAGAGGTGTTTTTCGAAAATCACGTGTGTAGAGAATTGAATCCTTTTCTTCTTTTAAATTAATATGGATCTAATTGTCTCGAAAATATAAATTTTTTTATATAATGATCTAATTATATATCAGCACATAAGTTATAATAATTAACTTTTACTTTCATTATTTAAAAAATATCCAAACAAAATATTTTAAGTGGACGATGATGTAAAATAGTATTACACTATGAGTGTATCAAAATTAAACTCAATAAAAATTAGCCAAAAAATATTTACGAGTAAGAATAAATAACTCTTTGGTCTTGATATTTTTAATTTAAAATCAATTTTGGTCTTAACAAAAATTTTGACATCAATTTAGTTTTAACAGCTTTAATTTTGACATTAATTTACTCATTTTGATCGATCTCCACTTTAATTGAAAAACTAACTTGATTTTGAAATTAAAAAAAATGGTAGAATTGAATTGAAATCAAAACAAAAAATGTTAAGACTAACTTGATGTCAAAACTTTTATTATGATTAAATTTATGTCAAAATTAAAAATATTTTGACCAAATTGATGTAAAAAATCTTATTAGAATTAAATTGATATCACAATGAAAATGTTATGATTGAAAAAAACTATTTACTCTAAAGCTAAAAAAATATATTTTTAATTTTTTTAATTTAAATAGATTTACAATGTAAATATTTTTTATACTGTTATTTAATCAAATTCTCTCGTATAAATAATTTTTAAAATAGTGGAATGAGAGTCAAACTTATTATGCTCATAAGCAATATATGATTGAATTACAATGTAAAAAAAACATCATTAAGGTATCAAAGTTAATTTTTTTTTTAAATTAATCAATGGTTTGAAAATTCCATAAAAGAAGGATTTTTTTCCCTCAAAAGTATGCTATAATTTCTTGGTGCTTTTTCAATATAGATTTCAGGTGCGTTTAGATGAGTTTTTTTTCCTTCTCAAAATTACTTTTTTTTTATAAAAAAAATAAATTTTATATATTTAGATAATTTTTAAAAAGTAATCATAATTTAAAAATTCAATTTTGAATTATTTTTAGAAAGTAAAAAGAGTAATTTAATTTCTAAAATTCAATTTTTAATATTTTTAATTATATATAAATTTAAATTTTATAATATTATTTTAAAATATGAACAAATGCACCCTTTAAAATCATGTCGAAATTGTGGATGTGGTCCTCCAATCTTACTCTTTTTTATAAAAAAAACTATATATTTAGTTACTTATATCTAATAATTTTTTATATAAATAAAATAAAAAGAGAGAGATGTTAGACTTCCCTTGTTTTCCAGTTTTTATATATATGTTCTCTTTTTTCTTTAATAAAAGTCGATTAGAAACGACTTCCTTATGTTTCAAATTTTTTGCGCTAAAATAGTCTTGAAGTCCATTCAAAATGACTTTTATTATGCAAACTTTCCGCAAAAGTCATATCATGCCCAATCATGTCGGGGAAGAAATTATAGACTAAAATCGACTTTAAAGTGACATTTTAGTTTTTGGTTGGCCAGGTATAATGTAACGTAAATGTAAACAGACTTTAAATGAATGGTAGTAAATAAACTTTTGTATAATACAGAAGTTGATTACAATCGACTTCTATTAAATAAAAAAGAGGACATATATGTAAAAAATTGAAAAATAGGGCGAAGTCCACAACATTTCTCTTTTTTTATTTTATTTATGTAAAAATTCCTATATTCAATTATTCATTTCAACCAAATCTCGGATGAAATAAAATAAAAGTATATATTCATCTATTTTTTTTTCATTTTTAATTTGGGAAATGGAAGTAATAGAATAGAATAATAGATATAGGAAGGTCGATGTTGAGTTTTTTTTTTTGGTTGTCTGAGCAATGAGCACCCTATTTTTTTTTTTTCAAAGATTCCCACAGCTGTTGTCATCTTAGATGGGTCCCTTACCCCCAAGCAGTGAACTCTCTTCCTTCATCTTTCATTGTACTATAATAACCTATCCTAACACTAAATTTTCTCAAACATCCTATTATCAAAGTGTATAGTCCCACCTACTATTTCTTCCAATTTATTCTCTCTCTCTCTATTTCTTCACCACCATCAAGTGTTTATACCCATGTGAAGGGGTATGCGGTCTCCTCCAACAATTTAACTCGCAATTCAACGAAAATGGATCAGAAAATTTTAGTTCGCCAACTTGTGAACTTTCTATCCACACGGCTTAACCCGAGGTTAACGGCCTGGCCTATGGGTTCGCGAACCAAATCGCTAGCTCGCATAAGTGAGAGAATGCTTCCATTTACGATATTTATTTATGTTCTTGATTGATGGACTTTGGTGAGTTGGTTTATTGTACTATTTTTTGTATTTGTATTTGGTATTTGATTTGCTTATATTTGGTGTTTAATAGTTGATAGTTGTTAATTTATATTCTTTAGTAGTTTTGCTATTTTTTTTATTGGAGGAATTATACATATTTAATTTAGTAACTTTATATGTTATTATTTTTAAAAAATTAACATCTTGGATTTTTGAAATTGAATGTTTAATTTTAATATTTGCAATCTTTAGTAATTAATACTGTTATTTATTTAAAATTTAACTTGAAAATTGGATACCATAAAGAAAAATGTGTATATATATTTTACGAAGTAAAATATCCTGTATAAATATAAATATATAATATAGGGTATAATAAAAAGTTAAAAAAATATGAAAGAAAAAAATAGAGGGTTATGTGGGGTCCACGCCTATGTAGGGGTAAAAATGTGAACAGAAAAATGGTTATGAGACTGATTCATTGGTTCGCAAGCTATGCGAGGCGAACACAGACCACCCTAAAATCTAGTCCATTTATAAAACAAATTGATCCAATCTACCAGTTTAATTGTGATCCATCAGATCAAAATCAGCTCATACCCACCTCTACATGCGGGTGTTGGAACATCATTTTCCCATTATACTATGGTAGGTTGCTGAGATTCTCTCGCAACCAGAAAAGTAATCCCAAACTTTATTATAGGATATATAATAGAGTTTTATTATTTGGATGCTATTTTAGAATATTAAAATAAATATTTTCGCACATAAATATGTGATATTATTTTATCTCAAAATACATATGCATATTTCAAAATTTATCTATGTTTATATATATATATACACACACACACATAAGTATATTATTTCGTATAGTATGCCTAAATATATTATCTCATAAAAATGTTTTCTATGTTTATACATTTTATAATAATAGAAACTATTTAGTAAAAAAAAAAATCATAGAAACTATATTTGTTTGAGATTAATTTTAATATGCTATTAATATAAAATAATTTTATATTATAGAATCATATGTTTTATTTGTAAAATTTTAATGGGCGATTGAATTAAATAATTTTATTAATATGAACAATATATTATTGGATATCTAATAAAGTAAAATCTTTTTACATTTACAGTACACTATAATAAAAGATTTGTTTATTATGGGTTTCTAGTGATCGTTTTCAATGAATAACATTATTTGTATAATTTGTTAACACATTTTTTCATAAACAGCCTAAAGTGTCGCCTAATAATTAATTAAGAGAAGTCACTCACAATCATTATTTAATCTCAATGTTTGGAGGACATCTTAAGATGTCTTATCAAAGATGATAAAAAAATGACACAAATAATTTTTTTAATTAAAAAGCTATTTGAAACAAACAAGTTTTTTTCTGCCCCCTCTAGCTATTTCTGTTTGCAATTTGTCTTATATGTGTATCTTTTGGTCATTCCGATCCCCACACATTTATCGTCTTCCTTCAGTAGATCGCACCCCCTCATCGATACCTTCCCTTCCAGTACCTGTTTTTTGATTTCTAACTCTGAAAATATTCTCTCTGCTATTTTGGTGTACCTAAATCTAGAGCTTCAGCTAGCTTCTGCTCTACCACCAATCTCTTGTTAATTAATCACTAGAAGTAATTAATAATGTCGGAAAGCATGAGTATTTCTGTGAATGGACAATATCGAGTCCCTCCAGGCTTCCGGTTTCATCCAACAGAAAAGGAGTTGTTGCTGTACTACTTGAGGAAGAAGGTCTCCTCTGAGAAAATTGACCTCGATGTGATTCGCGACGTTGATCTCAACAAGCTCGAGCCATGGGAGATACAAGGTGATGACACAAACTTATATATATATATATATACACACACACACATACTCAACTCATAAGCCACCCTTAATTACATACTTGCGGTTTAATTTTGCTCACATATTTCATTTAATTAAATTTGCTAGCTTCTGGCGTAAAGGGGATATATGTATTGACATTATACATATACTGGATAATCAATCTATATTGTATAATCATGAGATGATGAGTCATGTCTTGTCATTAATTAATCAATTTTAGAGGCACGGTGTTGTGTGCAGAAAATTGCAAAATAGGAAGCACCCCACAAAATGATTGGTACTTGTTCAGCCACAAAGACAAGAAATATCCCACAGGAGTAAGAACCAACCGCGCCACAGCTGCAGGGTTCTGGAAAGCCACTGGGCGCGACAAGCAGATCTACAGCAACGGGAAGAGGATTGGAATGAGAAAGACTTTGGTTTTCTACAAAGGTCGAGCCCCCCACGGCCAAAAATCTGAATGGATCATGCATGAATACAGGCTAGATGACACTACTAGCACCAGCGACACCAATTTCGTAAGCAAACTTTATATTTAGAGCAATGTTATTGGAACATTTAAAAATAGATGTCCCATTGAGATGTTTATTTATCATATTTGGATGTGGTGAAAAAAATGGAATGAGTGATAACCATCACTACATTCAAGGATAATAAGGCGAATGTCTTGGTTGGTTGTTCAATTATAATTTCCCTTATATTATTAGCAACACAAACACATGCATGTACGTACGTACGTTTATAACTGCATGAGTAACTTATATATATAACGACATAATATATTATTCTCTTTAACTTGTGGCAAATTTAGGTTTCCGATAATTATGTGATGGGAGATGCAGCCCATGAAGAAGGGTGGGTGGTATGTAGAACATTCAAGAAGAAGAACTATCTCAAAGGCGTAGAAAGCCCCTTAGCCTCCTCGTCCATTATCGCTGGGGAAACCGGAAGAAGCCACTTGTATGATTCTTGTGACGATGGAGCTAATTTGGAGCAAATACTTCATCAAACGGGAAGAGTTAGCAAGGAAGAGAATCACGAAGAAGCCGGTGATTACAACAATGGAAGGTTTGCCAATAATAATAATAATAACAACAAGAGTGGGCCCATTATTCCGGAAAAGATATTGGCCATAGGCAACGAAGAAGGCCCATTCACCAACTGGGCAACCATGGATCGGATGGTTGCATTGCAGCTGAATGGGGAAAGTGACGAAGGTTCTAGACAATTGGCTTGCTTCAATCATGACCTCATCAACATGGGCTATTGCACTGGGGCTGGCCAGCATGATCTGCAGTTGCCTACCCTCCAATCCTCATCAACGCCAACGCACAGCAGGGTTGCTGCTTACGAATACGGTACTGATCCCATCACACAGAATTTCACTAGCGAGATTGACCTGTGCAACTTTGCCCCAACCCCGACCACATCGTCCTTCTTGTCATCCTTGGAACCAACCCTTTTTGAATATTTCAGTGTATTACAGTAAGCTAGTGTTGTTCTAACAAAAAAAAAGTGAGTACCCCACATAAAGTATGATGGATATTAAGGAATAGTATGAACACTATCACGATGATAAGTGGATATTCTAATAGACATCCATATTTTAGATGTTAAAACAATATTTTTGATATGAAAAATAGTAGTGTTGTTTAAATACTTAAAAAGTAAATGTCTAGTACCACTGGAACACTTATTTTAGAACTATTGAAAGTGATAATAATTTTCACTTTAAATAACATTTTTATACAGGAAAAGTGTTAACCCCTCCATATTATGTAAAGAAATAATTGAAGCTAGCCTAATATTATATCCTATATATTATTAACTCTCATTTAAATGTCTGAGATCGAATTAGGTTATGATTAAAAAAAACGAATATTGATATATATAGTTTAAACTCAGAAAATTAATTAATTGTTCCAATATGTTTATTTTTTTTAAAGAAAATAAGTTTAACTGAATAGAACTTATAATTGGATAATTCGTAGTTTTATTTAAAAGATATTTGTTATCCCGTATGTACTTTTTAAAATATAGATTAATTTTAGTATATTGACAGTATTAAAATATTTTATATAATTATTTAATTATATATTTTTATTTGTAAGACTTTAAAGTTATGGGTGGTTGAGTCAAAGTATATATGTTAATTGATGTAATAATACATAATTGAATATTTATGTCAAAAAATTATACTCTAATAGTATATATAAATTAATTCTCTTAAAAAATACTTAATATTTTTTTGATAAATTAATAGAATTACTACAATAATGATTAGGAGGACATGTAATCATTATTATTAGATATATGACCATATAATATGTTTCGGTTCCTCTCAGGTAAGAGTATAATTATTACAGATAGTTAAATTAAATGTCATAATGTTACTGTAGTAAAGCAGTTTAATTAATTGAATTTTGATACGCCAGGTGAAAAGAAAAAGAAGAAGGAAAGGGTGGGCAGAGTTGTAACTTTTAGATGAGATGGCACTATCAAAAATGGATCTTTGCTTGATCACGGTGTCTACAATTCATAATTGTCATCTGTTCTTTAGTCTTCGTGTCGCGTGTTTTGACGGGTTTGTTCGATCGACGAAGGTGCAGAGCCCCTGGTGGCTTGGCTTGTCGCATTGCATTAACAGTCTCCATTCCCTACAGGCATAATTGAAGCACGAGTACAAATAAAATACTGACAGCCAGAGAGAGAGAGAGAGAGAGAGAGAGAGTCCAAAGAAAATTGATCTCACGTATGCCTAATCTTTGCGTATTGATTTCATCACTCAACCAGGTAAAAGGAAAAGAGGAATGATAAAATAAATATATATGAGGATTATTATACTTATATTAAATTATATGATAAAATAAATATATATGAGGATTATATAATTATGGAATGACAAGGTGAAAAGAGAAAAGAAGAAAACAAAAATAACGTCCTTCTTTCTTTCACAACCTATTCTTTCCGTCTTTTTGTTTTTCTCTCTCTCCTCAAAAGTTTTCATTTTCTCTTTTTCTCACGTTTCTCTCTTTGTTTTCATCATTCATACGAGGAAAAAGAAAAAGAAGAATCAAAATCTTTAGCGCACAAAACTAATCCTTACAAATGAAGCTTAGCTCATTCCATTTGATTTTTCATGTGTTTGTGGTTTATGTCTCAAGACATGGATGATTATAAACCATTGCATAAAAAGTGGTAAACTAGTAACAAAGTATTGTAAACCAATTGAGGACACATATTAAACAGGTTTAGAATTAAATGTAAAATTATATTACGAAAATGTGTAAACCAATATGCAAAAAGTTGTAAACTAGTATGCAAAAAAGTTGTAAGTCGATTTATAATTAATCGTGAACTTGTTTAGTATTTGTTCTCAATTGGTTTTTGTCACGACCAACCTCGGCACGTGATTGGCACGCGGATTCTTCTAACCTCGAGACTTGTGATGCTTTATATGCATGCTCTGTAAAAGAAATCCATGAAAAATAGAAAATTTCTCTTTTTCTACATACAAATTACCTAATCGTTGAAATTCGAAATAATCAAAATCGTTTAAAGTAAGTCAGAGTTTTCATAATATGTCTCTAAAGTTTGAAGCCATAATATACATATAACAATAAATCACTCTTTTCTAAATTGTCCATGAAATTAGCATACATAAGTTATTAGACACAAAACAACACTATACTATCTTAATATGTAAGAAGCAAAGGTCCAGGATCCTGCCTATACCTGGAACACTTTAAACGAACCTAGAATGCTTGTCTCACCCGTGAAGCTTACCATTTGACTCTTTACTCTGTTGAGTAGAATTTAGGAATGGTTCTATCTGGAAAATAAGAGAAATGAGAGGGGTGAGCTTTGATACCAAAACTGATGAGTGAGCCCACCTGAACCTCTTTCACGGGTTACCAAAGGAACAATGCATGAAAGGAGTCATAATAACATTAATCATATTCAAAGTCTTACATAATTACATGTACCTATATATATATATATATTTAAATTATCATTTCATAACTCAATAAAAGGAATTTATTCAATTTACTTTCCTATCTGAGTCACATAAAATCATAGTGTAGTAGCTCCTAGAGAAACAGTGATATCTAGTTTGATCCGTCTAGTCTAAGGGTGCTATACATGGGCTCTACCCTCTAGACTTCATTCCTTCCCCCAACAGGCTAAGGGAAGAACATGTGTTTTCTGTTATCTCTTGCCTAGGCATACTTGGTACCAAGGTTAATGGATTTATTATCGTTAACACAAGCCTGTTTCTCTACAGCTATTATTAATGTAACACTCTAATAATTAATCTAATACGCCTAGGTCGTATCTAATTAATTACTAGACTTTACTCTTTGCTTCAGTTATTTAACCATACTTTGAAAATACTTAATGAAATTACGAGCTATTTTTTTTAAAAAACATGATTGAAATCGTGAGCCTCGTGTAGCGTGAACGATAATCGAGATAAAGCGGAAAACCAACGGGTATATTATGAAAAACACATCATATTAGCTCCATGATATAACATCCATAATTACATAACACATAGATATTTTGCCTACCAATAGAGTTAAGCTAGATGTAGGCAATCAAACAAAACATAAATAGTATATGGATGGAAAAATATCCATTAACGGCACCTACTAATAACACTTCAGAGATAGGAATAGATATCCAAGCTCACGCGCAAAGTTTAGCGATACATTCCTCAAGGATAATAAGCTAGTTCACCAGATCAAGTACATCTACCAGGTGAGAGTATCAACGGAATAAAAACATCACCATCACTTTCTGAAGACGAGATGGAAAGAAAGAAGAGGGAGTGAGAAACTTATAAAAGAATCTCAGGAGGGTACTCACCTCATATGCACCGTGTCATCATCATCGTCCTCAGGAACCTTGGGATTATTATGAAAATAGTGAGCATGCTAAGATTGATTTATTAAATTTGAAAATATACTTTACCGAGGTTCGTTTTAATCATGCGTCTTATAATGCATCATAAACTTAGCATGTCATGTTTATAATGAACTTTTCCTTTCATATATAATAACATAGTTATGCATAAAATCACATCATATTCCTCATCATCATTTTATAATACTATGCATAGCAGAACATCATATTTCTCATCATCATCTCATAAATACTATGCATAGCAAAACATCATATTCACATAATGCATTTACTTAGTTTCTTAGCTGACTTAAAGTTACTTTCATCATCATTTTCCTGGGTCACCCTATATTCCACCCTTTTGGGAGTAATCTAGCTTATGAGCTCATACCTTACTAGTCGTCACTAGCATATACTTATCCATTTTGATAAGTTAAAATCCCGACTCTACCCTTTTGAGAGAACGGTTTAGGGGCAAGAATCACCTTTTCACCACCTATAGTTTGATGGGTCCAAAGGATCATTTCCTCATAAATTTAAGTCACCATTAAGTCTTTGCATGTTATATCATAATACAATTCTCAATTCATAATCATTCATAACATTTTCTCGTTTATAGTCTTATTCTGAATAATATATATACCAACTGTAATCATGCATCTGGAGATTCCAGGAAAGAGTGGGTCACAAATGGACACGCTTAAATACCAAGTCTTTCCTAACAGAACCTTTCCAAATTACACTTTTAAGGAATATACTTTCTTCCAACAACAAGGGTAAATTTTTAAATAACAAAGAATGTTTCATTATTTCATGCATAAACATTCTCATTGTTTGCAACAGCACTATAACATGCAAGCCCGGAAATCATTTAATGATGTCAAATACTTAATAAGCATCAAATCACTACATAGACTTATCATTTAAAACATCAAAGAGGCATCATCATAAATCCTTATCGAAAAGCTATCTTAAACAACTGAAACTCTAGAATCGGGCAACCTTAATTATTGAACTAATTAATTATGCATCTAAGGGACTTATTACCATCAATTATAAGTCCTAAGAACGTTATTAGACTATATGGGGCAGCATAGACAGTAAGTTATTTTTAAGGTTTTATGGTGTGCTAGAAGTTGCGTTTTTAACCCTTTCTCGTTACCGGCTTTCCCTATGATGCTAAAATTAATTACTAAACCAATTATGAATCATTCTCCCTTATCTAAACATTATAAAATCTGGTTCTTAAGGTCACTAAAGGCTCTGGACATAATGCATAAATTTCATTCTCTAAAGTTCTAGAAATCTTGCTTTTACGGTTTTCTAGGAAGCTAGTTTTATCTCTAACATGCATGGAATCATTCCTTTAGCAATAAACCATAATTATAACAACTTCAAACATATTAAACCATCATCATACAGTAGTACTAAACTCAGATTAGTGGTTGAATCATGAACCTCACATAATTGCTTAAAATCACATTTTTAAATATAAGTAAGATACTAGTATCCCGTAAAATCTTTGCAAGGCCTTAAAACTCTTTTAAAAACTAATTCTTTTTGTTATTCTTGAAAGAAATTTTAGAACTAAATCAGTAACTTATTTAAAATCACCTTAGACCTACCTTAATCATAAGGCCGATTTATACCTTGAAAGAATCTTTATGATTACAATTTTCACTTAAGATAAAAGGAGCAAGTCTTGAGCTTTAGAGATTTAGGTGATAACTAGAATCATAAACATGCTATGCAACCTCATTTTAATCTTGTCTTTATAAGGTGATAACTTGGAATTATAAACATGATATGCAAGAAACTGAAGGCGGTAGTCCGCACTGGACAAGTGGAGGGAGAAGAGAATCTTAAAAAATCGGAGCGGTGGTAGTCGCATGGACCCTGAAGGAGAAGAGAATTCTTATTACATCTTATTAAGCTTCAAACTCAAGACTTCTTAAAGAATGAATTCTTTAACTCCAATAATCTTAAGGAAATTGAAAGTGAGCTTTAGAGTTCTTATTACCATGGTTCCAACTTTGTTTGTGATACTTGGGCAAGTCTTTGAGCTCTAGGATCTTTAAATGATGACATAAAATAAACATGTCATGCATTGATTCTTTTAGCCATTATAAAATTAAGTGAGAGCATAAAATAAATATGAGATGCATCCTCTTTATTATCTTTGAAGATTAAGTGACAACTTGAAACATAAACATGAAATGCAAGCTTGGAAATTTAAACATGAGAATGCAAGTTTCATTCTTGAGAATTTAGTGATGACATAGAAAGTAAATATGGTTATGCAAGGCATAAACTTAAACATGGATGCAAGTTCATTTTATTTCTTTACTAGAGCTCCTCCAAGACTTTAGAGAAATATAAATTCAACTCAATATATCTTAGCAAGACAAAGTGAAAAATACATCTTTCAAGTTCTAAACTCAAGATCTTTATTTTTACATCATAAAAATATCATTCTTTAAAGTTTTGCATCAAGTGAAATTTTCAAGCTTTAGAGGCCTAACTTGTGATGGATTTACAACCAACACTCAAGGTCCTCATCATCAAGCTATCATCATATTCCCATATAGGCCTTATGGCCGAAATGTTCAAAGGAAAAGAAAGAAGAAAACCGAATGGAAAAACTAGAGAAAGTCCATGAAATCATCATTTTGAACCAAGAACAACACTTAGCAAAGCATAGAAATAAGCTTAAAGACAACTCCCTACCTAATGTGGTTTGAAGGAAAGGAAGAGAACTTGGTTTCTTGGAGTGAAATGAAGGAAAATCTCTTTGAGAAATTGAAGAAGAAGTTTCAGCCAAGGGAAGGAGGAAAGAAAGTTTTTGTGCTTTGTAAAAATTAGAAATTGTGCAATTATGAGCAAGGCTTCTAAGACTCCTTAAGCATGCCTATTTATAGAGATTTTGGAGCTCAGAATGGACAAGAAAAGGAGGAAATTCTGACCAAATTTGAGGAGGAAACAAGGAAGAAAAATCATCTTGTTTGGTGGCTTAAAACATGAATCATGAAACATGATTCCTTGTTTTCATACCTTGAGTTTTGTGCCAAGTTTGACAAATTTTCTGATGCATATTAGGCCATATAATTTCGTGCATTATAGCCCAAGGAGGATCAAATTTGTGTGTTCCATGTATTATGTAGGTGTAGGTATATTTGCAAATTAGAGAATTTACAATTAAGGGCTTAGGTGAATTAGTAAGCAATTTGAGTGTTTTTAAGCAATTTTAAGTTCTAATCAATCTAAATAAATAATTTTGACTCTAGATTAATAATTAGAATCTAATAACCTTTAATTTGAGCCTAATATTGTTTAAATTTCACTATATGAATCAAAAATCTCAAAATTCGCAAAACTGCACAAAGAGGGACAAAATGGTAATTTTACTTAAAAATTACCCGAGACCACCCGAGCTTAACTAATGGTTAATCATAGCTTAAAAACATGTTTTAAAAATTTTAGTGAGGTTCGGGCTCAGTTGGCACGCAATCGGAGTTAAAACGGTCGCATGGACGTTTTGGTCATTTCACGCATCGGAGCTCAAAATTAGGATTCTTCTCCTCTATTAACACACATAACACAAACAATCCCTTATTATCATCAAAACATCCCTTGAGGATGGGTGGGGCCCACAATCCTCATTTCTGAGTAAAATAACCTCAGGGACATTTTGGTCATTTTACACGTACAGAAATTCGGGTTTGCAACTCTCGCACGAATTGCTCCTAACCTTTCTTCTAATGTTATATTCCTTTATTGAGGATTGTTCGGTCTCAAATTTTATGTAATAATTACCTAGAGTAATTCGGTAATTTCTAACGATAGTAAAAATCGGGCGTTACAATAAATCAATTGGAAAATCCTTAAAAAAAACCTTTTAGTTCATTGAGCTTGAATTATCTGTTTTAAAGGTTGACCTTAGCATAACTTGACTTTGAAATCATGCCCAGGGATCACCCTCTGGAGACACTATGATTTCATATCCCACAGAATATATAGCCATAACTTTCTGAATATTATGAAGAATCAGCTAAAACCATTTAGTTCAATATCTAAAACACCTTTCAGTCTCCAACTTGTCATACACTCAAAAACTCAATATCATGCTTCAAATAGCAAGTTTGCATCAAAATTCTATTTCCTTTTCTAAACTTCATATTTGGTTATAAATATACTACATATACCTAGACAGTTCTTAGGATCCATTGAAATAAGCATAAAAACCTTTAACAATCACATGTATCATTGAATTAGCATAAAATCAGTATAACAACTATGGTCCCGAGTTTATCTGAAACATGTTTCATGCTCTAAAACCAGGACTTCTAAACATAGAAACCAGGTAAACTTCAAATCCTTATACAATAATTCTCTAGATCACAGAAAATTACATTTTTCATGAAAAGAAGTATAATGAACAACATAGAGATTACAATGTGAACCCACTCACCTGGAGGGTTGAACAAAGAAGGAATTACACCAACAGAACTCTTGGGAAAAATGACAGCAATATCTGTCATGGAAGCAATGAACTCTAAATCAACCTTTAAAACCTCTAAATAATCAAATTCCATCTCTAACAAGATAGAGAACCTCTCTTTCTTAGAAAGCATGAAGAACCACCCTTGGGCTAAGAAAACTTGAAGGAAATGAAGCAAAACTAGCAAAATAACATACCTTTAAGCTTGGAGGATTGAAGATTCTAAGTTAAACTTGAAAGAGTTCGAAGAAAATGGAGTTTTATGAATGAAAATGGGTTGGAAGAGGTGTTTGTTCGAAGTTGAGAGAAGTTTGGGGGAGGTGGGTGTGTCTAAAATGGTCTAGACTCCGAATGGGGTTTTTATGTTCGTTGTTGACCGGGCGTCCCCTGCACCTTGGCGCACGACTTACTCTCTGTTAACGTCTGGGCTGTCTCTGCCACCTTGGCACACCTTACTCTCTGTCACCGTCTTCAGCCTCCAGAAGCTCCAAACATCAAATTCGCTCTCTGTTAACCACCTTGGTGGTCACGTGACCACCTGAGCGGTCTCCAGAAGCTCCAGATGCTCTAATACTTATATGTATTAGATACTATCCCACTACTCACTTATTTACATTTCTAATCATTTGTTTTCTTTCCATTAACTTTAGAACATAAATGTAAATAGGAAAATACCTCCCATTTGGATTCAAATAAAATATTAGAAAAATCAAAATCTCAACCAATCAAAATCTAACTTTTGGGTTTTAGTTCAAGTTCGGAAAACCTTACGATTTCGTAAACTTGTAAACTAAAAACGAAGTACTTAAGGGTTTCATAAAATTCGCTAAAAATCACCCTTCATCTTATTTTTCTCTAGGGAACAATTACCGAGACTTTTGGTCCCAAGAAATGGCTCTATCATATAGCTCTCCAAGGGCGTGTAGAGTCCAGACTTAGCGAAATTAAGGACCCTAATGACAAAAAGGGTAACCAACACCCTTCTTCGTTCGGAAAAAAAAATTTCTAGCCTTTTTATTTAAAACCAGGGTATTACATTTTAATTAATTGCAAACTAGTTTACAATTTTTTGCGTCCTGATTTATAACTTTTTGTATATTAGTTTATACCTTTTTGTAATATGATTTTATATTTAATCCTTAACCTATTTAGTATGTGTACTCAATTGGTTTACAATGTTTTGCTAATGGTTTACAACTTTTTGTACATTGGTTTACAACTTTTTGCATACTAGTTTACACATTTTTGTAATATAATTTTACATTTAATTCTGAACTTGTTTAGTATGTGTCCTCAATTGGTATACAATATTTTGCTATTGGTTTACAACTTTTTGTGCAATAATTTACAACATTTTGCTACTGGTTTACAATTTTTCATAATATGCATTTACAATTTTTTAACTCCAGTTTCAATAATAATAGAAAATTACTTCTAGTAGAGTCATTCTCAATTTATTTTGTTGCTGAAAAAAAAATCTTCCATGTCTTGAGACATAAACCACAAACACATAAAAAATTAAAGGAATGAGCTAAGCTTCATTGGTGAGGATTAGTTTTGTGCGCTACCATTAGATATTGATTCTCTTTATTCTTCTTCCTCATGTGAACGATAAAAAATGAAGAGAGAGAGAAAGAGAGAGAGAGAAAATGAAAGTTTTTGGGTGTGTGTGTGTGTGTGTGTGAGAGAGAGAGAGAGAGAGAGAGAGAGAGAGAGAAGAAGAAGAAGAAGAAGAAGAAGAAGAAGAATGAGAGAGACAGGTTGTGAAAGAATGAAGGACGTTGCTTTTTCTTTCTTCTTCCTCTTCCTATTTTGCCCTTCCATAGTTATACAATCCCCGTACATTTATTTTGTCATCTAGCTTAGTGTAAGTATTTGGTGTAAGTATAATGGTGGATGTGTGTCATTCTCAAAGGAAAATCAATAGTTTCTTTTTCGAGCAAATATCACTGATATGTCCACCACAACACAGTCATATTGCCTGCGTTGCTTCAATTCCATGCAGAACTTGAATGAAAAGAAAATATTGAAAAAGTTTAGAGGTTGTTTGCTTTGAGTGTTTTCAAGTTTCATTTTCACTGAAAAATGAAAACAAGAGTAAAAATACGTTTGGTTTGGTATTTTGGAAAATTTTTCTAGAAATTCTTTTCAAAAAGGGCAAAAAACTGAAAACAAAAAACCCTTTCACTATTTCCTTTGAAAATTTTGAGAATGAGAAAATTGTGAAAATGCGGTGGCATAAATGTAAAAATAATCAACTTTAACACTCTCTTATGAAACCCTACAAGCATACTGGTTTGGGAGCGCCTCCAACTACACAACAACGACTCCTCTCTATTGTGCATTCTTGTTCTCCCTCTTCCATAAGGTAGCTCTTCCTTTCATCCATTATTTTACCTCTTTGATCTTCATCTTCTTTATTGTATTTCACATCTCCCCGTGGCCCTATCCCCTCTTTGCTCATATCTCGTCTTCACTATACGCGATCTCACCCTCAATGAAGGGAGCTGCGAGGAAAGGAGCCGCCTAGAATGCCACCGCGAGGAAAGGAGCCCGATCGCCACGATGAAGGGAGCTAAGAGGAAGGGAGCCGCGCCGCTAGGAAGGAGGGCCGCCCGCTCCAGGAAGGGAGCCATGATCGCCTAGAAAGGAGCCAAGGCCATTGCTGGTTTTCATGGATTTTGGATTCAAGGGGTTTGGGGTTCTATGAATGAATATGAGAGCTTTGCTAAGTGTTTTTTTTTTAGTGAAAAATAAGATAAGTTATGGGTCTTTGATAGCATAAATCTTATAATTATGGGTGTTGGTTATTGATTAGGATTGCATTAGTCCATGATTTGTAATAAAAATTTTGTTATCCTGGTGTGAAATTTCTTCAGGGGTTATCTTTGTGGTTAGGAGTAATTTTCTAATATTGTTTCCTGATTGTGTTTATTCTTTGCATCATTTCCAAATTTGCTTCAAGTGCATGCTCATGTAATTCAATTTTCTTTCTTTTGTTGTTCATAAACCAGGTTAATGCCAATACATAAACCACGTTATTGAAGGCAAGGTTTCTAATTTTAAGGTTGATGCCAAATTATCCTGTTAGAAGACAAAGGCTAATTCCAACTGCTTGTTGTGCTATACATAATTTTATTAGACTACAAGATAGAACAGACGGGCTTTTTGTCCATTACTATATAGAAGACTCCTAGAGATGAACATGGCTTAGGGTTGACCAACAAGGCATTAATATCAATGCTGCTCAAGCAAATCAAATGGCTCAAGTTCAAGAAACTATTGCAGATCAAATGGGGGAAAGTTACCGAAGGCAATGAGGGGCATTATATGATTGATGATTATACTTCTTTTTTTGGTATCACAAAGTTTCAGATGAAAATATTATTCTATTTAACATATAACACTTGTATTTGGATATATTTTTATTAAGTTGTATTTAACATATCACACTTGTTATTAGATTTATTTATGTTATGTTGGTTATATTAAGCTCAATATTTTTTGAGTAAATGATATTTTTGGCCACAAGTTTTTTAATTTGACATCAATTTAGTCTAGAAGATTTTTATTTCCGCATCAATTTAGTTATTCTAATGAAGTAAAATTTAAAATAACTAAATTGATATCAAAATTAAAAATATAGGATTGAGTTGAAGTCAAAATTAAAAGAATTAGGACTAAATTAATCTTGAGAAAATTTATTAGGACCAAATTTATATCAAAATTAAAAATATTTCAATATTACTAATGTTAAAATTTTTATAAGAATCAAATGATAGTCTATTAAAAATAAAATTATTTCAATTAAAATTTAATTTGAAGTTCATGTAAAATCATTTTCAAAAGTTCTTAATTTATTGAAAACAGACAAAACAAATGAGTTTTCAAAGTTTTTATTTTTTAGAAACTGAAAATATAAAATTGAACCAAACAGGTTTTTTAAAATTAAAAAAATTAAAAATAAAAACTATTTTCTAAAAATAAAAATTAAAAATCAAGAATAAATTTTTTTTTCACAAACCAAACAGCCCCTTATCTCATTTTGGGCAGGGCTCGATTTTCCAAATGATCAGAATGGAGGGTGCGCTTTAATTTCCATTGAATTTTGGACCAAAAGCTTAACTCCTCTCTTTTAGACCAATTAATGGATGTTCACATTATTCCTGTGGGCACTGCTTAGTTAACTCAACATTAAAAAAATTAACACGTAAAATTGCAAAAGAAAAGGTAATTAGCTCACCAAATGCCCCTAATTTTTTTGTGTTAAAAAATAAATTGCTATTGTAAGCAATAAGCCCTAAAAAACATACCAAAGACACCCTACCAAAAAAAATTGTTTTCCTCATGTGTCAATAAGTTATATGGTTTCAAACTGTGATCGCAATCACAATTGTGGTTATAATATTGCTGTTTTGGTAACCTCTAACCACATCACAGGGATGATTGTGGCTGATATGCCAATGTTTTTCCGCAATTTAAAATCAACATTATAAGTTGAAAACACTAGAACTTTCAAGAATTGGAAACTACTAGACATTTCTACAGCTTGAAGAATAATGAAGAAGTTTAAGGAAATATCCAGAAGAATAAAAATAAATGCAATGCTAGACTTTTCTAGCTGCCGAAGTTCTTCCTAAATCCTAACCGACATAAAATGCCTATATATACGTAGAGGTAATTGTGCAATGTAGTATGCGAGTAATCTAGCTAGTTGCTGCAAAGTGCTAGAGAAAATGCAAGCTGTGTAAGTGTGTTAGACTTCAGATTGGAATTAATATGAACAAGTAATATTAAACACAAATATAAATTATGTATGAATATTTCTGATATTTCACTATAATGTGTATGATAAAAGTTCAACAAGAAACAACGAAACAGTATGTAAATGCAGAATTCCCTTCTTTCGAGTAGGGTAAACTCCCACAAAACAATTCTCTCTACCTTACTCTGACCTCCGCCTTTCCTTTTATCCCCCTTTGATCACGCTTTCCGCACATTACGCACCTTGTCGTAACTAACTCGCCAACTCACCTCCAGGGATGTCACTTCTGCGCAATTGCTCTTATTTCATGACATTGTCTCTTGTCCATGCAGGGGGCTTTTTAATCCTTTTCTCTCGTGGGCTCATCTCAGCCACTTGAGTGCTAGGCCCACTATCACCAGGATCCATTCCTTCTTGTAACATTGAGTTTGGGCTAACTTCCACTTCTGTTTGGGTCATATCAAAGAGTGTCCCATGAGTGAGTGTGTGCATAGAGTTACTGAAGAGCTCAAGTGAGAGTTTAGTGTGTACTCTAGTGTAGTGAGTTACCCGTGTGTATGTAATGGGCAGAGTACGTATTTCAATGAATAAATAGAGAGGGTGTTTTATTTTTTAATCCCTCTCTGCTCTTCAATTTGGAGTTCTAGGAATATCTTGAAGGAACCACCAACATGTTCAAGCTTCTAGCATGGAACCTACTGGACTCATCTATGACCTATATTAGAATAAAGAAACAAGAAGAAGATACTAAAATAAAAAATTGTTTGTCCTAGAAAATTCTAGTTTCTAAGGTCGGTTTTGGTAAACGACATGCATGTTGACCCTATACATAAAGTGTGTAGTCCGTGAGTGCGTGTGCATAGTCAGGAAGTGAGATAAAGTGCACTTGTGTAGAGCTGGTGATGTGCTTTACAAGAGCCGTGATGCATTGTGAGGTTAGAAATAATATTTTAACACTTAGAAAGTGATGTTTTTTTTGAGATATTTATTTTTTTATTATTAGATGTAATGAATTAATGAGAAAAGTAAAAATTATCATCACATCTAATAATAATAAATTAAATATTTAAGGAATATTCATATTATAAGTGTTGAAAAAACATATTTGTTGCGAGTGCAGTGTTCATGAAGTGAGTGCCGTAGAGATGGGAATTTAGTGTGCCTAGGAAAGAGTGTTCAAGTCCATTTGGAGTAAGAGAATTCAGTGCACAAGTGGTCTTGTATCATTTTAAGTACAGAACAGATAAATATTTTTATTAACTTATCTTCCTTCCTTTACACCAAATCAAACATTTTTTAGATCAAGAACTATACTTCCCACTTTATATAATTTCTGCTCGTGATTATTGAAAAGTAGATATAACATTATAATGTTTTAAAATAAGAATTTATTAATTTAAATAATCAAAATTTATATTTAAAAATCATTTGCAATTAAATTTTTTAACTTGATTTATTACTTTAATTTCTTAATAAAGATAAAATAATTAAATGATACAAGCAAATTCCAAACCAAGTTATTTTTATGCTAAATATAATAAATTTTGTAAATATATGGCAAGAAAAAATATATAAAATCTCAAAAATTTAAATTCTTAGGATTGATTTAATGATAAGAGATTTAGATAGTATATATGAACTTTTAGACTCGCAATGTAATCTAAGAAGTACTTAAAAATAAATAAATAAATTTCATGTCGGTTTCAAGTGCCTACCATGTTTTGAATTCGGCAGCGAAGCGTGGAACAAGGTATTTGGAGTTGGAAGCTGTCCTCAGCGGTCCCAAGTTTTCATTTGGCAGGCTTCTCAAGATCGTCTCCTCACCAATAGAAGGAAATTAAAGCCAAGATGTTTGGCACTTGTCCTAACTGTCTTCATAAATGTGTGGGACGACAACTAGAAAGTGGGTTTTTCACACAAATAAAATAAAAAAACATTATTTACTTATATAGAACATTCAAACATTAAACGTAAAATTGAATCATTTTCATTTATTAGGTGATTTCATAGAAATTTTATAGAAGGCTTCTACAAAATCAATCATTTATTAGGTGATTTCATAGAAATTTTGTAGGAGTCTTCTATGAAATCAATGCAATTGTTGTACATATACAATCATTAGTTTGCGATTGGTTTGTGTACCCTCTTTTCATCAAGTAGAGGCCAAATCAATGGAGTTGTTGTATATGTACAATCATTAGTTTGCGATTGGTTTGTGCACCCTCTTTTCATCAAGTAGAGGTTAAGAGTTCAAATTTCATCTTTATGTTTTGCTAATATATTGCTGCATATTTTTTTATTTGTAAGTTTTCAAAAGTAATTAATTATGTTATGATACCACAATTAATTAGTTAATTGGTCTGCTAACTCAAGATATGTCAAATATCTTTTTTCATTTTTTCTATTTTTGATGATTATTTTAAATTTTCAATAAATAATAATAAAAAAAATCTAGCATTGTTAATTTAATTATGTAATATATATATATATATATATATATATATATATATATATTGACCAACATGTTTATACATAATTAATTATCTAGATATAAAGATTATGGAGATGTATAATTGGTTTTAAAAAAATATAATTCACCCCCCCCAAACTTTGTCTGCTGTAATTTAACCCCTACAATTCATCAAACCTGACGTAATAGGGTTTAGAAAATTGGGATCCTACAATTTAGTAAGAAGTTACTCTTTCGCAGTTTTAGTTTGTGCATCTCTGTTACTAACTTAGTGGTGTTAACATAAAAGGGGTTTTAACATCTATCATGCAAGTTTAAGTGGGTAAATCGCACGTTCTCAAATTGGAGGGGTAAATCGTACATCAAACAAAGTTTAAGGGGATAAGTTATATGTTACCCTAATTTTTATATATATCAAGATAATTAATTATGCATAATTACGTTGGCCAATATTATATATATATATATATATATATATATATATTACATAAATAAATTATCAATATTAGGTTCTTTTTTATTATTATTTATTAAAAATTTAAAAAAATTATCAAAAATAGAAAAATAAGAAAAAAGATACTTTGAAAGATCTTGAATTAGCGGGACCAATATACCAATGTTATCATAACAAAATTAATTACTGTTAAAGATTTATAAATAAAAATATATACAATAATATATTAGCAAAACACGTAGGTAGAATTTAAACTACTAACATCTACTTAAAAAGAGAGTGCACAAACCAACTATGACTAATAATTGGATGTGTATGGCAATTGCATTTATTTCGTAGAAGACTACTATGAAATAATGTGCATTTTGATTTTGTAAAAGTCTTCTACAAAATCACCTAATAAATGAAAACGGTCCAATTTGGTATTTAATGTGTGAATGTTTTATATAAGTAAATAATGGTTTTTTGTATTTTATTTGTGTGAAAACCCGAAAACTACTCTCCATGTAGGGGTGGAACCCCCGCGATCCCAAATCCTCCCCGATCCCTGCCGTGGAGGGTCTTTCCCTCCCATCCCCATTCCCCGCTTCCCCGTCGGTCCCTGCAAGTCCCCGAACTTAGTTAAAAATAATGTTTTTGGTCTAACAAAACAAACAACTACCATAAATCAATAACAGCAGCAGTACTGGTCTATGTACCCAAACAAAATGAAGAAACAATAAGTCAATAACAACAACACAATAAATGATGTGATGTCCCCAAAAAGGGCGAAAAAAAAAATACCCTCAGAAGTTAGAACAAGAGAGCATGCGTATGAGAAAGAAGCACAGATCCGAGGGGATGTGGTGGTTGGCAGTCGAGCTCACCGGAGATGGAGCAGATGGTGGCGTTGCCATTACCGCAGAGAGAGGCAGCTTCACAGCCTCGCAGGGAGGTGTGGCTAGGGACTGGGTGATGCTACCATTCGCAACGCGAAGGAGCAAGTCGTCGATAAAATTTGGCGGTCAATGGCTGCTGAGTCACTGAATTTTGGTCTCTTCCCCTTGATGTGGTACAATGGCATAGGTGCTTTCCAGTTTCAACAAATTCAGAGTGAAGCTTCTAGGTTGAGTGAGAAGGGTTAAAGGCTTTGGGTTAGCTTTTTTTTAGGTAATTTGGGTAGGTGCTCTTTTTTTTTTCGATTTAACACATGTGGGCCGTGAGCAACAGTACGAAATATAATTTTTCTGGGGAAAAAAACTGAAAGCATTTGAAATGGCATAAAAGTATAGATTAGATGTACATATAATGTATATAACAGAAGGATATTTTAATAATTTTATTTATATGGTTCCTCGCGGGGGTGATCCCCGCCCTCACAAGAGAAAAATCGCCGAACTCGGGCCTGGGCAGTCCCCACGGGAATCCCTACTTGGTGGGGATTTTTGCCACCCTCATGTTTTACAGGACTTGTCAAGTCTACCAAAAACTTAAAGGACTTGTGGCTGCCTCTCACGCATGTGTGGACCCACCTCCTTAAATTAAATTTGATATTGCTCCAAGGAAAATGATCTATGTACGACACAAACAACATATTTACATCATGCACAAGGAGACAAAAAATTATTGTGGTGCAACCATTTAATTTTTTCCATGAGTCTCACAATTTTATTTGTCTTCTTGTGTATGATGTAAAAATGTTATATGTTTGTGTTGTACACATAACACTTCTCTTGTTCCAATCTTTTTTCATCTCCTCCCTGATCAGCTCTGAGGGACTGGACATATAGATTTGAATTTTAAACAAAATATTTTCTACTATATTATTGAGCGAAATTGGCAAGACATATTTTTGTGACTAGCTAGTTGCTGGATGCTTTGGAATTGGAGGACTAAGGAGTAGTTTGTACAATTACGCCAGACCTCCCCAAAAGTACAATTTCATCATATATATATATATGGTCTTCAATTCAAATCTGGGAATCTCCTCTGGGTCCTATGGGCCTTGTTAACATCCTTCGTGATGATGAAACAAGGGTTGTTATGCCCCCATCCATTTCAGCAGTGTAGTGTTGTGTTGCTTTTTTTGGGTTGTAAGCCTTGTTTCTCTATTTAAAAAGAATTATAAAATTTGATTTACATATAAAACCGAATTACTGTTATTTATTGCGATAAATTTAAGTTAGAATTGGAATAAAACTCTTAATATTAATTATGTTGATGGGTGTATACTTTACTTGTAGGAATTATAATTCAACTTCCAATAACAAAAACTAAAATAATCTTTTTACTTGGGCAACATTTCTTCCTTTTTTCCTGAAAAAAAATGACAAAAACATGGAACACACCATAAAAGCCCAACTGTAATGTGGGCATCTAAGAAGAAGCTAGACGTACCAGCCCACAGTTGGGCTGAGTGTCCCGATCGCGGCTATCTCTTTGACCAATGAAAACACGGCTATCATGACTCATTCATGAGTGTCCCGAGCGGGGTTTTTTATTTCGTTTCTCATCACATATTTAACCCGTCAATTATTCATTTAAAAGATTAACTTTTTTTTTCTTTTCATAATGAAATCTCACACATTATTTCCGACATGTTTATTTAGAATTTTTAAGAAAAACATTTTTAGTATAAAATATATTTATGAAAATTCTAAAGTATTTAGATATTTTTCAAAAAATTTAAATTCTAAAAAGTTATTTTATTTTGTTCAAAAAATTTAAATGTATTTTTTTAGAAATCATAGAAAATTAAATTACAAAATAACTTTTTGAAGCTTAAACAACGATAATGTTACTTTTTCCATATAAATTTATCTGTCAGGTTTCTTTTATATTTTTTTTACGAAATCTTTGTCCATTTCTAATATTATGGTAGTGTTCTTCTTTAGGACAAGGGCATTTTGTCTACCTATATAATTTCATACAATTATCAAGATCAATTTATTATTTTTCTTAATTAGTGTATATATATATTGCATAAATAAACTGAGGGCATATTTCTTTTTACTTTTTTTTCAATTTATATATTATTTTTTTATATTTTACAAAGTTATTAAGGCTATAAATTATTACTAGAGGATATAGAAGAGGAGAAGTTAGAAGTCAAACATGGCATCTACTCAAAGATTTTGAGTAGAAAACAACTATAATCTCAACCGCTTCAATTTATATATTATCACGCTAACATTGTTTACATTTAACATACAATATATTTTCTAGTTTTTTTTAATATCCCTATACATAACATTCAAGGATTCGGGATTTTCTCAAATTTAAGTTGAATTGGTGGATCTTCTTATCTATTTTTTATTTTTTCACAACTCTAAGGTAATGTTTAGAATCATAAAAAAATAAAATGATTTGATTTGATTTTAAATTATTTAAATTAATTTGATTTGTAAATTAAATCCTATATTTAAAATGATTAAATAAAAAATTAAATTAAATTGATTTATAAATCAATTCTTATGTTTAAAATATACTATATTATGGCATGGTATTGAACCATCAAGTTTGATTGTACTCTATCTAATAAGAAAATGGTATTTAAGCTTTAATTAATGGTATGATCTATATTTTTATATATGTCACTATTAAATAGAACACAATCCACGTAATGAGCCAATACTATTCAAGAATTTCTCAAACATATATTTACCAGTTAAGCCACACAATCTTGTTTGTTTCAAAGAAAGGAGAAATACTTAGGTATACAAAAAATTAAAAAAAATAATCATTCTAATATATTTATTAATTGTCATATTAATTTATTGAGCTATTATTATCTTTTACGTTTTTTATATTTCTAATATAATGCATAATTTATTAATAAATAAATAAAATAAAATAAATATTTTATCTTATTTAACCGCTGATAATAATTTATCCAAGAAGAGGCCCATCTCCCACGTGATATATCTCGACCTGCTCCCACTCGGCACATGACATGACGCCATGAGAAAGCTTATCACCTCAACCCAACTAGTCTTTAACAAACACATAATACAATATGCATAGTCCACAGATGCCTTTTCCTTTTCTTCTCAGTTCCCATTCCATTATAGAAACTCAAGTGAAAAGGCAACTTTTAGGTCCTCCTTTCTTCACCCACAACACAACTTGCTCGCTTCCCCCCCCCCCCCACCCCAAAAAAACAAAAAAAACAAAAAGGGAATAAAATAAAAGCCATCAAACTTTGCCCATTCAGATTAATTCTACCTTTAGAGTAATCATTATTCTAGGCGGACGTACTCTGACCCTGCCATTTTTCCAAGTCATTTTTTGGTTTACGTACTTCAAAGTTAAGCCGTGTACTCTGCTTGATATTGATCCATGATTATTATTATTTAATAGTATTTATATAATGTTGGTCAAAGTGTTTGATTGGCTACTTTCTCTATTTCACAGCAACGATTAGTTTTTAACTTTTTAATATTTTAGAATATATATTTATTTATAATATTAGAATAATATTCATTTTTTTGTTTATAATCTAAATATAAATGTGATAGTTAAATATTTAATATATTTATGAAGATAAATAATATCACTAGAGAATAATAGTTTTGTGAATTTATATGATTTTATATATTTATCAATATATTTTTTTATTTATAAGGGAGTACTTTAACGAGTAAGTGAATCAATCATTCAACAACGAGTATCGTTCATTTTAGTTTTCTAGGAGTTCAACTGAGGGTAATGCAGATATTTCACTCGATGGGGACATAATTTATTTTAGAATAATTCTATTTTGATATTAGGATGGGTGTAGACATTAATGTAAGCCTAATGTGATATGAAAAGAGTAATAGAGAGAATAAGTTAGAAAAAAAAAAGTAAATGATAAGATTGAATAGGATGTTTGAATGTTTGAAAAATTGAGTATTGAAATAATAAGATTGTTTATTTTAGTGTAGGGTCGAGTCACGACACAACGCCACGTTGAGGACAAAGCTTGCAGTATAGCTAGCGTTGCTTAACGTGACCCGGTAGATATAATAATAAGATTGAGTCTGGATTCCATCGTTATATGCCATGCTCCTCCTTCTCTTTGTTTTTTCTTCTACTGTCTATGTTTTAACTCTCCACTCCACAGTATCCATAGTTCAGTTTTATGGCCGTTTTCTGAGCTATGTATGTTTTTAGCAGCTGAACTGTAAATGTAGATTGGTTTTTACGGCGCACTTTGATGGGGAAGTCATGGTTGACTGCTGTGAAAAGGGCATTCAGATCTCCAAACAAGGACACACACCAAAAGAGTAAAACAAGAGACGATCCTGAACAGGAAGACCAAGACAAGGTGAGTGAGGCACCCTTTTCATTTCCCTAGCTAGCTACTTAATTTCTATGATATGATCCCTTTCAATTATCAATTAGATAATAATCTAATATTGAAGCGTCTGATATCTTTTTTGGTCGATTGGAGAAGAGAGACAGAAGAAGATGGATTTTCAGAAAACCTGCAAACCAGGAAGCATTAGTCAGTACTCAAATGAAGGTGAAGCTTTCTTCAACCGCAGACCAGGCTGTGTCTGTGGTGGCAGTAGCCGCAACGACAGATCAAAAGCATGCAGTTGCTGTGGCAGTGGCCACCAGACAGGCTACTATGGAGGCGGCAAGGCTCAACAATCATATTGGTATTGGTAGGGATGGGAAGCAATACGCTGCTATTGTGATTCAAACTGCTTTCAGAGGATATCTAGTAAGTGCAGCGCATGTGCTTGTGCTGCTACCTAATATATAGATCTAAATAATCTAGCTAGTTATCCCAGTTATTTGGGGATGGGAAACACGAGAGATTAATTATGTCCATGGTTTATGTGTATTAATTGATCATTGAAGGCAAGAAGAGCGCTTCGTGCGCTAAAGGGGCTGGTGAAGTTGCAAGCGTTGGTAAGGGGCCACAATGTTCGGAAGCAGGCAAAGATGACCCTTCAGTGCATGCAGGCTCTTGTTCGGCTACAATCTAGGGTGCTTGACCACCGCACAAAGTTCTCACATGAAGGTGGTAGTTCTAGCAGAATATCCACTTTCAGCGACACCAATAGCCTTTGGGAATCTCCCTATCTTCAGGGCATCTCAGATAGGAAGTCACTCGTAAGTGAGATGAGATGAGATTGAACCAGCATTTGTGTACTTCTTTTTATTTTTGCTTGCTTTCAGGATTCCTTAAGAAAAATAAACAAATAAATAAATAGCGTATTCTTTATATATGTTGTTCGAATGTGCTAATGTGACAGTCAAGAGAGGGAAGTAGCATTGCAAGCGACTGGGATGAACGCCCACACACAGTTGAAGAAGTTAAAGCCATGTTGCACAAGAGGAAAGAAGCAGCTATGAAGCGAGACAAGTCCATGTCTCAAGCTTTTTCTCAACAGGTACAGTCTCCCTTCATTCATCATTCATTCTGACCAATACTGTGTTTTTCTTTCCCCAGCGCCTTCTCTGTTTCTCACTTGTTAATTCGCTGGGCTAATTGGTTGTTCAATCCAATATAATGCAATACAATGTCAAAGATTTGGAGGAATGGCAACGAAGATGAGTTAGAAGAGAGACCAAAACGGTTGGAGCGGTGGATGACTATGAAGCCATGGGAGAGCAACAGGGGAAGAGCCTCAACAGATCGAAGACCCCATTAAGACTGTGGAAATTGACACCTCCCAGCCATACTCATATTTAGGACCTAACTACCGAAGATCACACCCAAACTACCAATACAATCCACAGTCACATCAACCACAGACACACAGGCATTCAGTTGCATCCCCACACCACAGAACCAGCCAAAATGTATCGATTCAGCACTCCCTTGCAACCCCATCGCCAGCAAAATCAAGACCCATTCAAGTCCGGTCCGCGAGCCCCCGCTTTAGCAGAGAAGATAGAAGCTACCATACATCTCAAACACCGAACTTGAGGCTGAATAATAATCATCATAATTATAGCGGAAACGTGTGGCTAAGTAGCAGGGCAGGAACAAGTAGTAATGGTGGGGCTAGTTTGCCTAATTACATGGCTACAACGGAGTCAGCAAAGGCTCGTATTCGGTCGCAGAGTGCCCCGAGGCAGAGGCCACCGACGCCAGAGAGGGACAGAGTTGGGTCAGCGAGGAAAAGACTGTCATATCCTGCACATAATGTGGAATGGGGTATGGGTATGGGCATAGTTTAAGGAGTCCAAGCTTCAAGAGTGTGAGTGGATCGCATTTTGGGCTCGAGCAGCAGTCCAACTACTCTTCCTGCTGCACTGACAGTCTCGCCGGTGAGATTTCTCCTTCTTCAACTGGTGACCTTAGAAGGTGGTTGAGATGATTTATTGCAAACTCTGATGTTGATGATGATGTGCGAGATCTTTGACTCAGTAGGTTTCTCTTTTATTTTTAATTTAATTTAAGAAAAATTTTTAGATACTCTCGTACTAATATAAAATATTTATTTTGATTAATTTATTAATTAAAAAATTAGTTATTGTATTAAAAATATAAAAAAGATGAAAGATAATAATGGTCACAAAATTTATGTGTCAATTAATAAAAATATTAGAATAAATATTTTCTTTTACTTTCAATATATTTAAGTATTTCTCTTTAATTTAATTAGGCTTGTGACGCTGGTGTTATTTTAATTTAATGTAATTAACCCTTTCACCTAAAAAAGTGGGCAAATATCCGGAGGTGGCCTGAATCAGATATTGAAGCAGCAAGTACTAATTGAACGCTAGGAAGCTGAGGGTCATTTACTTGTTTGTTTGTCATTATTTTTTCCTCGTGTAATTTTGTTAGGATCCGAAGGTAAAAGTGAGCCATATCAATATGTGGTGGCCTACCTTCCTTGTCCTCTTCAATTGATGTTGAACATTTGAACGAATGCCTAAAACCATTTGAGTGACCTTCCGGATTCTGCTGTACTTGTATTTTAGCTGTTGCCTTTGAAGACCAACTTGTACCCTTGTTTCTCGCGTGAGCAAATCATATAATGACGGAATGGGGATACTTCGCAGTTACCAAACACAATTTAAGATCTCAGCCATATCATACTCTTTTGCCTTTATTAGTCCAAAAAATAATAATTGGGCTGTTGTTGCATCTGATGAATATTCATTTCGTTACCGTCCCATAACTTGCAGGGATATACAAATCAATCATGTTATATGAAACTTCGTAAACTCCCCCTCAAATTAACCGGAGATACAACTCCATATCATTGGCTGACACGATCATGATTCATTGTTAACCCAGTGTTTTTATGCACGAGCATATATTCATAATTTTTAACTAGACAACTAGTGCAATTCCGAATATTCTTCATCCTATCCTGTAGCCACATACATACCACCTTCACCATCCATGATCTTAGGCGCCTTCTCAATTTCTACATCTCCCTAACCATTTCGATGGTACAAGATCCACTCGAGGGTATAAGAATTTTTCGTGCAATAATTCCTATAAAGATGATAAGCAGCGCATAACGCTTGTTTGTTTTAACTTTTGGCAAATTTGAAAAGAAGAAATTTATCTTTATGGGACATTTTTTTTTACTTTGATCGAAAGTACTTTGTTTCCCACTATTATTTGCTCTCGCCTTGGAAGTTTTTTTCTCACTATCATTGCGTAGCAGTGCTATGATATATCGATTTCTCTGTTCTCTGAAATTCATAATCAGAGGTATCTGTGAGCTATTTGCTCATTAATGTTCTATCCTACCTACAACTAAAGTTGTTGTGAGGGCGCTAAAAGAAACTTGCTGCCCTTGCTATATATTGAATGCGTGATGAATTACTTAGTTTTAAAGTTAGATGCTGAGTTCTCTTGGGCAGGGGCTTATTTCACAAGGAACTCGACTCTAACTCTAAAATGCTCTACATGTGCGGGTCACTGCTAGGCTGGAAAATAATTCCCATGCTGATTCTCAACAAAAGCTAAATAAACAAATAGAAGAAAAATGAACAATGCCTTTGTTGGTCATATTGGTTTGTTGTACATTTTCAAAACATCACGATTAACATTTCCACCCAAAGAGCAATCAATACATTGGTGACATCAAATACATCAAGAAAGAAAAAGAAAAGTCACTATGAGCATTTATAAATAGGTGGATACTACCCTACAATTGTTGGGTAATGCCTTTGGCTGTAGTTGCATTTAACTACATTTTAAAAATGTGGTCAAATGAAATTAACTGTGTGGCAAAACACCAAAAACTTTCAACCCCCTTTCAATTTCAGTTCTCCGTTTCCACCCTCACTCCCCACCTTTGCTGCACCCTCCGACAATGACGATCGCCACCACCGCGCCATATCCTCCCTCCTCCGCCATCACCATCACCATCCCTTCCTCTCCCCATTCTCTGAAAAGAAGCCTTGAGTTTGGTAGCATGAAGACCAACAGCAAAGTCATTTTCATTCACATACTTATCTTCTTCTTTCTCCCAATGCCCTATTTTCATCTTGGCCCTACATGTACACATCTACACCGATTGAGTGGATTACCAAGATCTGAGCTTGCAAAGATCTGGTTTTTTTTTTCTTCTCCTTTTATTGTGTAATGATATTTACTAATACAAGAACTCCCATCTAATGCAAATCTAAAGGTTCCTGTTTCTTGCCACTCTTCATCGAAATTCATAAAACTATTTCCATGTTTACCATTGGAGACACCTTTCCATTTTAGTGCTGCAGACTTCCCATCATTTTTCTTGCCAGCCCCATTTGACTCAACCAATCTCATAAGGGAACTAGCTTGACATGAACTCCTAGAAGCTTGTGAAAGTATCTCTCACAACGGTATTTGACAACCAGTTTGTAACCACCAATGACCACCAAAGAAAATGCACCAAATAAATTAGGACCTCATCTAAAAAGTAATAACAGAGTGGATAGTTTGAGGCAGAGATTAAATTGTGAATATAGACATAAATACAACATGAAGAAAGAGCACAGAGATGCATAACAAGAGGTGGTGAAGGTGGAAGATGGCACAGTGGTGGGGGTTGTCGTCATCAGAGGGTGCAGCGAAGGTGGGGAGTGAGGGTGGAAATGGAAACTGAAACTGAGAGGGGTGGAGAGTTTATGGCATTTTGCCACATAACAAATTTCATTTAACCACGTTTCTAAAATGTGGTTAAATGCAACTACATCAAACGCATTGACCCAACGTGAGAATCCACCTTATAAATATGAGGTGGTAGAGTTTATCCATGTAATTATTTCTTAAAATCTCAGCACAGATGCTTAAATATGCGATTTAATTTGATAAGGTATATTTGACTGATCCATTGATATGGCACTGATGTCTGGATGTATGCTTTTTGGTATGTTCAATAATGTTGAAACTCGAAATGAAAGAGGAAACATCCTTTTTTGAGTTGATAGTTGATAACCATCGGTCATCATGTGTAGATGTGAATGCGTACTGGCTTCGACAATGTTCGAGTGTCCTGAGTTCAAGATCATTTGCTAGCTCCACACATTTCGAATTATCTCGCATCTTTTCGGCCGTGCTTGAAAGGCTAGCGTAAAGCAAGCTTAATGAAGGTATGCCAGTACTTTCTTATTCTTTCTTTCTCTCAAGTTCATGACAGTTGCTGGATTTTAGCTTCTAGCTTCAATGCCATATCAAAGAAAACTCATTAATTCAAGTAAAAATAATTCTGACCCACTTTTGCGCGCACCAAATACTGAGATTTGTATACATATCTTTTTTTGTTCAGTTCATACTTCACAGCACAGGAGTGTATCTACACGTATATTCACAGAGACAATATTTTTATCATTTAGTCACAGCAGTCTAATATATATCATTTTTTTTATGATGATTTATATTATAATTTTATCACATTTTCTAAATGTTAGATGATATTTCCTTCATACGTACAACAAGTAGTTTTTTGCTCCACAATTGACGCTGATCATTAACGCATTCCCTTCATAAAAATTAAATCAGACGACAGATATATAATGTCATGAGCCCTGAATATAAATAATAAACTAATGAATCCACTATTATAGCCTCTGGACTTGTCCTTGCTCTATACTCAAGCAACACAGCTACGTATATGTGAGCAAAACACACCTGTATGGTCTAAATTGATGTTCAAATTAAAATTCCAGCCACTCCGTTATTAGGCTTAACTGCTAAAGGGGATGCAACAACTAGGCTTCACATCTACTCTTCTCTCCTATTTTCCTATGTGGCACTCTCTACGCCTCCAGAAGATCCCATCAAGTGCTCTTCAAAGAATACAAGCTGCACTATCACAAACTCCTATGGCATGTTCCCTGATCGAACTACCTGTAAAGCAGCACAAGTGCTATACCCTACAACGGAAGAAGAGCTCGTGACAATGGTTGCATCAGCGACAAAACACAAAAGGAAGATGAAAGTTGCAACCCGTTTCCCCACAGCATCCCCAAGTGGGTCTGCCCTGATGGCCAAAACGGGCTGCTGATAAGCACCAAATATCTGAACCAGATACTGGAAATCGATGCGGAAGCGAGGAGAATAACGGTGGAGAGTGGAGTGACACTGAAGCAGATGGTGGAGGAGGCTGCAAAGGCGGAGCTGGCCTTGCCATATGGGCCATACTGGTGGGGCCTGACAATGGGGGGTCTTATAGGGACGGGTGCTCATGGAAGCTCGTTGTGGGGAGAGGAAGCGCGGTTCATGATCATGTGCTCGAGCTCAGAATTGTCAGGCCAGCAGGTCCTGAAGATGGATACGCTAAGGTTCAGACCATAAATGAAGAACATGAACATCTCAACGCAGCAAAAGTATCACTTGGCGTGCTTGGGGTGATTTCGCAGGTATGGTATGCTATCTATTTCGTTCTCTCATCTCTCTGTTCGATATGATCGTAACACTCTCAATTTCATCAGTGAATATTTTTCTTTCATATGGCTTAGTCATCCTCATAAGATGGGCAAACGATAATGACGGTACTAACTAATTAAGTTTCAAGGTTGTATATCACCTAGCATTACTCTTCTCAGTTATTCTCTACGTTATTCCGTGTTCATTATTATTATTATTATAGAAATATGATGAGTTGTAATCTAAGTAGTGGTAGGTATATACACTTTATATCACTGTGAAATTTAATTGTAATTTTCTTCTCTTCCTTTTTCTCTTTCTTCAAATATCCATTTTGCCGTGGGGATTTAAGGTTATTCAAATATCCATTCTGCTGATTGCCTATAGTATTGACAGATTACTCTGCAACTGGAACCTCTCTTCAAGAGATCCATTACATATTTGACGAAAAATGATTCGGATTTGGGAGAGGAAGCGGTCGTTTTGGGCAGCAACACGAGTTTGCAGATGTAACGTGGTACCCAAATCAACACAAGGCTGTCTACCGTATAGATGATCGTGTCCCCATCAATACATCCGGCGTTGGTGTCTATGACTTCATCCCTTTCCGTTCTGCTCCTTTACTTGAATTGGCCATGCTCAGAACCACAGGTCAGCTTGGCTTCCTTGACTTCAAAATATATAGTTGTATATATATATATATATATGTAAATGTAAACTACATTTATTCATGTAATTGTTTAAATGAAAATAGTGTGTTTGTTGACTCAATGGAAAATGTGAAAGTGTGTTTGGTTTGAAGGGTAAACACGAAAATAAAAATTATGTGAATAGCTTCATATGTAAAATAAGACAAAAAATTTACTCATACAATTTTTATTTCTATTTTTACCGTCCAATTAAATATATGTTTGATTGAAGGTGTAAATGTGAGAATAAAAATTTGATGGATAGATTTCTCGTAAATTTGGATAAGCTCGCCTATAAGATTTTTACCCCAATCTATTGCCTTCCAACCAAATACACCTGGATGTGAAAATTTGATGGCAGGGTTAAATGCTTGAAACTTGTTTCTACCATAGAAAACACATCAAATCGAATTATGATTTTTTGCCCCTTGGTTTGCTTTTGATATGGGATACAGAGGACGTTCAAGAATCCATTAGTGATGCTGACGGAAAGTGCTTACTTGCCAAGACTGCAACGAATTCCCTGATGGCCAAAGCTTACGGACTAACAAACAATGGTGCTGAATTTTTCTTAAATATTTCAGTCAGATAAGCCCTTTTGGAAGTACTTATTTTTCTTATCCAAAAGTCAAATTCACATAATTTCAATTTCAGAACCCGAAGCATGCATTTGTTTTATATTTGGAATTTGCAGGTAAAATGTTCACCGGATTCCCTGTAGTTGGATTTCAAAACCACATCCAGGCATCAGGATCGTGCCTAGAAAGTCTTCAGGATGCGAAGACCACATCATGCCCTTGGGACTTCGGGTGAAAGGAGAGTTCTTCCACCAAACCACGTTTAGCATTGGCTTGTCTGTTGTAAAGAATTTTATTGAAGACGTGCAAAAGCTAGTTGAATTGGAACCAAGGGGATTTTGTGGCACAGAGATCTACAACGGAATTCTTATGCGTTATGTTAAGGCTTCAAGTGCCTACTTGGGGAAGCAGGAGGATGCAATAGACTTTGATATCACATACTACCGTAGCAAAGACCCAATGACTCCTAGGCTTTACGAAGACATTTTTGAAGAGGTTGAGCAGCTAGGAATTTTCAAATATGGAGGTCTACCCACTGGGGTAAGAATAGGAACTTGGCATTTGAAAGAGTAATCAAGAAGTACAAAAATGCAGGGAAATTTTTGAAGGCGAAAGATGAGTATGATTTACAAGGACTATTCTCTAGTGAGTGGACAGACCAAGTGCTTGGTGTAAAAGAAGGAGTAACAATATCAAAGGATGGTTGTGCATTAGAAGGCCTTTGCATATGCTCACACGACAACCACTGCGCACCCAGCAAAGGCTACTTTTGCAAACCAGGCAAAGTCTACAAGGAAGCAAGGGTCTGTACTCATTTAAGGTCTGAACAGATGCAACAAGATTCCTATGTATTTTGAGAAATTCTTGGTACAACACGAGGTCAGTGCCTTTTCAAGAATGGCACCTAATGAATATAGAGTTATGTTATTTCCTTCTATATGTGGACGTGTGTCGAACTCGCATTCGTAACAGGATTAGAATGGGAAGTTGATTCCTTTAAGTAGGGTTGACACTATTCAAATGATAAATGAGTATGAGCGACAGGATATTCACAATTTATGAGTATAATTAACGTTTCTCATGAATATATGTGAAAAAACGGAGGTGAAAAATGGTTGTTTTATTAACAATGATGCATGGTATATTTCACCATAAGTAAAGAAGGAAATGGATAGCTAAAAGTGAGATTCACTTTTTTTTTTTTCCTTTCAAGGATATCAAAAGATATCTCTTAGGTATTAGTGAGTTTCACCATTTTTTATAGATGTTTAAAGAACACTTCTAAATATCTCTTTAAAAGCCTCAAAAAGAGATTTAAAAGATCAATAGAGTTATGAATACATATATGTAAGTGGAGAAAGAAAGTTCTTTTGATAATATTATGAAATTAATAATTAGATATTATTAGTATAAGAATAAAACTGTATTACTGGTGTAATGGATCCTATGATTGTAACACTACATTTTTTTCTGGATAGATAAGATTAGATCAACTCAAAATGAAAAGGTAAAGATACATAAAGTTCACAAGGCAAACAACAGCACAAACATCGACCGCATAATCATGCCTACAAGCCAAAAAACATACCCAAAACAACAGCAGCAGGGAAACAAGACAAAAGACCAGCTGTTAGCACATAATTCATCCTACACCCCACAATATATTTGCATTTGCCAATTTTGTTAAATAGGAGGGAGGATAGGCGTGACAAAAATTAAAGCTTGTCCAAACTTCCTTTCATCTAAATATCTAATTCACTAAGCTAAACTCAGGTAATTAATTATAGTATGCATTACTATTATGAGGATAGTTTTGCTGCACTCTTTAATATCAATTTTTATATATTATTACTTAATTATGGGTGGCTGGTTTCTATGCTAAGTTGGAATATACACAATAATAGTGCTATATTGTTATCATCCAAGACCGAGGTATTTTGGCTCTATATTACTGCGAATGTGATTTCCACAAGGCATCTTAATATGATCATTATAAGTTTGGCATCACCTTTCATTATATACTACAATCATTCAGAATATTCAAATATTCATCAGAAGAAGTTACAAAGTCTATTTATATGTCCATTAAAAAATTAAAGACAACCATTGTAAGCATAGTATCGCTGCTACACTGGGGATTTGGTCTTTGGGGATACAGGGCCGCATTTCTATCCTACTGCGGTTAATCTTTTGGTTAATAGTTCGCGTTATGTGATCATTTCTTGAGAACAGTATGTATTTCCTTTTTGTCTACTTTTTTAACAACAGAAACCAAAAAACAAAAGGAGCTAAATGCATGCACAATAATCTTTAATTTAAATTGTCATGCGTACTATATGCGATATGAGAATTATATATACTTCCAACTGAGTAATATAACGTCAATTTGATTTCTTGTATGAACTGAATACCTGTAATTTAAATTGTCATACGTACTATATGCAATGTGAGAATTATATATACTTCCAACCGAGTAATATAACGTCAATTTGATTTCTTGTATGAACTGAATACCTGCCATCAACCTTGAACAGCTCAAGACTCAAGTAATTTGTACTGCTGTCATCGATAATGAGACAAGCAAGTAGTCATATTATATATATATATATATATATATATATATATATATATATATATATATATATATATATATAATATTATAAATGGGAAAAGGCAAAAATCTCCTAAGCAGATTTGAAAGGATGATCCAAGACTCAAGTTATCTGTAGATAGATGCAACATTGATTATATTCCATAGTGTAACTCACATTGCGATAGTGAATCAGATAAGTATGAAAGCAAAAAAAAAAAAAACTACGTTGCAGAAGTACTAGTTTTTCACTTGCCCAGTACATACATGAATGCGGAAAACTATGCCCCATAAAAAAAATTATGATAATGAATCAGATAAGTTTGAAAGCAAAAAAAAAACCTACGTTGAGAAGTACCAGTTTGACTTTTGCTGCCCATTGTATACATGAATGCGGAAAACTATCCCCGTAAAAATATAAACAAAAGTATAATATATTTAAATGAATAAAACCTGAATGATTTAAAGTTGTTTAAATAAAATAATAATTTTTGAAAACTTTAACTTAACTTGCTAAAAATAATATTTTAATAAATAATAGCAAGATTATTATTTTGACTCTCAAAAAATTATGTTACTAATAATATGGACCTAAAAAAATTATTTGTCATTGGTCATCCAAAATCCACCTCATTAAACAAATTGACCGAAACGTCACTTGAACCTCTATTTATGATAACAAAAGTGATTATCTTTCACGCCTTATGTTAAATTAGTACTTTATGAATAATCACTTCAGTTTTAAAAGATCATTTTTTTTTTGTCAAAATAACCCTCTTTGGAAATATAAAACTACCACTTTATCCTCAAAAAATTATATTTTTAATAAAATAACTCTTACAAGAATTACTTTTGTTAATAAATGAAATTCGATTGACACGTTGTTAAACTTGTCAAATGAGATGGATCTTTGGAGAGTTATCATCGGTGAATATAATTTCTTTTAGCTGAACTATTTTGTCAGGAAATAATTTGCCAGAGACTAAGTGATGGTTCTCCCAAAATAACATATTTTTAAAGAATGAAACTAGGATTATCCGAGTTTAGTAATTAAAATCTTTATACAAGCAAATGAACTCTGAATGTAACTCCCCGTCCCTCTTACCAAGCCGTCTCTAACCTGCCCCTCCCTCTAAATCCGGCCAGCACCTTCCATTTTCTCTTCCACTATTTCACTCTTTCTCATCATGTATTCTCTTCTCTCGTTTAAAGTTCTGTTGTTGAGTTTAGAAGAAGAGAGAAAGTGCTCCACTTCTCATTCTCCTTCTCTTCTCATCCTCCGTCCTTGTAACTTGTTTCGGGGTCAGATTTGTCCTTGTATTTTAAGCAGAGATAGTTGTAGAAGTAGAGGGAAAAAGAGTGCTCCCATCTTAAAAAAAAGGGTGTGCCATCGTTTAAAAAAAGAGTGCATAAAAAAGTGAGTATTAAATAAATGATTAGTAGTGTCATGATAATAGTATGTGAAAATGTCATATTTATATGTGAGAGTTTGCAAAAAAATTCTAATATCAAGAAAATATTTAGCAAAAAAAAAATTATAATGAAATCTAATTTTATTAGTCATTTAAATTTAACGAGGTGGAGTGAAATTTTTTAGGAAGAATAGTGTGAGGCATAATTTTACTAAATCTCAAGAGTGTTTGTGTTATTTATCCTTAAATCTCATTTCCCTTGTCACTAGCCTAATTCTAGTGGCTTAAAGTAGGGGATATTTGTTGTTCAATTTGATATGATTTTGAGAGAAAGACCAACAAATTGAAGCAATAAATTTTATTTTGGTTTGGTTTTGTTCAGTTGATTATATTTGATGGAACCAAATCAAGCCAAACAAATTTAAATTGGTTTGAATTGATTCAATTTTCGATTTTTGTTAAAAGTATTATAAAATTTTAAAAAATAATTTTAAATGATATTAAATTAGACAAATCATAATTATAAAACTATATAATTACAAAATCTAATGTGTAATATATATACTTATAACTACCAAGTTAAGCAAATAATAAAACATTTGAACAAAAATCATGCTGATTAAATTAAAAGAATTAATAAATAATTAAAAACAAAAAATATTGAGTTAAAATATGATATAAATATAATAATTCAATAATTTAATATTAAATATTATACAGTATATTCATGTATATATATTTACATAATAACATATATGGATTAATAATCCAGTTCAAATTTTGTTTGGTTAGATTTTGGAAATAAAAAAAATTGAGCAAATCAATCAGTTTTCATAAAATAAAAACCAATTCAAAATAATTTATTTCATTTTTATCAGTTTTTAATTTTTTTAAATCATAAAAAATATCAAATTGGTCCCTTTGTAGAGAAACTAATTTATCTTATATTTTTAATTGACAAAGACCTCTCTTGATAACTTTTTTTAGATAGATCAATTTATCCAACTTAAAATTTAAAATAGAATAATTTGGAGATTTTGACAATAATATTTTAGAGAATTTGTTTTTAAATAGTATTTTATTATTTTTTTCAAAAATCATCAAAAGAATATTTCATTAATATTTTAGAAAACAAACTCGGTTTGTCCGAGTTTGGTGCAAAACTTATTAAAAAAATTAATAATAATATACTTTATTCAAAGAATTTGGTTTGTCCAAATTCAATATAAAATATTTCCCCATCCACACCAAAGTCGGGTCACATCACGTTGCACGCTTTTCAGCAATGGAAGACTTACAAAGAATTCGGACCATCCAAGTTTTGTTTAAATCTCTTAATGTCCCTGTAATTTTTCCCAACGATCATATTTCAAAAACAATTTTTTGAAACAACATATGAAAATTAAAAAACCAGATAATATCATTTGAATATATTACATTATTAAAATAATATTTACCATCCTGAAGTTTTATAAAAATTTTATTATAATTTTTTTAAAAAATAATGTTTAACTCAACTCATGATCCAAGTTTCATCCATTCAAATATATTATATTATTAAAATAATAGTTTATATGCCTGAATTTTATAAAGTCTTTTATTAAATTTTTAAAAATAATATTTTATTTCCTAATTAAACTCGAATTGTCAGAATTTATATTAAAAGATATAAAAATATTCTTTTATAAATAATTTAGCATTTTCATGTTACAAGATTCAAACAATCCGAATTCCCTACAAAATTTTTCCTCTCTTCAATTCCATATAACAGTAAAATACCCCAGCACCTAATAAACACATAAAATAATTACAGAAAACTCCTAACCAAAAAAATTGACCCAAACAAAAGATAACCTGTCATCAAGTGGGGATATAGCTGAAATTTTCTTTCTCTTTTTGCTAGATAAAAAACGACAAGTTTTTTGTTCTTTTCATTTCTTTTTCTAATCAGGTGAAAAAATTACCCGAGTAAAAGCGGGCACAGTGAGTCACAAGGGGCACAGTGATAGAGCACTAATTATGAGTTATTTTTGTTTTTTCCCGATAAGTAGAAATAATTTGACTCTAATCAGAGAGACAATAAAATTAGTATTTAATTAGAATGACCGTGAATGCATGCTGATATGGATTGATTTCAAATCATGAATTTTGTTTTTGGCATAACATGTGCACAGGTAACCTTTCACTACATCATATTTAATACAACATTTATTTATAATAAGTGCGTGCTATTAAAACTTTTTAATAGCATGTTAAAAAATATTAAAAATATAAATGTGTTATTAAAATTCTTTTATATTATATAGGCTATATCACTAAGTTTCACAATTACTTTAAATAATTTAACAATATTTTTTAAATATTACTAAATTTCAATTATGTTGTAAATGCTTGTAATTAGTCCAATGAAAACTATCCCGGTAAATAATGCTAGCTTAATTAACCATCTATGTTTTTTCCTTGATGAAAATGAACCAACTATATATAAGGAAATTCAAAAAATAACTAAATAAATAAAACAGACACACTTTTATGAATAAATATGGGACATTTGTTATTCCCACGGAGGGATGGGAATAAAATATGGACATTTTTCATTCTCATGAATAATTTGTCTTGGAATATATATATGAATTTAGTTACAAACCAAACATGAGAATGTTATGGGTGACCAATGTTATGTTCGACATTTCATATTCTGAAAAATGTTAAAATACTTTTTTGAACCACATTCTATTTGTTTGACAGTTATATTATGATGATTATTCAAGCTTTAGGCAATGAGCAATTTATTCATTTTGATTTTAAAAAATGTTCTTTTCTCATGAGAATCTAGTATTCCACAAGGAAATTAAAGGTGGGAATACAATTTGGAAATTATTCATATTCCCATAAATTAATTTGTCCGTGTAAATTTTAGTAATTAAGTTGCAAACCAAATTAAACATGAGAATCTATAATACTAATATTTAGACTTCTATAAGGGAAACTTTTATATTGTGTCACTTTAAGCGTGATTTAGGACTCACAATTTTTATTTAGAATTTGAATCATCAATCTATATTCATTACACTTAATTGATAAATATCAATCACATAAATCATAATTAATTATTAATTATGAGATATCAATTATAAATCATAATCTCACTTCCACTTCACAACCCAATTTCAAAACCCATTATTAGATACTACAATATCACTTTGAAAATTTTTATTCTATATTTTAAATTTATGAAATAGTAATTTTTTCATTCTAATATATTTCAATTATTTTTTTATGAATATATTATTTGGATTATTTATCAAAAAATTATTTGGCTTAACATATAGTTCTATGTGCAACACATGATTTATATATTATCAATGAATGCATAATTTGAAATTAACTTATATGATAGTTTTTAACCAATATGTAATCATCAATTTGTAATTAATGTAATTTGTAACATATCCTGAGCTTTATGGATTGAAGTCCCCATAAACCAACACAAGTCTTTTCAGCGTGCTTTATCCTCACTCACACGCTTCCTGGGAAAACTTCCCAAGAGTCACCTATCCCAAAATTACCAAGTCAAGCACGCTTAACTTGTCTTTCGTTATGGATGACCGAAAAGAAAGATGCATTTTTGTAGCATAGGTAGTATCAATTAATTCATATAAACCTCCTTAACTATAGTCCCTCACCTATAACTAAGATCCTCCTCATCAAGTGTAATTGATTCATTCATGTCTCTTCGCTTGGAGGAGGAGCCGTTCGTTTTCGTGCCTTTCTATCTGATCACTCCTAACCTCGTCCCAGGGCGTTACACCCCATTCCGCTTGATTCGTCCAGAACACACTATATAGGAGAATGTAGGCTTGATACTATTTGTAACATCCCTGCCGCTTTATGGATTGTTGATTGTCCCCACAAACTAACATAGGTCTTTTCAACGTGCTTTATCATCAATCACAGCACTTCCTATGAAAACTTCCAGGAGTCACCATCCCAAAATTACCCCAAGTCAAACACGCTTAACTTGGAGTTCTTTCGTTATGGGTTCCGAAATATTGCATCTTTGTGGATATGGGTACCAATCAATTCGTATAAACCCTCTTAATTCTTGTATAGTCTCATACCTAACCAGGTCTAGCTGATCTCTTATTTGGGTTTGTAATTGGTTCATTCATGTATCCTCCGCTTGGAGGCAAGAGAGTTCAGTCCATGCTTCCTAGCACGATCACTCCTACCTCGTTCCGGGCATTACATAATTTATCACAATGATGTCAATCATAAATAATAGATGGATATTTTAAAATTATATATTTTATTTGAAAATATGCTTATCAAGATAAATAAATTAAAATCTTCTGAATTAATTCAATACTGATTTAAATAATTTAGTTTAATTTTTAAATATATTTTTATTTTAAAAATATAAAATATTTACTATGATATATTTATTTTGACTTAAATTCAAAGAATTTTCTTTATTTAATACTTGAGTATTTTTATAACTCATATATACTCTATTATCATTTAATTTTAATATGAAATTTTCAAGTATGGAAGTTATTCGCTTTTTTTAAATGGGATATGTGAGGTTTTTTAGGATTTTCAATATAGTTTAAATATGATATTTTTTTTATTTTGTTATATTCAAATTACATTTAAATATGGTAATTAGAAGTTGAATACTTTAAATTTATATAATTGAATATCTTGTAAAATATCTCTTTACATTAACAATGCATTAAAATTAAATCCTTGGAACAATATATTATAACAATTAATAAGATATATATCATTTAATCATAATCTATGTTAGTTTGACATGTCCATCAATTTAGAGAAGAGATATCAAATTGATATAATTGAGTCAACCTTAAATTTGTGCTATCATTGACATAGTAGTTATATTAATTTAAAATTATTTTATTAATTAAAATCATAGAAAATATTATCATGGTCAACAAATTAAACTAAAAATTTAATACCACAAATTAACCCATAAATATGATCAATCAGTCACTCTAATTAATTAATTACTCTCAAATTAAAATTAAAATGTTAAAGAATAACATTAATTACATATCATTTTATTTTTGTATGTCAGATTTAATTAGTATAATATATAATTTATTAAAAATTATTATAATATATAAAATTTGCCACATTATACTAATGATATTGATAATAAAAATATAATAATACATGTTATATTATATTAGTTTTGATATTTTAATAAAACTTAATATCATAGTTAACATATTTTTGAAGTATTTAATATAATCTATAATTTATCTATAATACTAATAATTAAGATTCATTACATGACTTTTTTCATGTGTCATTCATAAAGAAAATTATGCCCCACTATTTTCATAATCTTAATATTTAAAGTAAGTTTTTGAATTTAATTTACCTTCTAATTATTAATTATTTTTTTAATCATACCTTTATATCTCTCTTTATTAAAATTATTTAACAAAATAATTCAATCAAAATTATTTAACATATAACAAATAATATAAACAAAATGTTAATTGAATGTATTATACCATTAAAATTTTATATATATAATTATAGTATTAAAGATAACAAAGCTATTATAATTTCATTACCACAAAAATTATAATTAATGATTATAATTATAGAATTAATGATAATAAAACTATTATAATTATAATAATTAATGATAACAAGAAAATCTTAGCACACTTTTAATTTTTAATTATCTTTATTGGATTTAATTTACATCATGTATGTATTTTTATTTTTAATTTGAATTATGTTGCATTAGTGATATTTGTTATTATGGATATTTGTGTTTCGAATAAGTATTTTGAAATTTTTTTCTTTTTTGAATTTTTTTTAATAAACCTTGAATAGGATTAGAATTCAAATCTCTGAGGAATGAGGAATGAAGACCTTGACAAGGATGAGAATTTGGATAAGAGGTAAAATTTTAAATAGGACGAGGTCAGAGGAGGGGAGGAAGTTTCTAACTTCAAATGTAAAACTTTTGAAAATCATAATATATATATATATATATATATATACTGTGTCTCACTATACTATATTTAATTTCTTACAACCTAAGCATTCCAACTTATCAATTCCACAATTGTTTCATATTAATTTTTTTAAAAAACAAGACTTTAATTTTTCAACATTACAATATTTAAAAAAATCAATCTCACAATTCATAATGACACTAATTATTTATTAATTATTTTAAAAATTAAATAATTACATCACTTTCTTAGGATTATATGTGATTATTTTACTAATTAAAATATATATTTTAAAATTGATATTTTAATTTACTGATAATATATACAAGGAAAGGAGGTATAATTGAAATCACATAAATTAAATTTATTAATTATTTTTTATTAATTAGGAAATACATTTTTTTTATAAATCAAATATTTTAATTTATTTAAAATATGTAAATGGTTAGGATGACAAAAAAATGCTAACGTGAGTACACGTGTGACGAGATTATCCCCAACAAAGATAGGAATAGGGATAAATTTTGTTTTTAATGGGGTGGAGTCCTCATTTGTTAAACAGAAGGACATAGATATCACATCTTTATTTTTTCAATTATTTATATTGAATTTTCATTATGTATGCATTTATTATTTTTTAATTTAGATTATGTTACATTACTAATATTTGTTATTATAGATATTTATGTTTCAATGTTAAAATATTTTTTACTTTTTTATTTTTGGAATTCTTTTAATAAATCATTTGCGAATATCACAAGGATTCAAATCAATTGAGGAATGAAGAAATGAAGACCTTACGGTGATGAGGATGAAAATGAGAGGCAAAATTCTAAATGAGAACTGAGGCATGAGATATGTTCTCTCTAAATTAATACCCATTATCATTATAAATCTTATGATATAATAAAATTATCCAAATATTCTTTTTATTATTTAACAATTTTAACTTTCGAAATGTGTAAAATTTTTGTAAAATAAGCTCTTTATTATTATAGGTTATTTATCAAGATTTTTTTCAACCACATAAACATAATATTTAAAATAAGATATAAAATAAAATGACACATTTATATTTTATCAATTTATTTAATTATTTAACTATTAACTTATTTTCAAAATAAAATTATATACTCAATTTTCTATAAGATATATTTAAATAAATTATTTATTTTATAATAGTGAATAAACTAATTTTATTATTAAGGTTCATCGCAGTTAAACTACTAGTAATACTAATATTTAAGACCAATATGAAAAAAACTTTTACAGGTGTCACTTAGAGCAATTTATGGCCCACAATTTTTATTTGGAATTTGAATCCTCAATCTATATTCATTACACTTAATTGATAAATATCAATTACATCAATCATAATAAATTATTAATTATTAGTTATGATATATCAATTATAAATCATAATCTTAGTTCCACTTCACAACCCAATTTCAAAACCCATTATTAGATGCTACAATACACTTATAAATTTTTTTTATTGGTTGACTTTGCAAATTTTTATTCTATATTTTAAATTTATGAAATAGTATTTTTTGTTCTGATATATTTCAAATTATTTTTTATGATTATATTATTTGGCTTAACATATACCCATAGTTTCTTTTAAATATATTATAATTCTATAGAAACACTGATTTATATATTATAATGTATAATTTGAAATTAACTTATATGATAGTTTTCAAAACAATATGCATTATCTATTTATAATTAATGTAATTTATCACAACGATGTCAATCATAAATAATAAATAAATATTTTAAAATTATATATTTTATTTAAAAACATGCCTATCAAGATAAATAAATTTAAATCTTCTGGAATTAATTCAATACTAATTTAAATAATTTAGTTTACCTTTTGAAATATTTTTTTACTTTTAAAAATATAAAATATTTACTATGATATATTTATTTTGACTTAAATTCAGAGAATTTTCTTTATTTAATGCTTGAATATTTTTATAAACTCACATATACTTTATTATCATTTAATTTTAATATGAAATTCTCAAGTATGAAAGTTATTCATTTATTTTGAATGGGATTTGTGAGGTTTTTTAGGGTTTTTCAATATAGATTAAATATGATATTCTTTTTATTTTGTTATATTCAAATTACATTTAAATATGATAATTAGTTGTTGAGTACTTTAATTTTATATAATTGAATATATGTGTAAAATATATTTTTATATTAACAATACATTAAAATTAAATCATTGGAACAATATATTGTTAAAATTAATGAGATATATATCTTTTAATCATAATCTATGTTAGCTTCAAACGGTCATGAATTTAGAAGAGATGTCAAATTGATATTATTGAGTTAACCTTAAATTTGTGCTATCATTGACATATAAGTTATATTAATTTAAAATTATTTTATTAATTAAAATCATAGCAAATATTATCATGGTCAACAAATTATAACTAAAAATTTAATACTACAAATTAACACATAAATATAATCAATCAGTCACTCTCAAATTAATCAATCACTCTCAATTTTAAATTTAAATTTTAAAGAATAACATTAATTACATATCATTTTATTTTTGCATGTTAGATTTAATTAGTATAATATATAATTTATTAAAAATTATTATAATATATAAAATTGCCACATTATATAATGTATTGATAATAAAAATATAATAATACATGCTATACTATATTAATTTTGATATTTTAACAAAACTTAATATCATTGTTAACATATTTTTATAGGATTTAATATAATCTATAATCTATCTATAATATTAATAATTGAGATTCATTACATGGAAATTTTTCATGTGTCATTCATAGAGAAAATATGCCTCATCATTTTCATAATCTTAATATTTAAAGTAAGTTTTTGGATTTAATTTATCTTCTAATTATTAATTTTTTTCCAATCATACCTTCATATCTCTCTCCATTAAAATTATTTGACAAATAGCAAATAATATAAACAAAATGATAATTGAATATATTATACCATTAAAATTTTATATATAATTATAGTATTAAAGATAACAAAGCTATTATAATTACATTACCAAAAAAATATAATTAACGATTATAATTATAGTATTAATGATAACAAAACTATTATATTTATAATAATTAATTATAACAAGAAAATATTAGCACACTTTTATTTTTTAATTATCTTTATTGGATTTAATTTGCATCATGTATGTATTTTTATTTTAAATTTGAATTATGATGCATTAATGGTATTTGTTATTATAGATATTAATTTGTGTTTCAAATTTCAAAGTATTTTGAAATTTTTTTAATAAACTCTGAATACTAGTATGGATTCAAATTTCCAAGGGGAATGAAAAATGGAGAATTGTGACGAGAATGAGAATGGGGATTAGAGGCAATTTAAAATGAGGACGAGGTGGAGGGAAGTTCTAACTTCAAATATAGAGCTTTTAAAAATTATAAATATATATATATATATATCTACCATATTTAATTTTTAACAATCTAAATATTCCAATTTATCAATTCCACAATTGGTTCATATTAATTTTTTTGAAAAACAAGACTTCAATTTTTCAACATTAAAATATTTAAAAAAATTTATCCCACAATTTACACTTTTTTATAATGATACTAATTATTTATTAATTATTTTAAAAAACTAAATAGTTACATCTTTTTTTATTGAAAATAATTGTGTGATTGATATACTATTTCCAATAATTGAGATGACATAAATTAGGATTATATGTGTTTTTTTACTAATTATAATATATATTTTAAAATTGATATTTTAATTTACTAAAAGTATGTAAAGGAAATGGAGTGTAACTGAAATCACATAAATTAAATTTATTAATTATTTTTATTAATTAGGAATATATTTTTATGTTTTTATAAATGAAATATTTTAACTTATTAAAAAGATATAAATAGTTAGGGTGACAAAAAAAAAATTGAAGTGACACGTGGGACATGATTACCCACTATAGAGATTAGAATAAGGATAAATTTTGTCTTTATAGGAGAGATCCCATTGTTAAACGGGCAGGGATGGGGATATCACATATTTATTTTTTAATTATTTATATTGGATTTGCATTATGTATGCATTTTTATTTTTTAATTTGGATTATGTTGCATTACTAATATTTGTTATTATAGATATTTATGTTTTGAATTTCAAAATATTTTTAATTTTTTTGGAATTCTTTTAATAAATTTGTGAATATGTGCATGTATTCAAACCCTTACCAAATAGGACCTTACAGCGTGAGAACAAATAATGGATGAGAGACAAAATTCTAAACGGAGACGGTGGATAGGACATGTTCTTTATCATGGATACCTATTGTCATCCTATAACGGCTCGTGATATAATAAAATTATCTACTTATTCTTTTTCATTATTTAACAATTTCAACTTTCAAAATATGTAAAATTTTCATAAAATAGGCTCTTTATTATTGTAGGTCATCTATTAAGATTTTTTTTAGCCTATAGAATGACACATTTATATTTTCTCAATTTATTTAATTATTTAACTATTAACTTATTTTTCAAAATAAATTTATTTACTTAATTTTCTATAAGACATATTTAAATATTTTTTTTTTCAATAATGGTTAACAAACTATTTTTATTATCACACCATGTATCGGACGGATTAAATGACTAGTATTTTTCGGATCACATTCTATCGGTTTTTATTATTGTAACATCAGCAAAAATTGTTCTTGTATAATGTTTTTAAGTGGTGTATAAAGTTTAAACCGGAATAGTTAAGGTGAATATTATTGAATTCGGTAGATCTACAAGCACAAAACAATTAAAAAGAAAAAAATGGCAAAGCCTGAGGTAAATAGAAATCTAATGCAAGATTAGATTTAACTTGAATGCTGAGAGCAAAATGCGGTCAGGTATGGATTTTGATTGAAGTTTGAATGTTCGATTTTTCTTTTTTAACTAAAAATAAAGTAATAATCATCAAGATTGTGTTGATCACGAAACTATTGATATTTTTCACTCGTGTGCTTTTACATATCAGTTTGAATTTTTGGAAATTTTTTTAGGTAAAAAAAAATTAAAACATTTGCAAGAAGAGTGTATTAGATATAAAACACATCTCACTTTAGCCCCTTCTATATTGTCAGAAAATAAACCCACCAGTAGTATGCTTGTACAATATAAAACGTTGAGCTGTGACTTGCCATTATATGCTGAATTGAGCAATGATATACATGGCATAAATCAAAACTAATTAACTCATATTCAAGAACATCCATAATAACAAGAGGTTGCCAAAAAACACATGTGCTTTTTTTTTTTGTGGTTTCATCTCTTCAACATTGTCATGCAAGCCACAGCTGTTTGACTCATAACTGATTCAGTGTAATTAAATGATGTCAATGTGTGACAATAAACACCAAAATAAATCTGATAGAATTAAATATATGAATTAATGAGCACAGTGATAATAAATATGTACAAACGCAAAGAAAGTGGACACCGAATTTTAGCGTAGACATCCCAAATCCAAAGGAAAACCATGGACAGGCAAGGAAAATATTCACTATGTTCAGGATAATTATAAGATATCATTTCCATATTCTCCAATGCAATAGGTAAATATAGTATTTCCTCATGAAAACCTCCTTATCAAATACTATAATTTTACAATACAAAAAGTAATAAAGATAATACCTAAAATATTTAGTGTATTATTACACTCTACACTTTCTTGAAATTTACTCTCATTCTCTATTTCTCCTTTCACTCTCAAAAATAGCACACTCTCTGAGATTTTTTCACTATGGCCTCTAATTTTTCTCTCGCTTTTTGTTGCTCTGTTTGCAAATGAAAGAAGTGCTTCTATTTGTAGAGGTCCATGGTAAACACACATTGCAAAGTTTGGCTGCAAGTGAAGCGAGTGTCGTTGACCCAACAAATTAAAAGTGTTTTTGTTACTAAATTACACCAAAATGCAGTTAGGGTGCAATCAGGTCGTCTCACAAGGAATGTTCTGAATTGATTCAAGAGATTAGGGGTTTTAGAAATTGTAGCAACTAAATTAAATTAAGAAATTATAATGAGAAAATTATATGAGAAAATTACCTCACAAGGAGTCCTTCAGATCAAGAATTGTTCAATCATCGGTTAAAAGATAAATTCATATGAATGGTTACTTTCATTAGTTATGTTATCACACAACAATGATGCAATTTACTTGCAGGTCATACAATCGCACTTCCACTAAGGGTTTGGCTAACATATGAACTAGTAATTCACGATCGTGATTCTATGAACCTATGCAAGCGATTACCAATTAGCAACCTACTTCCTATCGGAGTTAATTTCAATCCCTAACCAATTGGATGTAATTAAATCAATCGACTCAATACCCCAATGGTATCTAGATTTTGCACGCAAACGAATGCACAATCAAACAACTCTTAAAAATACAATTACAAAAATCTTCGCAACTGATATCAAAAGAGAAAGTAAACGGGAAGAAAAACCAACCATGAATTGCAATTAAAATTGGAAACTGAAGAACAATCTCAATCTTCATTATCCTTGCACACAGTAAAGAGATTACTCTCCATAGAGAGAATTTCACAATGTTGTTTAAAAGAAAGCTGTAAATTACAATCCTAAACGGGAGCCAAAACAAATATTGGGAACTCCCAAACCTAGAGAGAGAGAGTGGAGAGAGAGAGAGGGGGAAGAGAGAAAGAGAGAGAGCGTGTAAGTTCTTACGTAATAGCTTTTAAAACCTAAAAATAAAGTTAAAATTGGGTCCGTATGTGAAAATCGCGTCGCCACGCTAGCCGCCCGCATATGACCGCCTGGGTGGTCTCCAGTGAATTTCGGTGACTTCACTGCTCTGTTCATGGGCTCAAAGACCGCCTAGCGGTCTTCAGTAACTTCCAAGCCTATTTTGAGGGTCAAAATGTTCGAATTAACTCTTCGGCCTAGAAATAGAAGTTGTAGCTCTTTGAATAAGCTTTCTAACGCCATCAAAATCACCTCAATCGGACATCCGTAGCTCCAAATATTGCGAAAATACTAACTGGAGGTCAAGTTGGAGAGCATCAAAATCTAGTGTCAGTTTCTTCTCTTATTTTAATGTACTAACTTGGAAGTCCTATTATCAAACAATACTCCACAAAGAGGTTAAAAGCATAAAGCACTTCCAATAAATGATCATGCATCAAAAACAATGTTTATAGCTATGAAATTAACCAATGATGCATATTGAGGACAAATTACAAATTCACTAATTTAACATCAATTGAGTACAATTCAAATGCAAAATGTCAAAGTTAGGACAGAGAATGAGTGCATAAATGCAACTCATCAGCAAGCTAAAAATTTTCTTTGCGCATGCCTCCAGTGCCCTATTTGATGGGTTTTATGGTGGAGGTCATATGTTGGTCGTGATATCCCTATTTATAATCATTACATCAAATTATCTAACAAAAATAATATTTATCTAATAATTAATAATAGAAAAATCGATAATAAATTTAAGGTTTAGGCTTCTAATTTGAGGATCTTATAGGCATGCCAAATTTCAACCACTCTTCACTTTAGCCATGTTTTCATGGCTCTTCCTTTTCAATATTTCAACATCTTCGGCTGGACCCACAAAGCAGCGATAGAGAAGAGACGAACCATCAACCGGACAAAATGATCCTCTTCTTAACCTATACAATCTAGCAATCACATCAAATTCAACATATTAACTCCTGTGCTTTTATCCACATCAACCTAAAATTTTTGGAGAGATAATTTTATGACAATATTTTTTAGCAAAGGTAAGAGAGTTTTAATTGGGCTTTGAATCAGATATAAGATTTTTCATATTTACTCAAAAGAAATTAACTCATTAATTAGGATAATTTTCTTAAAGTTGTTTGGGTTATTTTCATAATATCGGGTGCATGTGATTTCACGTAGCTTATCTACCAATTGTGTTTCGCGGAATCCATCCAGTCCTTATATATATATATATATATATATATATATATATATATATATATATATATATATATATATATATATTAACCAGTTGCAAACCATTGTAGTTTTCTGTTCAATGAATAGAACGGGCAATATGTCAATGGTAATCGGTTTTTGTTCATGGGTTCAATGCCCAAATTGCTTTCCAAGATATATTATAAAATAAAATAAAAGCAATAGGCCCTCTCTCTCTCTCTCTCGGCTTATATATGTAGCACATATCAAATGCAGAGTTCAAGCATATAAAAAATGTCAATTAAGGCAATGCTATACCCTAAAAACATGAGAGAACAAGCACTCAAATTCACTCTTATATTCCTGTTTATCGCTGGAGTGATTTCGACTCCTCCAGAGGATCCAATCAAGTGCTCCTCAAAAAATACAAACTGCACTATAACCAACTCGATTGGCATCTACCCTGACAGGAGCATTTGCCAAGCGGGTGAGGTTATGTACCCAACCACCGAGGAAGAGCTCATATCCATTGTTGCAGCAGCTACAAAGAACAATAGAAAAATGAAAGCCGCTACCCGCTACTCCCACAGCATCCCTAAGCTGGTTTGCCCAAATGGCAAAAACGGGTTGCTGATAAGCACAAACAATCTGAATAAGACATTGAAAGTGGATGCGGAAGCAATGACAATAACGGTGGAGAGTGGCGTGACACTGAGGCAGATCATCAGCGAGGCTGCCAAGGCTAATTTGGCCTTGCCATACACGCCATACTGGTGGGGTATAACCATTGGTGGCCTCATGGCTACAGGTGCTCATGGAAGTACACTGTGGGGCAAAGGAAGCGCAGTTCATGAGTCCGTGGTGCAGCTTCGAATTGTTAGCCCCGCAGGACCTGATAATGGGTATGCTAAGGTTCGAATCCTCGGTGAACCTGATGAAGAACTTGATGCAGCCAAGGTTTCATTAGGGGTTCTTGGAGTTATTTCTCGGGTATGTGTTGCACTCTATTTGTATATACAAATTTGACGTGAAATATAACATTTTTCTCACGTGAGCACGGAATGGATATATGACACAAAAGAGATAACACTACAAGAAAAATAGAAATTTTTAACGATCTCTAAGATCAACCTGCCAATAAAATATATATCAAAAAAATAATTTTAATCCAAAGTGAAATTAAAAATCCTTATAAACTTTTATTGACAATTAGTATATGTCGAAAATACTCATTGTCAATAAAAATTTATAAGTATTTTCAACAACACTTTATGTTGAAATTCCTTTTTGACAACACTTTTATTAACGAGAACCATTAAAAATATCGTTGAAAATGCAATTTTTCTTATAGTGTAAAAGACATAAAAGATCTTGATCTCTTGCTATTAATTTTTTGCTATTAATTTTTAAGTTCAGACATGATATATGACATAAAAGAGATAATAGTAAAAGATTACGCATAATAAATCGTATGAAAATCTTAGAAGAAGGAATCTATTTCCATGATCATATAATATATTTATGGCTTAAATTCCTTTTTGGTCACTAAAAACAAATGGTTTTTTTTTTTGGTTGGTTTTGGTTCAGACACTGTCAAAACTATTTATTTTTAATCTCTTAAATTTCTATGTCTATATTAAATGCCAAGTGACAAAAAACCACATTAACAAATCCTATATGGTAATAAATAACATATGTGGCATATAGGATCCTAATATGCTATATATGAGTAGTGATTATTATCATATATGATTGGATAATATGACACTTTATCTCCTATTGCAGTAATTAATCGGAAAAGATTAAATTTAAGGATTAAAACTAAACAATTTTAAAAATATTTGGATAAATACCAAATAATTTTTCTTTTTTCAAAACCAAAATCAAAACCCATTTATCTTTTGGAGATAAAAAATATTTAACCCTATATTTATTCAACCTAACTAACCTACATATACTTTAGTGCATAGCGTCTGTATCAAAGCTTCGAAAATCAAATCGATCAATAAATCTTTTGAGGGACCAATTTAAAGTTTATTAATGATTCAACCATGCATGATCAGACCGGAGAGAAATCAAATATTTATTGATATGTGTTTATATTTATAAATAAATATATATAGAATTATTTATATACTAATTAAACACAAATTATAAAAAATATCAATATTGATCGTTTCAACTGTGTAAAGGAGTATTGGTCAGATTAATTTCTCGAATTTTGACTGGTTTTGATTTTTAACTGATCTTTCAGTTTGCAATTTTTATGCTATGATCGGACCGATTTAAGGGTCGGCTTTTGGTATAATTGATTGAACTGACCGATTCAATTGAACCCAATTTTCAGAAGAACATTAGTGTATACGATGTGTGCTGGGGTTTAAAAAAGTATTTTTCTTGCATTTGTCACATTTTTTTTGACATTCTTACATCAGTTGTCAACGATTGGCTTTAAACTTAATTAAGTGTTCAATATGCAATGCAATAAATTTTCACGTAAACACAAGAAATGTTCTATAGGATGCGTACTTGGCTTAAATTAGAAAAGAATATTTTCCTTACTTCATTTGTATCTTTTCAACAGGCTTTAAATTTAATTAAATCTTCAATACGCAATACAATAAATTTTCACGTAAACACAAGATGCGTGAACCAATAGAATAATCCCGCGAATAAAACCAACCTGAGTCGTGCAGTCCACTTAAATAAATTTTCCATGATCCTCCGATGGGGATGTTTCGGCTCTTAGAGGCTGACTATTGATCAGTAACTAGCTTCCTTAGGGGGTAAATAACATCTAACCCCTTTGAGGTATGGGGAAAAAAACACTCCACCCCATTTTTATCCCAAAATGACACTTCATCCTAAATTATGGACGTACTAACAGTCTCATTATTATGAATGCGTTCAAATGCTTTAATATACCTCTATAAGAATGATTTTTTTTATTGTGCCTCTATAAGAGTAGAGTTTAATTTCTATGTAGTATAAAATCTTTTTTATATCATTATCTAATAATTATATATTACTAAATTGATAAAAGGTGTTGAGTCTAACACCCATATTAAAAAATCATATAAATTAGATAACTTAATTTGATAGGCGCGTAAAAGTTAAACTCATAAATAGTAATTGGAGGACAGTCATTTTTAAACTTTAACGATTTTGAATATGATAAATAAAGACAAAGGCTAACTTTGCTAGTCTAATAATTGATACGAATGCTCATCTGTTTTACAGGTTACCCTGAAATTAGAACCCCTGTTCAAGAGATCCGTTACGTATTTGACCAAGGATGATTCTGATTTGGGGGATGAATTGATCACTTTTGGAAGAAAGCATGAGTTTGCTGATGTAACATGGTACCCAAGTCAGCAGAAGGCCGTGTACAGAATTGATGATCGTGTCCCCGTAAATACTTCTGGCGATGGCTCATACCGTTTCACCCCATTTCGCCCTACACTCTCAGATGCATTAGCTGTTGTGAGAGCTACAGGTTATATGTGTGTGTGTGTGTTTGGGGGGGGGGGGGGTGGTAGAGAATGGAAAAGATAAAAAGCGGTGAAAAAGACAAGGCAACGCTCATTTAAATTCACTACCGACTTTGATATAACATTAAAAGAGTATTAATACATGCCAACTTGCAAAATGTAATCATTTGAGTTATAGAAAAGGACAACCATCTATGACCTATCCATATCGTTAATTCAACTTGTAACGCCCTTA